>JAJKFL010000006.1:3417714-3750214 GCA_021186555.1 Reticulitermes speratus | reverse complement strand
ACATACATATATATTTGGACAGATCATAAAACAAATACAGAGATTACAAAGGAATTAAATGTAACCACAGTTTTGGACAGAATACAGGACTACAAGAGAAATTTGATACAGCGTGTAAATAGATTGCCGATCCCAGTGGCCGTGCGGTCTAAGACGTGGGTCTACGGCCGCTCGCTTACTGGGATTGTGGGTTCGAATTCCGCTGGGGGCATGAACGTCTTTCTCTTGTGAGTGTTGTGTGTTGTCAGATAGAGGTCTCTGCGACGGGCTGATCACTCGTCCAGAGGAGTCCTACCGAGTGTGGTGTGTCTAAAAATGTGATCGTGAAGCCTTGAAGAATGAGGCGGCCTAGGCCCCCCAAGGGGCTAACGAGCCATTGGAAAAAAAAAATGTAAATAGAGTGTCTCGTAACAGATTACTCATGATAATGATAAAGTAGACACGAAACGGCAGAAGGAACCAGGGAAGACCACTGAAGAGACTTCTGGATGAGTGAGACTGGTGCGGGTCAACAGGTGGCCCAACTGCGTGATAGCTACATGGTGATGGTGATGATAATGATGACAGAACTACATATCAGTCGGTATAGTGACAAGGCTAAGGGCCGGACAAACAAGAATTCAGGTTTTGGTTCTTCCTATATTGAGCAGCAGAACAGAGGTTCCAGGATCTTCCGCTTTCCACTTACAAGGAGTTAATCGTGGACATTGTTACTTCTTGTATGACGGACCGCCCTATCACAAGATTTGTTGAACTCCTTCCTCAGTTGTTCGCTCTTTTGGGCTCCAAATATTATGTTATTTGGGCGCATAGTCTCATTTTTTGATACATGACCGCGCACTGATAAATTATGAAGTGATAACGAATTATCAAGCGTGAAGAACGATGGTTCGATGTTGCCATATCTCTGTTCTTAGTCTATACCAGTGAGCCCAGTTCTCCAATGATAGAAAGATTGTATTCTTTGTAAATCAGAGCCAACACTTTGTTTCTGCTGGATCGTAATTGTCTTGCTACTGGTCGAGGCATTCATTCCTCTCTGAAAGAAATTGAAAAATAATGGAGGTCTGTCCGCTATTAAGCGGCACATTTATACAGGAGCTAATTTCCTGGAGCGCCTCACCGTATTAAAGGGACGTTCTCCTGAACTGCCTAATCTCACGTAAAACGGAGAAAACGCAACAATGTATTTATTGCTGACTGATTAACTCTCTGTCTTTCTGACTGAACGACTGACTAGCTGCCGAGCTACCTAGCCATCTACCTACCTAACTATCTAACTAAATAACTGACTCACTAACTACCGAAATAAAGAGCTATCTGAGAAAGTTACTAACAAACTACACGGAGTGTAGTAATTTTGCATTTTGTCTCCCAGATACTCCAAGAATTCCATACATTTTATGGAAACTGAAAATTCATTACCGTGTTCACAAAAGCCCACCTCTGATTGGTGTCCTGAGTCGAATTAATCCAGTCCACAACCTTCTACATTATTTCTTTAATATCCAGTTTAATCTTACCCTCTTTCTATGAATAAGTCTTCCAAATGTGTGTTAACTTGAGATTAATGTTGTTACGATATCTTATGTCTCTCGTGTGCTACATGCCCTGCCCATATGGTAGTTAATGATTTCATAAAGACAATTTTTTTAGGGGTGCAGAATATGAAGTTCCTCTGAGTGTTAATCACAGACAGCATTTCGGAAACCAGATCTATTGCCGTCCACAGGTATTGAGTTGGGTCCACTAAACAGGGTTGTGATCAGTGGGGTACAGAAAGTAGTACATATAAAATTTAGTTTGTTGTATTCATCCGTTCAACTAAGGTTTTCCAGGAGGTCTGCTGATGCGTGCCCTAATGGCGGATTTTAATTTTAAAAATTTCTTAATTACATATAATTACGTCCTTAAAATAATTAGGAAGGTTCTGTAATTGTGCTCTACGTTGATTTGGCACCGCCTGTGTTGTGTTTACGAAACTACTTGTAAAATAATGGCTGCTTAAGAAAAACACAAAGAAATTATTAAAATGATGCTTTGCAAGCCCAACTGGTCACAGTAAAATTCACTTCAACCCACAAAATATAGTTCAGCATCTGTAATCTTTCCTGTGTTCGATCAGATTCTATTTGGACTTTTAATTAACCCTTTAAAGACTTTAAAAAAAGTGAAATTACTTTTCTATTCTATGCTCACCGATTTCCGGAAAAACATTGCTTTTTGTCAGGTTTCCGGGTTTCGCCCGCTTCTCATCCTTCTGATAAGAGCAACATGTAGATAAAGATGAGTATGAGCATTGATGGAATGATACTGACACGGAAAACCGAAGTACTCGAGGAGAAACCGGTCCCACTGCTACTATTGTCACCACAAATCTCACATGGACTGACCTGGATCAAATCCGGGTCTCGACGTGAGAGGCCGACAACTAACCGCCTGAGTCATGCACGGCCAAGACTAAGATTAACCTGAAGTATATATAAAGATACAGTCCGTACCGCGCAGTAAACACACTCCGTCTCAGTTATACAAACCAGTCAGTTAATGTTGTACAGTGAAATAATCGCTGTTTGTTCTGAGATCCACACAAAACACATAAATACAGTCCGTACCGCGCAGTAAACACACTCCGTCTCAGTTATACAAACCAGTCAGTTAATGCTGTACAGTGAAATAATCGCTGTTTGTTCTGAGATCCACACAAAACACATAAATACAGTCCGTACCGCGCAGTAAACACACTCCGTCTCAGTTATACAAACCAGTCAGTTAATGCTGTACAGTGAAATAATCGCTGTTTGTTCTGAGATCCACACAAAACACATAAATACAGTCCGTACCGCGCAGTAAACACACTCCGTCTCAGTTATACAAACCAGTCAGTTAATGTTGTACAGTGAAATAATCGCTGTTTGTTCTGAGATCCACACAAAACACATAAATACAGTCCGTACCGCGCAGTAAACACACTCCGTCTTAGTTATACAAACCAGTCAGTTAATGTTGTACAGTGAAATAATCGCTGTTTGTTCTGAGATCCACACAAAACACATAAATACAGTCCGTACCGCGCAGTAAACACACTGCGTCTCAGTTATACAAACCAGTCAGTTAATGTTGTACAGTGAAATAATCGCTGTTTGTTCTGAGATCCACACAAAACACATAAATACAGTCCGTACCGCGCAGTAAACACACTCCGTCTTAGTTATACAAACCAGTCAGTTAATGTTGTACAGTGAAATAATCGCTGTTTGTTCTGAGATCCACACAAAACACATAAATACAGTCCGTACCGCGCAGTAAACACACTCCGTCTCAGTTATACAAACCAGTCAGTTAATGCTGTACAGTGAAATAATCGCTGTTTGTTCTGAGATCCACACAAAACACATAAATACAGTCCGTACCGCGCAGTAAACACACTCCGTCTCAATTATACAAACCAGCCAGTTAATGTTGTACAGTGAAATAATCGCTGTTTGTTCTGAGATTCACACAAAACACATAAATACACTGTGTGGGCAGAACGTAGAATTTGTGAATGTTAAACATGGTGGTACATATAGTAACCACTGGGCTTTAGAGGGGTAACATAACTATGTTCCACCACATTTCACTTTAAATATATATTTTTTTGCTTACTATGCGTCGTGTTTTACGAAAATGACAAAAAAAATGAGCCTGGCAGACGTACGTTTAGACAATCAGATAAGCGAAGAATGAAGACGTGAAAAGACATTGCGAATGAACTATAGCTACTTTTGATATTAGACAGTACAGTGTTACCTGATCTGAGCGGTCGTTCGTCTTCGCCGCTGGATGCATAGAGCAGCTAGGCCTCATTAATCTTCCTCCATGTCTCAGCAGAGGCGACATTTGGCAGCGCACGTTGCTTGTACCATCCATGAAAAGACCCTCTTATGTTCCAGCAGTATAATAAAAGCTGGAATCAACTTCTGGATATTCATTTTTTCAAAACAACATCATTTCTTCCTTTCATATTATCTCTTTGATAAGTGATGAGGAGTTTTGTGGGCCCACAAGACGGAGAGTTACAACACTACAGCGAATGAGTGCTGTGTGAGTTGTGTCATTTATGCAGACACTTAAGTGGAATGCCTCCTAATCCTGTGTCATTTATGTTCATGCAAAGCACTGAGAAATCAGCATAGTGTTTGTAGTCTCTGTTCACTAATGCTATTATATTTCCCTATCTTTAACTCATGTTTCGCTTACTCATAATTAGCTAAATTTTTTATAGGAACAATTTTGTGATTTCTCTTTGTGTACTGCGGGGGGCACGCGGTGGCGCAGTTGGTTGAGGCACTGCGCTACAAGCCGAAAGCTCGCGGGTTCGAGCCGATCGCAGTGGCCGTGCGGTCTAAGGCGTGGGTCTACGGCCGCTCGCTTGCTGGGATTGTGGGTTCGAATCCCACCGGGGGCAGGATGTCTGTGTTGTGTTTGTTGTATAAGGACGGTAATATGGAACGTAAAGTGACATAAGGACGAAAGGATTTAAACAGTACAAAAAAAAATATCCCGATGGTGTCATTGGAATTTTTCATTGACATTATCCTTTCGGCCGTACTATGGCACTGGGGTCGACTTAGCATCTAACAGAAATGAGTACCAGGAGTATTTTCTGTGGGGTAAAGGCGGCAGGTGCTTAGGGCTGACAACCTTACCACCTTCATGTGCCGATTGTCTATAAATCTGGGAACCTCAACCTCCTGGAACCCTAAGGGCCTGTAAGGCCTGTAATGGGATTGCTTTACATTTTTGTACTGTAAATACCTGCGAATATCACCTTTGAAATAAATATTTTAAAAAAAGTTTGAGAATCTCTGAGAACATGGCGCTGAGGCTTAGTCACAGCAGACTGGAGAAAGGTGCATTATGTAAATTTTTATATCACTAGAATTATCAAAGCAAGAGGTGTGAGAGTCAGGGCATATAGCACGCATGGAAGAGGAATGCATACAAAGCTTTTTAGAGGAAAATCTGGAGGAAAGAATTTACTTGGACGACCAAGAAGTAGTTGGAATTATGCTGCTGAATGGAAGTCAAATAAATAGGATTTGAGGTTGTGGACTGGATCAGACAGGATCAGCGTAGAGCGTGGCATCGGGTTGTTGTGGACGTTTGGTTACCGTAAAACGTTGGGTATATCTTGATATGCTAAGCTACTGTCAGCTTCTACAGAAGGACCTTGCCACATGGATTTTGTTGACATCTAAACTTGTCATATCAGTAAATATTAAGACTGTAGCTTGTCTAATATGAAACCACGTATTCTGATTAGTAGTTTCGAAGGAACTTCCGCCTCCATTTTCAGGGCGGAAGCAGCACATCACCTTGTGTTAGTTGCCTAAGTCCGCTATGTTAACCGCACGAATCAGGCGATCCTATTTCGTTCTCCGTCTTGCACAATTGTCCATTCTCTCAGACTCAAATATTTTGTGTGTCCTATAGCTGGCAAACTGCAAAGCACAATCACCCACACACACACACACACACCAACAAACGCACACAATTTATATAAAATCACAAACCGTCCATACACGTGATCACTCCTACACGTTTCGGCGATAAATCGCCATCCTCAGGAATTGTGTATGTGAGTGATTGTAGTCACAGGGCAAGGAAAGAATAATATTGAAAACTTTGCAAAATTTTCTTCTTCTTCTTATACAGGCACGACAACCTCATCCTTTGTAGGTTTTGGCCACCTCAACTATATCCTTCCATATCTTCCTATCCTGGATGCAGTTTCTCCAGTTTTTGACATTTTGAATCCTCAATTCTGCCATAACATCTTAACATTCCATGTTCCTATTATTAATTTGTTTCCTTTTGTCCTTTTAACTCGCCTTGTCTGCATCCAAATATCCGTCCGGCATTCTTTCGTTGAGATTCTTTAGCAATTGTTGTTTCTATAGGGCAAGGGTGCTGGCCTTGCGCCTAACCTCCGTAACTTGGAGGACCTGGTTTTTCTGTTGGGGTTTACTCCCTTAGCTAGTTTGTCCCAAGTATCAGCGTCGGGAACTCGCTTTTCGCCACTCCATGTCTTAGCCGTCAGAGACGTTACCAGGGCCTGATATGGACATCATGGATTGGACTTGGCAGAATAAATGGCATTTCTCAGGTTTTAACGGTACACCTCTGCCAGCATCAATGTACCCCTGAGGCCACATACTGCCCCTTTGACCCCCTTGCAAAATTATTATATGTATATATTTGGAAAACTACACTGTAAAAATGAATGCAGAAGGAGAATATCTGAATCATTTTCGTTTAGCGTCCAGTTGGACCTGGAGGGTCTTGTGATTATTTTTACTGTCGTATCTTTTTCTTGAGGAGAGAGACACATTTTGAAGTTACTCGGCTGTCTGTGAGTAGCCTAGCTACGTGGGCCACCTCGCTTACCAGCTTTCAAACAAATTGACCGATTTTCGTGAAATTTCTTAAGTATGTCATGTCAGGCAGACGTCTTACTGTGGCGCTCTTGGGCCTAATGTAGGATATGTACATCAGTAGAATCTTACATAAAGCAATCCCATTACAAGCCTGGACAGGCCCTTAGGGTTCCAGAAGGTTGAGGCTCCCAGATATCTAGACAATCGGCACATGAAGGTGGTAAGGTTGTCAGCCCTACGCACCGGCCGCCTTTACCTCCCGAAATACTCCTGGTACTCATTCCTGTTAAAGGCTGAGTCGACCCCAGGGCCATAGTGTGGCCGAAAGGATTATGTAAATGAAAAATTCCAATGATACCATCAGGAATCGAACCCGCGACTTTTCGGCTTACGATATATGAATATGGTATTCAGGTGGTTTTATGTGGCATGCAAAGTAACTGATTGGATACATAAAGGAATGTGTCCTTGCTCTGGGCTTCATGGTTAGTGATAAACCACTGGAACCAGACGGTGCCGACCTAGTGAACAGACTGACTGCCCACAAATTCTGTACGAAATGCTCTTTGTGCCACAATGTGTCTGCTTGTAAACTTTTGGTTTATGCGATAAAAATGTCGTCTGTACCTAAGTGGACCTTCTCTGAAGGGTATTTAGAGGCGGAAGCAATAAAAGGTTAGGCATGTTCTTCCTCACACTCCCATGTCAGCCGTTGTGGCATTCATTTCTGCAAATTTTGAAAACAGAAACCCTGGGACAAAGCTAGATTTTGAGGACCGCCAAACCTCTACCTATACTTTGTTGTCTTTCAATTTAATTTTATGATTCATCTATAGAAATGCTCTAAGATCTACATAATGTGTAAGGGTAGTTTTGTTTAAGTGATTTACAATAAGCTGAAATTCCTTGAAATCCCGAAAATGTCAGTAAAGACTGCAGCATGGTAATGCAAACGTTTGATATAGGATAAAACCTTTGAGTAGCTTTGTTGTTGCAGATGGTATAATAGTATAGCTAACAGAGCTAAAATCTACTAAGTCCACAGGTACATAAGGTAAAGCTATTCACATTACAGACCTGGACAAGCCTTTAGGGCTCCAGGAGGTTGAGGCTCCCAGATTTCTAGACAATCGGCACATGAATGTGGCGGTGGGTAGGGCTAACCGCCGTCTTTTCTCCCTTGGAAATATCCATGGAGAGCTCCATACTGGGCAAATTGCAAGTCGCTTGTGCGCGGCCACCGCGTCCTGACCGACGTCGTCTGAGACCTTAAGCGAAAACGTCTGATACGAGTAATCCTCTCGAGGCTTCCCGTAATACGGCTACAAAGTCGACAGAAAGCTCTGTGCTAAGAAATTGTACCCGTGACTGGGGTTTACCGTGGCTGTGTGCCAGGGTACATTCAAAAGATGGGGCAGAGCCCGGACTTACCCCCGATCCCCAAACATGGCCTTTACCCAGCGCGATTCCCTCCTCTCCCAGGTCGGAGAAGTCGCGACCTACGTGACCTAACCACTGTAGGTTATAACACCACACATCCATCCAGCCAAATTTCTTCCCAACACACAAAGGCCAGACATATCGTCATTTGTAGCAAGTCCCTAGAATGACATCAGGGCGTACAGCGTAGACGGGGTTACTTGAGTAAACTCCTGTCATTTTTTATCACGATCTTTCTAGCGAGTCTCAGCGACTGCTCAGACAAGCGCGTAACAAAACAAGCAGCAACAGCTCTCATTTTAGTGACAGTGCACGCAACAGCAGCTGTTTAATTTCCTAGCAGCTTATGCTGGCTTCAAACTCCTGCACCAGTCACGTGATTATATCTGCTTTGGAAGTTGAAGCAGAAACACACGGCTTCCAGCCATACCTCTCGTGATGTCAGCCCACACTAGCAGACGCCAGAGACTTTATGGAATTAATGCTACTATACTGATGCTACTATATGCTATTGCGATGTGTGACGGAAAAGTAACAACCGAAAATGACCTTGAAGAACACTACGCGTTTCACTTGATAGTGTAATTATGACGTAAATAAAAGTTATTAGACACGCACGTTTGTACGCATGTCGTAATTAATTTTATCATAATAGTAATTATTAGTGTTATTGTTACTGATAAAACTTTAGGAAATTCTAGTTTCTGGGATTCAAAAACTTTTTGACCCTCTGCTGAGTTTGATTTAAAATCCCAATATACCTCCCTTTCAACCTCGAACACAGGTTTATGGTGTGACCTCATTGTCCTGCGCAAAACAGTATTACTGGGTAGTATAATATTGCGTATGGAGGGTCAGAAACCATAGGCTTCACAAGACAAGGCTGCTATTGTGAAGGCCGTAGCTGCCATTACAATAGGTGTTAACAATAGCGCATTGAGCAGGATTGCTGCAGGCAATGTATTTATTGTGGGGGTCAAAATGGATCTGTGTTCTGTGTGAGAGAGAGAGAGAGAGAGATGGATTGGTTACAACCACCCCTGTACCATAAATGTCATGTTTTGAGTGAAAGCCAGTGTGTAAAGGTGAGCTTTATCATTGCATGGGTGGATGAAGCTTGCTAGCACAGTGCGCTGACCGGACATTGTGCAGTGTGTGTACACCGCTATTGTCACGTGAGAGCTATCTAGCTTCTGAACATGTAAAGATGGCGTTCAGATAAAACCGGTCGTGCATTGGCAGATATGTTCTGACAAGAATTAGTCTGGTAAACCACAAGACAGGACATGCAGAGTTTAATATGTGCCAAACTGTTTTACCGGTTTTGTTTTATGACAAAGTTAAATTGTCCCTGCCACGACATGAAGGCGTATTGGGGGGGTATTGTTCTAGCTCCACTAATTCTTAACCTCGGAACAAGATGGAGGTGAGCGGTCAACTTCACGCCCCGGCCTCTTTACCCCCGGGAAAGAACTGGGATACTAGGTGGATGTTTTGGAGAAGAAAACAATATGTTGCTTCTGCCGGGATACGAACACCGGACCGTCTGGCCCGAAGCCTAGTTACTATACCGATTGCTCAGAGACGAGAATTTGGTTTCTTATGTTAGAAGGGGTGGGCCGCGATAGCTCAGTCGGTATAGCGACTACGCTACGGGCTGAACGGTCCGTGGATCGAATCCCGGTGGTGGGAAGATTTTCCGCAGCCGTCCAGACCGGCCCTGGGCCTACCCAGCCTCCTGTACAATGGGTACGGGTCTCTCTCCCGGGGGTAAAGGGCCGGGGCGTGGAGTTGACCATTCACCCCCATCTAGGCCAGGTTAAAGAAAGAGTAGAGCTATACCTCTACTCCCCCTGGGCCTTCATTGTCCGTTCTAGGGAGAAATTTACCTTTACCTATATAAGAAGGGGCCGTAGTGGCCGCGCGGTCTAAGGCTGGGTCTGCGGCCGTTCGCTTCTGAGATTGCGGGTTCGAATGCCGCCCGAAGGCATGGATGTCTGTTCTTGTATGTTTTGTTCAGTAGGTCTCTGCGACGGGCTGATCACTCGCCCAGAGGAGTCCTACAATGTGGTTAGTCTGAGGTGATCGTGAAGCCTCGAAATGAGCCTAGGCCCCTAGGGGCTTTCGGCCATGAAAAAAAATATATATAAGAGAGCCAAATAATTAGGGTGTTTGAGAACATTGCTGTGTAGAATATTTGAAAATAATAGGGATGAAGTGTCGGAGGGTGGAGAGAATTGCGTAATGAGGGAAATGTTGTGTGTGTGTGTGTAGACTTGGATTTCTCGCGCCGGTGACTATTTAAAACTACTGTCTTTTGGAATGTGACGCCGTGTAGTGTCTTCATATTCTGTCGTACGTTGACGATGAAAAAAAAAAATTCCTCCTAAACGCCGGAAATTTTTTACCAGACTGCACGGCGACGTGTCGTAGAAGTGAATAATTTTAGAGAACTAACTGTCTTGTGGAACTTGTCCATCGTCCGGATAAAATATAAAAATATAAAATCACGACGTTTCGGAAGCTGGTTTTTCTTCCTTCTTCAGGTGAAGGGAGGGTAGACACCTACTCAGATGGGTCCCTTAGACCGAGCTAATCTCAATCACTGGACCTAGCTGGTCTAAAGGACCCATCTGATAGGTGTCTCCCTCTCTTCACCTGAAAAGGCAGAAGAACCAGCTTACGAAACGTCGTGATTTGTATATTTTTATATTTTATCCTTACGATTGACAAAATCCATCGTCAGAACTTTTAGAATTTATTTGAATAATTTTAGGTTTATGAAGCGGAGGAGGATTGAATGGGCGGGACATTAGCATCACGCATATAAAAAGATGTCCAGATGTTCAGTTGCGAAAAGTGACATCATAATTCTGCTTGTAATCTGTGGTCTTTTGGGTAATACACGGCGTCGTGTGGTAATTATTTACCGACGTTTCGGGACAACGTGTCGGTCCCATTGACCCATGAAGATGGGACCGACACGTTGTCCCGAAACGTCGGTAAATAATTAACACACGACGCCGTGTAATTACCCAAAAGACCATAGATTACATCAACATCGCGGCGGAAGCCTGAAATCAAGGATAATTCTCTGAACTACGCGTAAATGGGATGATAATATTAAAACGGATCTTGCATAAATGTGTTCTGTCGTTACGCACTGGATATTGCTGTCTCTGAATAAGGACCAGTGACGTGTTTTGTGAACGCGTAATGAATCTTGTGATTTGTTAAGCGGGGAATTTCTTGACTAGGCGAGCGACTGTTAGCTTCCTAAACGTTACTCTACTCCGTGGAATTACCTACACGGCGCCTGTACCAATGCTTTACTACATTCCATAGCCACAGATGCCGCCTTGAGAGGCTAATATTTCTTCAGGTAGCCAATAAATTTCAGTCGTGTTATGGAAGCCAAAGGTTCATCACCGCAGTCATAACAGCCTCATACTGGTCGCTATCTTCAGCTACATGTATCCTTTCACTTACATTCGTGTTTTTTTAAAGCCATTTTAATATCATCCTTTCTTCTTGGCCTAGGTCGTCTAAATAGAATGCTTGTTTGATATTTCCACACAAAACTTTGTATACATTTCTTTTATATCCCGTGTGCGTCAAATGCTCCACGTGTCTATTCTTTTTTATCCACCTAATATTGGACTGGATTGATCTGGCGAGGATACGGAGAGGTGACGGGCTGTTGTGAATGCGGTAATGAACCTTCGGGTTGCATAAAATGCGGGGAATTTTTGACTAGCTGACGAACTGTTAGCTTCTGAAGAAGGACTCTGCTATATGGAGTTAGTTAGTTAGTTAATTTCCCCCCTATGGCTCAACAGCCCTTTTTCGGGTGTCTAGGCCTCCTCATTTCGAGGTTTCATGATCACACTCAGACACACCACACTCGGTAGGACTCCTCTGGACGAGTGATCAGCCCGTCGCAGAGACCTCTACCTCACAACACACAACACTCACAACAGACAGACATCCATGCCCCCTGTGGGATTCGAACCCACAATCCCAGTAAGCGAGCGGCCGCAGAACCACACCTTAGACCGCACGGCTACTGGGATCGGCTAGTTAGTTAGTTAGTTAATATTGTTTGAGGAAGATTACAAGTCATAAAGTTTCTCATTACCTGTTTAGAATGGACTACATATAAATTTCACTTTGTGTTCGCCGTACATTTTGATAACATTCAACAATTAAAGCAACAATGCACTTTATTTCTTATTACTGGACTTAGCCTGGAACCTAAATACACATATTGCCATATATAGCAAACACTAAATCTTTACAATAATGACAACCTATATTTTTACAGGACACAGACAACAATATTTGTATACAAACCAATTGCCAGCAAATGTTTAACAATTTTTAACAACTTTTAACGACATTGTATTATCAACTTTTACGTTTTAACCCAAGACGAAACCAACCTACGTCAGACATTTAAAAGATAAGATTGTATAAATGGTAACAGTGAGTGTTATCAACTGTTAACAGAAAATTGATATACATTGTGGTGTATAAGTGGTGAAACCAAATGGAACAGTGAATGTTATAGTGAACGTGACCTTGAACCACTGATGATGGCTCTGTTGCAGCCGAAACATGTGTAGGGTTAATGGACGTAACTCAGAAATAAAGTGAATTTGTTGTTTTAATTGTTGAATACATATGAATTATTAACTGCGCCATTATCAAGGTATTAAAACACTATTATGTGAAACACTAGAAAACAAAATATAGAAAGAGGCACTTGTTTACTGCTTGTCTCACCTCGTACACTCCACACCCTGCTGAAGGAATTTTTATTGACTTGTAAAAGTGTCAGGAGTAATCTGGATCCCCGCATTCTACTGAGGTGTGAGATACACACCTGGTGTGTTCTGGCTTGGTACGAGCTGTGGTGTTTCTTGCCTCAAAGATCTCCTGCTAACAGACTGCGGCAAGTTAGAAGGCATCTTGTAGTGTCCACTTCGTCCTGTAACTGGTACGTCTTCAAGAACACGTTAAAGTGGCCTGTCTTCGGGGATGGACACACTGTTGTTGAAGACAGCAGAAATGTCGTCATGTTTGTGAAATACTACGTCGCGTTACGTCCAGGAAGATGGAAACCTTTATGACTGCCTACACGTTCGTGGCCCAGGGTACAGCCTTTCCTTCTTGGAATCTTGATCCGTGAAGATGGGACAGACACGTTGTCCCGAAACGTCGGTAAATAATTACCACACGACGCCGTGTAATTACTCAGAATACCACAGATTATATCAACATCGCGGCGGAAGCCCGAAATCAGGGTACAGCCTTTTTGAACTTCCAGTAAGAAAATAGATTTTTCTGTTATCCAAATCATCCAGACCGACTGTGAGGCCAACCAAGAGTTTTGCCCAATGATTAGGGAGCGTTATTTCCCCGGGGGTAAAGCGACTGCAGCGTGAAGCTAACCAGTTACCTTCATTTAGTGCCGTGATTAATACTGCGTGGAGCTCTACCTCCACTCCCACATGCGTATTGATAATATTGTGTTTAATCAAACACAGGGACTATTTTATCTTAAGGGCTTCTAAATTTAATTATTTGCAGACTGTGTCTAGTATCTTAATGCTATAACTCTACTTGAAACAGAGAGCAACAAATGTGAAATATTGCTGGCTTATGTCAGCTTTTAAGAAATGGGAGTTAAGTCCTTCTTGCCTGTTACTAGATATATATTAGCTGGTGTCAGAAACTACATAAGTTCTAAAAGTTTATTGTACGTACTTACATTCTGAAGGTTCTCTCTCCCCCCACCCCCTTTCTGTCCCACACTGGGTCCACAATAAAATAACAGTTACAATAGCTACGCATGTTCTATGGGCGTCTCTGCTTTGTTCGCCTGTTAAAGGAAAGGATGCGTGCAGTAAATATAGATAACTTGGGCAGTGTAAATTTTATTTCTTAAGAACATTTCTATTATGTGAAGGTGAGAAAGTGGGATTTGAGGGGAACATAAAAAAGAATTGGTAACCGTTGGCCCAATTTCTGGGGGCCCTCGGTCTTGTCAAAGCTGCTGTGTCAATTACTTGTGACTTAATTTGTAAATTATCTGAACTGTGGTCAAAATTTGTAATGATGAGGAGACTTGAGAAAAATACATCAAATAAGAAGGTAACGTTCTTCCTAGATCAGGCCATAAAGGCCCAGATGGGGAGTAGAGGTATAGCTCTACTCTTTCTTTAACCTCGGCACTAGAGGAGGGTGAGTGGTCAACTCCACGCTCCGGCCGCTTTACCCCCGGGAGAGAGACCCGGTTCCCATTGTATATGAGGCTGGGTGGGCCCCAGGGACGGTCTGGACGGCTACGGAAAATCTTGCCACCACCGGGATTCGATCCACGGACCGTCCAGCCCGTAGCGAGTCGCTATACCGACTGAGCTATCGCGGCCCACCCCTTCTAACATAAGAAACAAAATTATCGTCTCTGCGCAATCGGTATAGTTATGCATGGCGTGAGGCGTTTTTGACTGGATCTATAAATTATCGGCCGACTGTCGTCGCGAATGTTCAAGGAATTTACCCAAGCTATGAAGGTCAACTGCATTCTCTTGACTAAAGGGCATTAGTCATTTAGCGTCTTCTTTTTCTTTTCTATTACATTTTGGTAAATACCATGTCAAAGAATTTTTCAGAATTTGCAGAATGGAAAGGCTTTCAATGAGGCTTTTATTCATCTTCTTATTCTTTGTCATGGTTTCGGGCTTTCAATGTATTCATAACTCCATCTTTTCTGTAATCTACCTGATTTTCTTCTTCCTGTAGAATGGTAATTGATTGTTTAGACCTGTACTTTAATCTGACAAATAGCTGTTTTCTAACTGTTTGAAATACGGCTTCATTAGACAGCCATTAGGCTTTTCGAAGTAAAAGTTCTACCGACACTGACATATGGACTGGAGATCATATGGGACCATCTATCGGTTAAACAACTGGAGATCATATGGGAACATCTATCGGTTAAACAACTGGAGATCATATGGGAACATCTATCGGTTAAACAACTGGAGATCATATGGAACCATCTATCGGTTAAACAACTGGAGATCATATGGGACCATCTATCGGTTAAACAACTGGAGATTATATGGGAACATCTATCGGTTAAACAACTGGAGATCATATGGGAACATCTATCTGTTAAACAACTGGAGATTATATGGGAACATCTATCTGTTAAACAACTGGAGATCATATGGGAACATCTATCTGTTAAACAACTGGAGATCATATGGGTACATCTATCTGTTAAACAACTGGAGATCATATGGGAACATCTATCGGTTAAACAACTGGAGATCATATGGAACCATCTATCGGTTAAACAACTGGAGATCATATGGGACCATCTATCGGTTAAACAACTGGAGATTATATGGGAACATCTATCGGTTAAACAACTGGAGATCATATGGGAACATCTATCTGTTAAACAACTGGAGATCATATGGGACCATCTATCAGTTAAACAACTGGAGATCATATGGGACCATCTATCGGTTAAACAACTGGAGATCTTATGGGACCATCTATCGGTTAAACAACTGGAGATCATATGGGACCATCCATCGGTTAAACAATTGGAGATCGTATGGGACCATCTATCGGTTAAAGAACTGGAGATCGTATGGGACCATCTATCGGTTAAACAACTGGAGATCATATGGGACCATCTATCGGTTAAACAACTGGAGATCATATGGGACCATCTATCGGTTAAACAACTGGAGATCATATGGTACCATCTATCGGTTAAACAACTGGAGATCATATGGGACCATCCATCGGTTAAACAATTGGAGATCGTATGGGACCATCTATCGGTTAAACAATTGGAGATCGTATGAGACCATCTATCGGTTAAACAACTGGAGATCATATGGGACCATCCATCGGTTAAACAATTGGAGATCGTATGGGACCATCTATCGGTTAAACAACTGGAGATCGTATGGGACCATCTATCGGTTAAACAACTGGAGATCGTATGGGACCATCTATCGGTTAAACAACTGGAGATCATATGGGACCATCTATCGGTTAAGTAACTGGAGATCATATGGGACCATCTATCGGTCAAACTGGAGAGCATAGAAAGCGTAAGGCCAGATATTTGAAAATAACAATGGGCCTCGCTAAATATACGCCCTCCCGACTGGTGTATGCTCTAGCACGGGTAACATTGCTGCTGGATGACCTTATGCTGAAGCATCTACTGCCAAGAACATGGGAAGTAAAGGCGGTACTAAGGAGCAGAAAGAGGAAACAAGAAGAAATTTGGCAAGACTTCTATGCTACGGAGGCCATGACAACAGACTCATGGAAGGAGAACCAAGAGTTGCGGCATCTGGTGACCAGACTAGCAGTGCATGGCTTCCACACCAGAGAGTGCAGCAACAAAAAGTACCACATCCTAGACAGCACCTGTGTATGTGAATTGTGTGGCGGACAATGTGGACGATATCATTTACAGATGTGTGCAAAACGGGTGAAGACCTTATGTGAATATGCGAAAGACAAAATGTGAAAATGTGATAATGCTACAATGCAAAATGTGCGCACTTTTCAATATTTATTAAATACGGCTTCATTCACTGTAGTTACTGGAGGTACCACCATAACAACGGCTTCATTCACTGTAGTTACTGGAGGTACCACCATAACAACGGCTTCATTCACTGTAGTTACTGGAGGTACCACCATAACAACGGCTTCATTCACTGTAGTTACTGGAGGTACCACCATAACAACTGCTTCATTCACTGTAGTTACTGGAGGTACCACCATAACAACGGCTTCATTCACTGTAGTTACTGGAGGTACCACCATAACAACTGCTTCATTCACTGTAGTTACTGGAGGTACCACCATAACAATGGCTTCATTCACTGTAGTTACTGGAGGTACCACCATAACAACGGCTTCATTCACTGTAGTTACTAGATGTACCACCACAACAACGGCTTCATTCACTGTAGTTACTGGAGGTACCACCATAACAACGGCTTCATTCACTGTAGTTACTAGAGGTACCACCATAACAACGGCTTTATTCACTGTAGTTACTGGAGGTACCACCATAACAACGGCTTCATTCACTGTAGTTACTGGAGGTACCACCATAACAACGGCTTCATTCACTATAGTTACTAGAGGTACCACCATAACAACGGCTTCATTCACTATAGTTACTGGAGGTACCACCATAACAACGGCTTCATTCACTGTAGTTACTAGAGGTACCACCATAACAACGGCTTCATTCAATGTAGTTACTGGAGGTACTACCATAACAACGGCTTCATTCACTGTAGTTACTGGAGGTACTACCATAACAACGGCTTATTCACTGTAGTTACTGGAGGTACTACCATAACAACGGCTTCATTCACTGTAGTTACTGGAGGTACCACCATAACAACGGCTTCATTCACTGTAGTTACTGGAGGTACTACCATAACAACGGCTTCATTCACTGTAGTTAACTGAGATGTACTACCATAACAACGGCTTCATTCACTGTAGTTACTGGAGGTACCTACATAACAACGGCTTTATTCACTGTAGTTACTGAGGTACTACCATAACAACGGCTTCATTCACTGTAGTTACTGGAGGTACTACCATAACAACGGCTTCATTCACTGTAGTTACTGGAGGTACCACCATAACAACGGCTTCATTCACTTAGTTACTGAGGTACTACCATAACAACGGCTTCATTCACTGTAGTTACTGGAGGTACTACCATAACAACGGCTTCATTCACTGTAGTTACTGGAGGTACTACCATAACAACGGCTTCATTCACTGTAGTTACTGGAGGTACTACCATAACAACGGCTTCATTCACTGTAGTTACTGGAGGTACTACCATAACAACGGCTTCATTCACTGTAGTTACTGGAGGTACCACCATAACAACGGCTTCATTCACTGTAGTTACTGGAGGTACACCATAACAACGGCTTCATTCACTGTAGTTACTGGGGTACCACCATAACAACGGCTTCATTCACTGTAGTTACTGGAGGTACTACCATAAACAACGGCTTCATTCACTGTAGTTACTGGAGGTACCACCATAACAACAAGCCCCAATACCTCTGTCTGTACAGTGACTCACGGTGTGAACATCCGAGGAATAGTGATTTGATTTTTGGTGACTATGACGCCGTAGAATCTGGTAGGGATTCACTGACGTTTCGGAGGAAGTTACTGCCTCCATATTATTAGTTGGGGGAAGTAATCTCAATAGCTTAAATACGCTTTTTTTTCAATGGCTCGACAGCCCCTTGGGGGCCTAGGCCGCCTCATTCTTCGATGCTTCACGATCACATTGAGACACACCACACTCGTAGGACTCCTCTGGACGAGTGATCAGCCTGTCGCAGAGACCTCTACCTGACATCACACAACACTCACAACAGACAGACAACCATGCCTTAGGCGGGATTCGAACCCACGATCCCAGTAAGCGAGCGGCCGTAGACCGACGCCTTAGACCGCGCGGCCACTGCGATCGGCAGTGTGTATATTATTGTACCTAATTACAGCGCGGCTGTTACAGTAATTGCTGTGACCTTAACGTCTTGTTATGTTAGGCCCTGTCGTCGGGGACTGTACTCCCAGTGACACGCGTCACTTTCCAGAAGACTTGGGTCTATAGCAACATCGCTATGAGAACCCCAAATATTGCACTGTCTAACTCAATCTAAGCTACTGAAAATGTCGTTAAATAAATGAAGAACGAGCAGATTAACAGTGTTCTGACATGTTTGTCCGGCCAACGAATGTACTAAGCGCTAATTTAAAGGTTACCAACGAAAAGTTCAAATACGAGTATTTAATCAAAATATGTGTTACGAAAATGTAATCCTGTACGCTATATTTAGTGTTAAATATCAAAGTGGACGGAACCGGTCTGAAAGCTTTGGATAAAAGAAAAATCTTATGCCTCTCTCGGGATTCAAACCACGATTCCTCTGATTCATGAGTGACATTTTGAAATAACGTTTTAATTGAATAATGCTTGCTGGGGCGAGTTTATTCTATCCTTACGCTAACAAGATAAGAAATGTGTAAGATGATAATGTATACTAAACGGTGCTGCTATCTAGAATTGTGGTATGAACTTTTTCGACAAAGGTAAAGGTAAAGTCAACTTCTCCCTAGAACAGGCCATGAAGGCCCAGAGGGGGAGTAGAGGTATAGCTCTACTCTTTCTTTAACCCTGGCACTAAATGAGGGTGGGTGGTCAACTCCACGCCCCGGCCGTTTTACCCCCTGAAAAGAGACCCGGTACACATTACACATGATGTTGGGTGGGCCCCAGGGCCGGTCTGGACGTGTGCTGGAAATCTCGCCTCCACCGGGATTCGATCCCCGGAACTTCCAGCCCGTAGCGAATCGCTATACCAACTGAGCTATCCCGGTTCGACAAAGGTGATCACTGCAAATACCAACTCAAGATAGAAACTACAGTACTACTATTTATTGCTCCACCTTCTGTTCCTATTCATAACTGCTACAGAACGTGGGTTTGTATACGGATGGAAGCAAAAAGAGAGAGACACGTTCAAAGTAACAGAAGTCGCCGAATTATGCATTGTTATGTGTGATGGAGTGTACCGCGCCTTGCACCTTGCAGCTATGTCCGGCCACTTAGCCACTCCTAAAGCAAGCAGCTCCTCTGCTCGTTATGCCCCACTATTCTCATGTTTGATCTGTCCATCCATCTAAACACTTGTGCTAGCATCTTCTTTCAACTGCACCAACTCATAAACGAAATCCTCTCTGCTGCTCAATGAATTTGAAAATGATCTCGAAAGACAAACATAGAAGCCCATGTCAACAAGCTTCCGGTCATTAGCTACTTGATGGTGACATAGATGTGTCATCCTGCACTGCTCAATCATAATGCTGAGAAATATATTAATCCCTTCAGACACTAATCTTGATATGTCAAGGGTGTAACCCATGATGTTGGCTTTAAATGCGCCATCCGGTAGCGAAAAAGAAAAAATCGGGTAATTCTCAAACGAAAAGATGCTCATTTTTTGGAGTTTTTAAATAATCTGTTCCATCTTCGAGATAACTGTCTTCCTATTAACGTTCCTAATTATTTAGAAATTGAAATTAATATGAATTTTATATAAAGATCCAGTTTGTACCGCGCAGTAAACACACTCCATCTCAGTTATACAAACCAGTCAGTTAATGTTGTACAGTGAAATAATCACTGTTTGTTCTGAGATCCACACAAAACACATAAATACAGTCCGTACCGCGCAGTAAACACACTCCGTCTCAGTTATACAAACCAGTCAGTTAATGCTGTACAGTGAAATAATCGCTGTTTGTTCTCAGATCCTCACAAAACACATAAATACAGTCCGTACCGCGCAGTAAACACACTCCGTCTCAGTTATACAAACCAGTCAGTTAATGCTGTACAGTGAAATAATCGCTGTTTGTTCTGAGATCCACACAAAACACATAAATACAGTCCGTACCGCGCAGTAAACACACTCCGTCTCAGTTATACAAACCAGTCAGTTAATGCTGTACAGTGAAATAATCGCTGTTTGTTCTGAGATCCACACAAAACACATAAATACAGTCCGTACCGCGCAGTAAACACACTCCGTCTCAGTTATACAAACCAGTCAGTTAATGCTGTACAGTGAAATAATCGCTGTTTGTTCTGAGATCCACACAAAACACATAAATACAGTCCGTACCGCGCAGTAAACACACTCCGTCTCAGTTATACAAACCAGTCAGTTAATGCTGTACAGTGAAATAATCGCTGTTTGTTCTGAGATCCACACAAAACACATAAATACAGTCCGTACCGCGCAGTAAACACACTCCGTCTCAGTTATACAAACCAGTCAGTTAATGCTGTACAGTGAAATAATCGCTGTTTGTTCTGAGATCCACACAAAACACATAAATACAGTCCGTACCGCGCAGTAAACACACTCCGTCTCAGTTATACAAACCAGTCAGTTAATGCTGTACAGTGAAATAATCGCTGTTTGTTCTGAGATCCACACAAAACACATAAATACAGTCCGTACCGCGCAGTAAACACACTCCGTCTCTGTTATACAAACCAGTCAGTTAATGCTGTACAGTGAAATAATCGCTGTTTGTTCTGAGATCCACACAAAACACATAAATACAGTCCGTACCGCGCAGTAAACACACTCCGTCTCAGTTACACAAACCAGTCAGTTAATGTTGTACAGTGAAATAATCGCTGTTTGTTCTGAGATCCACACAAAACACATAAATACAGTCCGTACCGCGCAGTAAACACACTCCGTCTCAGTTATACAAACCAGTCAGTTAATGCTGTACAGTGAAATAATCGCTGTTTGTTCTGAGATCCACACAAAACACATAAATACAGTCCGTACCGCGCAGTAAACACACTCCGTCTCAGTTATACAAACCAGTCAGTTAATGCTGTACAGTGAAATAATCGCTGTTTGTTCTGAGATCCACACAAAACACATAAATACAGTCCGTACCGCGCAGTAAACACACTCCGTCTCAGTTACACAAACCAGTCAGTTAATGCTGTACAGTGAAATAATCGCTGTTTGTTCTGAGATCCACACAAAACACATAAATACAGTCCGTACCGCGCAGTAAACACACTCCGTCTCAGTTATACAAACCAGTCAGTTAATGTTGTACAGTGAAATAATCGCTGTTTGTTCTGAGATCCACACAAAACACATAAATACACTGTTTGGGCAGAACGTAGAATTGTTGAATGTTAAACCTGATGGTACATATAGTAACCACTCGGATTTAAAGTGTGAAACAGATAACAGAGACGTTACTGTTTTTATGGCTTAAGCCAGCGGCTTTGAAGTGCGTCACCGATAACTCCTCTCTTTCAGCAGTCATTGTCAGGTCCAATGCTTAATTTTTTGTTGTTGCAGAACTTACATTCTCTATCTTAACTTCTGCAAATTCATCGATATTTGAGTATAAATATAGCTATAAATATAGCTATAAATGTAGCTATGCATCGAGAAGGCTGCGAACTGAAAATATCAGATATTTCTGAAGAATTTTGGGTTGTAGGCAAAAATATATTTTTTTAGCAAATTCCATATTGTGTGAAGACTTCAATATAGCGAGACCTTCCGTTGCTCTTTGAACGGGATTAATATTAATTAGTTACTTTAATGAGAAACACTTTATAACAATAATAATAATAGATGAACAATGCGGGGTTTGAATTCCGCCACGGTCAAGAGACTTTCTCTTCCCCAGAACCGACCATACCGGACCTGGGGCCCACCCAGTCTCCTATTCAGTGGGTACCGGGCTCCTTCGGGGAGTAAAAGCGACCGGGACGTGGCCTTTACCGGTCATCTGCATCTATTGCCGAGGTTAAAGACGAGTGGAGCTATGCCTCTGCTGCCCTTGTTTGCCTTCATGGCGTGAACGGGAACAACTTTAATAACAATGATAATAATAAACGCGGGGAATTTCTTGACTAGCTGACGACCTGCTAGCTTCTGAAGAAGGACTGTGCTACATGGAGTTAGTTAGTTAGTTAGATGATAATAATAATAAAGTAAAGGTAAAGGTCTCCCTACAACAGGCCATGAAAGGACAGAGGGGGAGTAAAGGTATAGCTCTACTCTTTCTTTGAAATCGGCGCTAGATGGGGTGGGTCGTCAACTTCATGCTCCGGCCGCTTTACCCCCGGGAATGACCCGGTACCCATTGTACAGGAGGTTGGTTAGGTCCCAGGGCCGGTCTGGACGGGTGCGGAAAATCTCACCCTCACCGGGATTCGATCCCCGGACCGTCCAGGCCGCAGCGAGTCGCTATATCGACTGAGCTATCCCGGTCCACATAATAATAATAGTAATAATAATTTCGTGTTCAAACTCTGTGATCAGGCCAGAACATGCCAAGTTATAGCTGCTGTACCCTGTACAATGCTCTTACACTCAGTTCACATATTCGGGGCACGCGGTGGCGCAGTTGGTTGAGGCACTGCGCTACAAGCCGGAAGGTCGCGGGTTCGATTCCCGATGGTGTAATTGGAATTTTTCATTGACATAATCCTTCCGGTCGCACTATGGCCCTGGGGTCGACTTAGCCTCTAACAGAAATGAGTACCAGGAATATTTCCTGGGGGGTAAAGGCGGCCGGTGCCTAGGGCTGACAACCTTACCACCTTCATGTGCCGATTGTCTAGAAATCTGCTAGCCTCAACCTCCTGGAACACTAAGGGCCTGTCCAGGCCTGTAATGGGATTGCTTCAATATTCAGGAGAGTACATTTCATATCATCTCCACAACTGCAGATGTTGCAACACTGGCTGCTTTGCAACACCTGCGTTGGGTAATTAAGGACATAAGTGGTGGCTTTTGCCCTCAAAGACATAGCCTACTTCTTCTTATAAAATTTGGATATTACGGAGTCAAGAATTCAGAATGTGTTGGGTCAGAGAATATGAAAAAAAATGCCATACTCTGTGCATGTAGCACGAAAGGGACATTTCAGAAATTTATACGAGTAGAAAGGCTGTTTGTATGCTTTCATTTTCTGTACATGGTTGCCAATTTTCCCGTCCGGATTCTATCTCTGTGCTACAAACACTGAATCTTTTTGTTACCTGAGTGGTAATAGCTGGCTTGTCTCTCATCAGCCAGGAAACGCGCGCTTTGTGTATGTCGGGTTTGAGAACACTTGACTGGGGGCTGGAATGTTCCACTTGTTCTTTTCTGCTATCCTGATGAAGTTTGTGATTTTACTCAGTTGCATAGCCGTCCCTAGAAGGATGGGAGCCCCGGGGCAAAGGAATCATTGCGATCACCCCGCCTCCTTTTATACATGTTGGAAAAATTTCTCTTTATTTGAATTTAGGAGTCAAATTTAAAATTTTCATGTTTGATAATTCACGTGACCTCAGGTTTTCACTTAGGTGTTTCCAATCGTTTTATCTTCATTTATCAGTTTGTCTGCCGTTTTTGAACCGCAAAATTTGCAGCAGAAGCAAAAGATGATGTCAGATTTTCTGGAGTAAATTAACAAATTTCTTTGAATGCCGTCTCTTTCCAGCAATTTTCGCTTGTATATTTCTTTACAAAAAAATGCAGGTTGTCACTTGTTTCTCCGGAAAATCAAAGTTACTACTTAGTATTTGTAAAGGACTTGTTCAATCAGCAGGTCAATTGGTCTTGTAGTCTAACAAATCTGGCCAATTTGCGAGGTCATACCTGTCTGGTTTGAGTGCCCACACAAACAGCATAAATCTTTGCAGAAATAAGTTGAGTTTACCCTTTGTGTTTATACTTACCTCTGCCTGAAAAAAACACTAATTCGTATTATTATTATTATTATTTTCCGTCTTTCTTCTTCTTCTCCTCCTCCTTTTCCATACGACGCGCTACACGTCACTACGAATTTGTCTAAAGAAATTTTCAAAGTACTTTCTCCATTCATTTTCTTTTATCTTTTATCAGCTGCTGAGATATTTTCGCCATCTGTCTCGGTCTCTGCTAGACGTGACTAAGTGACAATTACTACTAGTACTACAGTAACAATTACTACGAATTTTTAAAAATAACAGTTCACTTTCAATGTAGAAACATCACGTTAATGCACGAGTTAATTCTCCTCTTGTCACTGGCCACGTAAAAATCCGAAATCTTTGCTTGCTTCCTGTTGTAACTTTCTCCAGCCAACCTGCAAACAACGAAACAAAAGGGACCCCGAAAACTGCATGCTTTATTTTAGTTAGTTACTTCCTGTTGCTCCTTGCGGAGCATATGGCCTGCTTTCAGAGGTTTCTTGGTCTGGAAGTGTGCATTCTGTAGTGAGTGACCAGTCCACTGACTGCACAAGTTCTACTCATCTGATATGACTGCCAGAGCCATCTAGCAGTCAATCAGGAGACTTGGGTGAGAAATGCCGCTGAATTTTGCTTACGAAACAGCTCTATTCATGCCCGTAAGATTCTTTTACATGCCGTAAATCTACGATATGGGACCGACGGCTTTACTTCCCCTCCGAAGGAAGTTGTGCTACGGATTTTTATCACCCTTAAAAATCCATCGACCTCGGCCGGGATCGAACCCGCGAACCTTGGGTCCAGTGGCGAGCACGCTAACCGCTAGTCCACCGAGGGCAACGGGCTTATTTTAATATTCATCTTTCTCCTCCACACTTAACTGCAGAAAGGCAGTTAAGTTAAAAAGAGAAACTTACAATCTACACAACACGCTACAGTACACAGGTCACTTTCTGACCGGATATTGTGCTCACTTGCGGAAGGGCTCACTTGCACCGCAGTGTGCAAATTTAGGTCTGCTGTCTTTCCTTATTATCATCTATTGAATTTTAAATTTTGTATACACTTTTTATCTCTGAGGTATTTAAGATGAACTCGTAAATAAAATTTCGTAACTTGTGCCAATGCGCGGTGCCCAGGCGGTCGCCCCCCCCCCCCCCCCCGTAGGGGCACCACTGATGAGTTGCAAGGCAAATGCTGGGAAGCAATTAAAAGACAGGACACGACCGGCCTGGCCACACAGACCATCAGTCCACGTGACCGACCATACCGTGTTCGAAACCCAGACGTCCATCCAAGTAAAGTCCCCCTCTCCCCTAACAAGGACGTAGTGCCATTTGTAGAAAAAGTCCTTTTTATTGTCTTGTCCAGGCCCTGAGCCCAGCACCACGCCGTAAAGGCATATGAAGGAGCGGAGATATAACTCCACACTTTCTTAACGTCAGTACTAAACAGAGATAAATAGTTAGTGTTACTCCCCAGCCTATTTACCACCAGGAAAGAGCTGTTGGTGGTAATTGGCTAGAACACTAGAAGGGCTCCATGGCCGGTTTGGAAGTTGTGGAGAAACAAACTTCTCTGCCTCTGATGGGAATCGAATTGCGTTTTGCCTGTCGTCCAGCCACTGTAATGACTAAGCTTTCTGGTTTGAGAGTATGGATAGATAAATAGATGGATGGATGGGATACATAGATATATAGTGGATGGTCGATAGATAGATAATATATAGATGGATAGTAGATAGGTAGATAGTTTAGATAGGTAGATAATAGTAGTAGATAGGTACAGGTAATAGGTAGGTGATAGGTAGACAGATAGATAGGTAGGTTATAGATAATAAATAGTAGGTAGATAGATATATAGATAGATAGGTAGATAGATATATAGATAGATAGGTAGATAGGTAGGTAGATAGGTAGGATAGATAGGTAGAAATAGGTAGTAGGTGATAGGTAGATAGATAGATAAATAGATAGATGGATAGATACATAGATATATAGGTGGATGGCTCGATAGATAGATAAATATATAGATGGATGGATACATAGGTAGATAAATGGATAGGTAGATTAGATAGATAGGTAGGTAATAGGTAGGTAGATAGGTAGATAGAGATAGATAGATAGTAGATAGATAGGTAGGTAGGTAGGTAGATAGATAGATAAGTAAGTAGGTAGATAGATATATAGATAGATAGTAGATAGATAGATAGATAGATAGATAGGTAGGTAGATAGGTAGGTAGATAGGTAGGTAGATAGCTAGGTAATAGGTAGGTATATAGATAGATAGGTAGACAGATAGGTAGATAGATATAAGATATATGGATCGGTAGATAGATAGATAGGTAGGTAGATAGATAGATATATATAGATAGGTAGATTAGATAGATAAGTAGGTAGGTAGATAGATATATAGATAGATAGGTAGACAGATGGATCGGTAGATGGATAGATAGGATGATAGATCGATATAGATAGGTAGATAGATAAGTAGGTAGGTAGGTAGATAGGTAATAGATAGATAGATGGATCGGTAGATAGATAGAAATAATTCAATAGTTATGTGTTTCGCCGTTGTGCGAAGTGTTGTCCTAAGGCAGCGGACCAATTAATGTAAACTGTAGAGGATTGGGCAGCTTGCGTGGTCACGTGGTGTTTGACTAAATGATATTGTAGATATGTTTGCTGTGTTGCTGCGTCCATTACTGCGACAAGCGGAGACAGCGCTCTCAAACTGTGTACTTTGTCGACTTGTTTGTAAGCAATTAGCAAGTGTTGCTGTTCGAAAGCATCAATTTGTTTCTCTCTTTGTTCAGTTGTACTTATACACACTGCTCTGTTGTTCTTTCACAGGTAGTAGTTGTGACAGCATCGTTAAAACGGTCATCAAACAAATCTAAGTGCTTCGGAGTCTTTTTTTAGGCGTGTTCGCATGCCCGCAGAGAAATATTAATATCGCTGTATGTCCTTCTGTAGGCATGAAGCAACTTGAAACGCCATTAAAGACATATTTATTGGGATTCAGGTATTCAGGAATGTGACGATGTGTAATTGGGTATGTGGCTTCCGACGTTTCGAAAGATCGTGGCATATTCATCTTCAAGGGTAAATGGTGCAAGAAGAATCAATGTAACATATTGTTCTTCAGACTTTATAGTGGAGAATTTTACTAACAATTTCTAGGCCTAAAAGCCATTTTTAAATTTCATTTGTATCAGCCGTTTGCAAGTACACCCGTTATGTCGGCCGCTTCCAAGTAGGCCATTTGTCTTAATTTCGAAGCATATTCAGACGTTTCTTAACTAACTCAATAACTCCCTGTTGCGAAGTCCTTCCTCAGAAGCTAATGGTTTCTCAAATACAGTGATACCTCGGCTAACGAAGATAATTCGTTCCGCAATCACATTCGTTAGCCGAAATCTTCGTTAGCCGAAACGTGAGCAACTTTCTGCTTCCCTTGGGTTTGTCGCTTACTTTTTTTGGTTGGTGGGGTCTCCCCTATGTGATGTGGTCAGCTCATCTCTTTGTCACACACATACAGACGGAAAAGATAAGCTCCTGGAATGGCCCTACCGTTCATGTTTGCTGCTTTATGTTAGCGTGAGCATCCACTAAAACATTCGTTAGCCGAAATCTATATTCGTTAGCCGAGTCCGAAAAACAGCGAAAAAAAATCTTAGTTAGCCGAAAAATTCGTTAGCAGTGTCACTCGTTAGCCGTTAGTCAACAAATTAACTGCATTTTGTGGCACCCTATAGCTCGTACCCTTATTCACAACAGCTCTCCACTTGTTTCTATCCTGAGCCAGGCGAAACAACTTCACACCCTGCCGTCCTATTTTAAGATCTATTTAAATATTATACTCCAATTTACATCTAGATATTCCAGGTGTCTTTCCTGCAGGTTTCCCCACCAAAATTTGGAACACATTTCTCTTCTCCCTCATGCATGTCATATTTCCCTCCCAACTCAACCTTCTTGATTTTATCACCCTAAAAATATCGGGTGATGAGCGCAGTTCATGAAGCTCCTCAGTATGTACTTTTCTCCAGTCTCCTGTCACGTCCTGTGAGGACCAAACATATTTTTCAACGTCATATTCTTAAAGACTCTCAAATTTGCTTTTTCTTCTTTAATGTTAGAGACTATATTTCGCACCCATACAAAACCACAGGCAAAACTGCAGTTCTGTGGAAACTAAATTGAAACTAAGATTATGCAACATAAACGTTAATTGTGGTAGTATTAAGGGGTGTACATGTCAGTCAAATCATATGTATAGTTATGACTGACTCAAATATAGGGTGTGGGGTTTCGGGAACGGTTTTTTTTTTTTCGTTATTGTCATTGGCAACGTATAAAAACGGAATTTATCAACACACCGAGTTACAATACACGGAATTTAAAAATAAATTTAATTGTAAACTACCTGGGATGAAACTCGCGATATACAGAATACAAAAATAAGAGAGAATACATTTAGTTTATCTAAACTCTTGAAAATACATGGTTTTTAGTATTATTTCTACGTAACCAAAAAAAAAAAGAATAAAAATAAAAAAGTTGGAAGCATTAAAATTCGTACGCTTTACAAAACAGTGTTTTTATATTTTAAATCCAGTCCATTTTAACTGGATCCCAAAACTTTTTAACGTACAGGTTATACACAAACGAATGGTGCGTTTTATATGTATATACACATATAAACCGCACCATTCTTTTTGTATACCCTGTATATAAAAACGGAACAAAAAAAAGACTATGAACAATCGTGTTACATTTTTACATTCAGCTACTGTCACTAATTCATCTTCAAACAGAAGTGTATTTGGTGTCTCTCAGTTGCAAGTTATCGTGCACAAATTGATAACAGAAAAATCTCTCGTGGCTCATATATAAACAGCGAATTGTTTATGTTAGTACTGGCGTTATTTCCACTGCAGGGGGGGGGGGGGCTGTGTGTGTGTGGGGGGGGGTAGACGTTCACACAACATCAGTTGTAAATTGAAACTACCATACGATCTAATTACTCGTTTGATGCAAGTGTTTGGTCATTGAAACATTTTTATTGTACAAACTCTCTGTCCATATAGAGAATGTGTATGTGTTTGTTGTATATATATATATATATATGAGGGTGGGGATGGGAAAGGGGTAGCTAAATGCATTTCTGGTTTATGTATTGAGGTAGGTGGCAGCATGCAGGTTGTTGATATAAATTGGCCCTCACATTCATGGAGTGGCGCCTGCTGAAGTTAGTTTTTAAATGTTTTGTTTTGTTTTCGAATGGCACTCCCCCACCCACCCTATCCGCATGGCTTGGTCACTATACATTAATATAACAGGCAGCTTTGGAAGTGAGGCTATTATCCTATTGTGAATAGCACATGTGTGTACTCTACCTCTCTCTCTCTCCTCTATCTCTCTCTCTGTACTATTTTTTATTTTTTACGCTTTAGTATGCGTTTATGTATACGAACATTGCATATGCTTTCATTCAATAGACAATATACCGGTGTCTATTGCTGCAACCATCGCTCCATGCATGACAGACAAGTATTGCAACCTGGACACCTCCCCGCTCGGACCATGACGTAATCACAATGGACAACCACTGGACAATGTCATCCACTGGCTCTCTGTCCACAAGTCAAACATAGGGTAGGGTCTAGCTTGTCTATAGCCTTTATGCGGTTATGGAGGTCGAAACGGGTAAAAAGGAAAAGAGACGTGACGTATGTTCAGGCTTGAGGATTAGCGTGATTCATACTACGGAAATATATATATATATATATGTATATAAAGTCGAACCCGGTTATAACGACATCGGTTTAAGCGACACCTCGTCTATAACGTCAGATATTCTGTGGTACCAATTAATTCCTCACTGTTAACCATAACATTCTACTACTCGGTTATAACGACACTCGTTTATAACGACACAAAATATTCAGTCCCATTCATGACGTTATAACCGAGTTCGACTGTAATCCTACGCCAAGATTAGCGTGTTTCATACTACGGAAATATATATATATATATGTATATAAAGTCGAACCCGGTTATAACGACATCGGTTTAAGCGACACCTCGTCTATAACGTCAGATATTCTGTGGTACCAATTCCTCACTCTCAACCATAACATTATACTACTCGGTTATAACAACACTCGTTTATAACGACACAAAAAATTCAGTCCCATTCATGAACGTTATAACCGAGTTCGACTGTAATCCTACGCCAAATTTGGACGAGATAAAATTAAATTATTTGTATTGCAGAAAGCTATGAGGATTCGCATTCTTATGGAGGTATAGCTCCACCGTGCATTATTGACATGTGACACTAGATATATATCAGTGTTAGCCTCATGTCTGAGCTGTTACATTTATGGCGAACCCTCCCTCCTCCCGTGCCCATTACGTTGGGCCCCAAAGCCGGTTACGATGCTGTGAATGCACGAAAAATCTTCACCACTTCTGGGAATCGAAACTCGATCCTCCTGTTATCCAATACCGACTGAGCCGTTGCTGGCGCGACAAGATAACACGGCGTCACAGAAGGCGACAGTTCGCTGTACGAAGATTGAGCTGATAGCGAACGCAAACGCAAGGCACTTCAGACGACAAAGCGTCAAGCCTGCGTATCGTGTCCGGTCAGTATAATTATTTGTGCGTACTTTGGTTATCTTGGCAGTGTTTAACACGTTGCCGGGGAAGCTCACATATTACACTCGGCTGCCGACTGGGCCCGCCGTTAGCTTCCCGGCAGTCTTAGGAGTGTTTCCTCTCCTCCAAAATGTCCGAACAAACACTGGATTACACCCGCCCTCCTATTTAATGGATACTCGGGGTAATTTCCTCTCCGATGTTGTCATTGGAATTTTTCATTGACATAATCGTTTCGGTCGCACTATGGCCCTGGGGTCGACTTAGCCTCTAACAGAAATGAGTACCAGGGATATTTCCTGGGGGGTAAAGGCGGCCGGTACGTACAGCTGACAACCTTACCACCTTCATGTGCCGATTGTCTAGAAATCTGTTAGCCTCAACCTCCTGGAACACTAAGGGCCTGTCATGGCCTGTAATGGGATTTTACTTTCAATGGGGGTCATTTCCTCAGCAGTAAGACGGGCGGAGCGTGGAGCTAAGCGATCACATGTAGTGCCGAGTTTAAGAAAGAGTAGAGCTATACCTCTATACCGCATTTTCTGGAGGTACATGGTTCTAATCTGGGCCCAGATAACCGTGACGGACCGGAGGTCATGGATTTTCTCAGTTACTCCATATAAATACCTGAATAGTGCCTTCAATTGAGCCACGATAACATATTTGCGACTTTCATCTTAGTATCAACAGTCATTCTACAGTTCCGCCACTCTCTTTAGTGTAACTCACAGGATCCTTAAATAAACAATAGACACTACTGGAAAAATTAACGAAGTCTGTCGATTTTTTACGTCATCTGTGATCAGCGGAGCCACATTGCTTTAGTGACATCGGGGACGAACATGAACATGAAACGCGCTACAGAAGAGGCCGGTGTATCGGTTTGTGAGAGGTTATATTATACAGTAAACTGGAATAGGAAAATACCTCGACAATGAGACACTGTGGGGTGAATCACTTCTGATTAGGGGTGTCTCCCTCCTGGATAGAGGGTGGCCACTTATACATAGTGTCATAGCGGGCTATTTGCAATGGAGGAGAGATTGTGATAGGATTCCGTTGTCGAGCGATGCTACTGTGGCTACATCGTGTCATCAAAAGAGCACTTGTGTTGATAAGCCGGCAAGTTCCCGGCAGAATACCTCAAAACTACGGATTCCTTCCACATAATTTCTGATTCATTATTCAGAAATTGACCTAACTTGCGACATTATAGGCTCTGAGTTAACTGACAGCGTTATTAGTAAATCGATATACACAAAAAAGATAAAGCAATTCCATTACAGGCCTGGACAGGCCATTAGGGTTCCAGGGGGTTGAGGCTCACAGATTTCTAGACAATCGACACATGAAGATGGTAAGGTTGTCAGCCCTACGCACCGGCCGCCTTTACCTCCCAGGAAATATTCCTGGTACTCATTTTTGTTAGAGGCTAAGTCGACCCCCAGGGCCATAGTGCGACCGAAAGGATTATGTCAATGAAAAATTGTAATGACACCATCGGGAGTAAATCGATATAAATCAAATCTAAATCAATAAGAAACACAGAAACGTATTTTTCAAACCGCAGTGTTTTTTTTTGACGTCACAGAAATTGACACAGTCAACAATGTGCTTGAAAGCATCGTGGACAAACAAGTTAGGAAATGTAGGTGTATCCTAATATTTCTGTAGCCCTTACTGTTATTGGCATGAAGTAAATTTTGTTTAATAATTTGGAAAATTAACTTAAGGAAAAAGGTGTGCGCGAAACTTTTTTTTTTGCTCCTCTAAATATTTGTTGATTGACGATAGAGGTGACAGTAGAAAAGCAATTAACATGTCTGCTGTTGTTGGCCTATGTTAACCAAAATTACAGCATGAAGATAAATTCTTATAAAAACAGCCGGATATCAAATGCAATAGGAATCCATATAGCGGATTTACACGAACAGATAGACATGCCACAATGTAATAGACGCATTCTTGGCAAATTATTACTTGAACGCCTGGAAAATGTTAGTGAATCTTTTTACTGCATTGTAACAGTCACATGACTCGGAAATATGGGCCATTCTTCTATCCGACAACTCTCGTTTGCTGTCGCTACTGCACCGTGAACCTGAAAGGTCAGATGAGTAGGCTACTTTAATACGATAAACGAGCCGACAGGGAGTGGTAAACGATGCTTGTCAGATAAAGTAATGATTCAATGTAGGACTGCAATTGGTATAAACATAATTCTAATAAGGATTTTTTATTATTCTTATACGACTTATCAATTAATTGCGTAGGTCAGGTGAGAAGGTGGAGATCCCAACTTGCTGCTCGCAAGAAGACATCTCAGTGTCTGACACATGGGGAAGCGATACTAGATTCAGATTTGTAGTTGAATATCACCTAACAAGCCATCAGATCTTTGTAGTTGAATATCAATGCTTTAGGATCTTTGTAGTTGAAATATCACACTAAGACAAACTTCAGGATCTTGAGTTGAATACACCACTAAGACAAAGCATTCAGGATCTTTGTAGTTGAAATATCACACTAAGACAAAGCATCGGATCTTGAGTTGAATTCCCACTAGACAAGCATTCAGGACTTTGTAGTGAAATATCACCACTAAGACAAAGCATTCAGGATCTTTGGAGTTGAAATATCACCACTAAGACAAAGCATTCAGGATCTTTGGAGTTGAAATATCACCACTAAGACAAAGCATTCAGGATCTTTGGAGTTGAAATATCACCACTAAGACAAAGCATTCAGGATCTTTGGAGTTGAAATTCATCACTAAGACAAAGCATTCAGGTTCTTTGGAGTTGAATATCACACTAGACAAGCATTCAGATCTTGGAGTGAAATCACACTAGACAAAGCATTCAGGATCTTTGGAGTTGAAATATCACCACTAAGACAAGCACAGACTAGCCCTCATTCAGGATCTTTGGAGTTGAAATATCACCACTAAGACAAAGCATTCAGGATCTTTGGAGTTGAATATCACCACTAAGACAAAGCATTCAGGATCTTTGGAGTTGAAATATCACACTAAGAAGCAGTCAATCGTGGCTTCAAAAGATTAAAATACACTGTCGTCTAGGTTGTGACGCTCTTTGTTCTTGTAGAAGTATACCGACGTTTCAGGGGAATCTGCTACCGGCATTATCTCAATTTGTATAATCACCACCGGGAGAAAATCATATATCAAATAAGATGTTAGATGATGATAATGATGATATATTTGATGATTATAAAAAATAATCTTCAAGGGCTGGTACCAGATACCCCAATAGTCTGCACGGTATTTTGGGGCCGGTGTTGAAGCATCATAACTGCAGTATGACATTTGGGGTTCTCATGGTGCTGAATATTAAAATGAATTTTCTGTTGTGTGACACCGTGTTGTTTGGTAAAGAGTTTCATTTGAAAGGAATTTCCTTTTCATCCACCCAACATGAAGGCAGATATTTTTAGAAACATGACACGAGGTCAAAACGCGATAGCGTCACTAAGAACTTGATTGTAATTTGAAAATTTTAAGGTCATTAAATGGTTCGTTGTGATGAATCGGAGGATGTCTTCTGGGACATCTTAACCTTTGAAAATGAAGGCATTATATTCTTTCGAAACGTCGATAACCACTTACCTGCGACAGTGTCGTATTTCGGGGACCTGAATCCTAGTTGTAGCTTCTCTGTTAATTTGCTACTGGCGCATATATTTCTATATATTTCTATAGTTTCTATATATTCTAATATTCTATATATTTCTATATGTTTCTATATATTTCTATATATTTCTATATATTTCTATATGTTTCTATATATTTCTATATATTTCTATATATTTCTTATATTTCTATATGTTTCTATATATTTCTATATTTTCTATATATTTCTATATTTTCTATATATTTCTATATGTTTCTATATATTTCTATATATTTCTATATATTTCTATATATTTCTATAGTTTCTATATATTTCTATATATTCTATATATTTCTTTATATTTCTATATGTTTCTATATATTTCTATATATTTCTATATATTCTATATGTTTCTATATTCTATATATTCTATATATTTCTATATATTTCTATGTTTCTATATTTCATATATTTCTATATATTTCTCTATATTTCATTCACCAATATTTTAGCCGTTTTTATTGTTTTACTAATGTAGCCTGTAAATAATAGATGACATAATGTATAACTAACAAACATATTAACTAATATCTGTGGTCTTCTGGGTAATTACACGGCGTCGTGTGGTAATTATTTACCGACGTTTCGGGACAACGTATCGGTCCCATCTTCACAGGTCAAGATTCCAAGTAGGAAAGAAAGCCTGTTGACAAAGAAACTGGACAGCATAGCGGGGTGGGGAAACGTGCGATGTGACAACAGCCAATAGGATGAGAGGTAGATGGTACCGATACGTTGTCCCGAAACGTCGGTAAATAATTAACCCAGAAGATCACAGATTTCATCAACATCGCGGCGAAAGCCTGAAATCAATGTTAACTAATGGTTTAAAGCGACAAGCAGTTAAATTTTTCTGCCGAGAGTAACAAAGAATTCCCTCCCTCTTCCATCTCACCCTTCTTACGGTAATTTATTTGGCCGTACAGCTAAGTGGTAAGTAACGGTACAAATGGTACCTCTCCGCTTGACTCTTAAGTGGGTGCGCTTCAAAACTGGTGATTAGGAAATCATTTATACCGACAAAGTGTTGTTCTGCAAGAAGTGTTTACTGACGCTGCAAGTGTGTTGTAAAGCAATCCCATTACAGCCTGGACAGACCCTTAGGGTTCCAGGAGATTGAGGCTAGCAGATTTATAGACAATCGGCACATGAAGGTGGTAAGGTTGTCAGCCTACGCACCGGCCGCCTTTACCCCCCCAGGAAATATTCCTGGTACTCATTTCTGTTAGAGGTTGAGTCGTTGTAGTCGCAGTATTATGTTCATCAGCCCTGCGGACATCTGGTCAAACTGACGGAGCTGAAATGTGTTCTTGAAGCCATCGAAACTAAAGAGGCTTGCCGTAGCAATGCAATGTGGAGCCTCAGCGGATTTGTGCCTCGCTCAATTTACTGTTAACTCGATTCATATGTGTTTTAATTTAATTATTATTATTATTTATTTAATTTAATTTATGTCAGACTAAAAGTTTATAGCGACTCGCTACGAGTTGGACGGTCCGGGGATCGAATCCCGGTGGAGGGAGATCTTCAGCAACCGTCCAGACCGGCCCTGGGATCCACCCAGCTCCTATATAATGGGTACCGGGTCATTCTCGGGGTAAAGCGGCCGGGGCGTGGCATTGACAACCCACCCCATCTAGGGTCGAGGTTAAAGAAAGAGTAGAGCTATAACTCTACTCACCCTGTGGGCCTTCATGGACTGAATATTACCTCTGCCTTTAGACTAAAAGTGATGGAAATTTCTAGTCTAAAATTATTTGGACCTGAAAGGCCGAAAGAATAGGAAGCCGGAGCAGTTGGTTGAGGCACTGCGCTACAAACCGGAAGGTCGCGGGTTCGATTCCCGATGGTGTCATTGGAATTTTTCCTTGACATAATCCTTTCGGTCGCACTATGGCACTGGGGGTCGACTCAGCCTCTAACAGAAACGAGTAACAGGAGTATTTCCTGGGGGGTAAAGGCGGCCGGTGCGTAGGGCTGACAACCTTACCACCTTCATGTGCCGATTGTCTAGAAATCTGGGAGCCTCAACCTACTGGAACCCTAAGAGTCTGTCCAGGCCTGTAATGGGATTGCTTTACCTTTATTAAACGATACTTGATAAATAGTGCATTCTATTGGTTGTTAAAATTGTGAATTAAACATTGAATATTTATACATCTTACATTTTCAGAAGGTTCTAACAAAGAAGGAATATTTCTATAAATGCATTTCGTTCCCCGATATGTATAGAACGCAGTATGTTTCTTCTCTGAATGAACATACAGTGAACGTAATCTTAAGAGGCTGTAGATCATACCCTGTTGAGATCCATTGTACGTTTCTGTAGATTGTGGATCCAGTTCATAACACACACATTATTACCATTTATATGTGAAGTACAGTTGGTACTCCTGCAGGACCATGTAGCTACGCCCATAAAACGGACACAACTTTTGTCAGTTTTCAAAACGGTTTCCGCTCTATAAAGGTCTTAAATTATACTTTTAGTGGTATTTTCCTTTTACTTTTCTCTTTTTTATATCTCTCTCGCTCGTTTATATTCCATTCAATACAGAGCCAAATGTCTTCTGGAAGTTAGGCTCTTAGAAAGAAGTCTCTAAATGCCACTGCTTGAACTACAGAGTGTCTCTTGTGTAAGTTATGGCGTTTATCATAAAGATTTGGTCTGTATTCTGCTCACGAGAATGATTCTTTAAGTTCTCCATCTAGACTCTTCAGAATTAGGAAAGCTTTCGATGACATTAAGAGGCGTGACGTCAGTGCGGTGAAATTTCATGTTGTGGTTTTGTGGATTACGGAAACTTGTAATGCCGTAAGTAGTTACCAGTTTTTCTGGAGAAAAAAAAAATACTGCCTCCAGCTTAAAGTCTTAAGATTATTGCAAATAGTAAATTAGGAAGTTGAAATGGCTTACGATGTCGTGAAAATCTGTGAGCTGATTGAGAAGGTGGGGGAGGCGACGAGATACACGGTGTGGTAATTTAATAAGCTTATTTTCTTAGAATGACCAAACGCAAGGAGGGCGAGTTCAGCGGGTCATGTAGCACGTATGGGATATTACACAGAGCTTTTTGTGAAACACGTGAAACAGATATGCTGTCATTAACGCCGAGTTACTTTAGAAACAGCAAGTGTGTAACAATTCTCTTTACGATCCTAACATAAATAGGATATAATACACGATGTATTTAATAACGGTTTTATCATTTTTTTTCTTAAATTAATGTACACATAATTAGTTGTGAAATTTTGATGTTTCCATTTGTCCTTTTTTTTTTTCGGACATTTTGAGAATAACCAAGCTGGGCCGAAGTGTGTTGCAAGATGCAATAATGTTGGGTATATCCAAGTTTTAATATCCATAGTTGAATGCTTTAATGCCATGTGAATTATATTTAAAGACACAGTCCGTACCGCGCAGTAAACACACTCCGTCTCAGTTATACAAACTAGTCAGTTAATGTTGTACAGTGAAATAATCGCTGTTTGTTCTGAGATCCACACAAAACACATAAATACACTGTGTGGGCAGAACGTAGAATTGCTGAATGTTAAACTGGTGGTACATATAGTAACCACTGGGCTTTAGAGGGGATAGTTAAAGATCCAGTCCGTACCGCGCAGTAAACACACTCCGTCTCAGTTATACAAACCAGTCAGTTAATGCTGTACAGTGAAATAATCGCTGTTTGTTCTGAGATCCACACAAAACACATAAATACAGTCCGTACCGCGCAGTAAACACACTCCGTCTCAGTTATACAAACCAGTCAGTTAATGTTGTACAGTGAAATAATCGCTGTTTGTTCTGAGATCCACACAAAACACATAAATACAGTCCGTACGCGCAGTAACACACTCCGTCTCAGTTATACAAACCAGTCAGTTAATGCTGTACAGTGAAATAATCGCTGTTTGTTCTGAGATCCACATAAAATACATAAATACACTGTGTGGGCAGAACGTAGAATTGCTGAATGTTAAACTGGTGGTACATATAGTAACCACTGGGCTTTACAGGGGATAGTTAAAGATCCAGTCCGTACCGCGCAGTAAACACACTCCGTCTCAGTTATACAAACCAGTCAGTTAATGCTGTACAGTGAAATAATCGCTGTTTGTTCTGAGATCCACACAAAACACATAAATACAGTCCGTACCGCACAGTAAACACACTCCGTCTCAGTTATACAAACCAGTCAGTTAATGCTGTACAGTGAAATAATCGCTGTTTGTTCTGAGATCCACACAAAACACATAAATACATTGCGTGGGCAGAACGTAGAATTTGTGAATGTTAAACATGGTGGTACATATAGTGACCACTGTGCTTTAGAGGGTTAATATTACTGGTATTGATTACCCTCCGGTTGTATCTTTTGGAGTCACAAAGGAACAAGAAAGCAAATGTGATGACGCCTCCTGTGAGCTGTTTGGATTGAGCGACACTGAACGAGCTCTCTGGGATGATTGAGCACTCAGCACAACAAAGTGGCTTGCTACAGGACAACTGTGCAGTCAGTCAGTTCCATGAGAGACACCGGCAATAAGCCCGTTGAAACACCAACAGGAAATTGTTACGGCTATTAAAACCGGTATTGAATTTAGAGACAAAATTTTCTGAGGAACAATTGTGTTCAAACTTCACTTTTCATGCATAAAAAAAAAATTTTGCAATTCCGTGTTGGAGCTTTACCAGGGAATAGTTTCCAGACGTACTTGTGGTGACTGTTATACTCTTCAGGTTCATACTCAGTAACCATATCTCAGCAAAATATAAAGTTACTCTGTCCACGCCATGAATGTGTATAGGGACAGTGGAGGTATAGCTCCATTCCTTCTCGACCTCGGTACTAAATGGAGGTTAGTGATCGACATCAGATCCGGTCGCTTTACCCCACAAACAGCCGGTATCCTTTGAATAGGACGCTAGTGGACAGGACAGCCAGTAAGGACTCTTGTGGAAAAGAGAAAATATCTTGCCCCTGCCGGGATTCGAACCCCGAGCTGTTCATCCCGTAGACTAGTCTCAGTATACTCTACATTTTTTTAAATTTTTATCACGCAGTAGACACAGGCTTGAAATTTGAGGTTAACACAACGGTGTTGCTGACAATTCGGTTCTTGGAATGTGTCGTCGTTTAATTGTGTAGTTCCCGACGTTTCGAAGGAATGTAGTCCCTTCACTATCAGGTTCCTCTTGGAATGCTTTACCCTGAAGTTGATGGCAGTACTTTTTTTTTTTCGAAACGCCGGGAACTACAAACCAAACGTCACTGCGTCATATTCCAGAAGAATTAGAGCCAGTAACATGCTTTGCGCTGTTTTGGAAGGATATGATGTTTGTTACATCGGATGACAAATGTTCGCTTCCACAGCAGTCGCTTGGTTACACGGTACACATTTGTACCACTTGTTTACAGACGTGGAGACTTGGCTGGACGCAAGCACAGCTACGTCGTCTTGTGTACTGCCACTTAGCTGAGATAACATTGCTGTACCATGCATTCTGTTGTGTCATTCTTCATTTAATACATCAGGTAAATATAAGAAACCTAAAGTTGTCCCTACACTCCATGAACCTAGACACGGGAGTGGAGGTACAGCTCCACTTATTTTTAATCTCGGCACTAGATGGAGATGAGTGGTCAGACTGACATGCACCGACTGCTTTACCCCGAGAAATAACCCGGTACCTATTGAATTTGAGGCTGGGTGGGCATCAGAGCCGTCTGGACGTTTCGGAGAAGAGAAATATCTCTCGTCCCTGCCCGGTTTCGAACCCCTGTTCGTGTAGTCTATACCGAGTGAGCTATCGCGACCCAGCATTTACTGTTATCAGTATTTATTGTATTATTATTATTATTATATTATTATTATTATTATTATTATTATTATTAACGTTAACCAACTTCATGCAGGACAGAACGCCTTGTCACGCTTCACCGCCATATTTATATTCTAAGCTGCGTCACTCACGTGTTAGACCTACACGTTGTCAAGAACCACGAATTTTGCCAGTACAATTGTGACACTATAGTAAGCTCTCGAAACGTCGTGTGTGTTAGGGATACCTCAGAAAATGGACAGTATGCAACTAAATAGGGACACAATGAATGAAGCATTGTCAGACGTTTAGAGAAACACACACGAAAAATTATCTTTGCTATTATTATTATTATTATTATATTATTATTATTATTATTATTATTATTATTGAATTGCTGTAAGTGAGATCTGCGCTGTTCTGGGACATCACGCACCGTAGAGTGGTAATTCCGTACCGACGTTTCGGGACTACCTATCGGGTCCCATTTTCAAAGGGTCAAGAAATCCAAGAAGAGAAGAGCGCAGATCTCATCTACGTCGCGGCGAAAGCCTGAAGTCACGCACAGCTGTAAGTTCGCACTTTCTGACATTCCTAAACCCTAAGACCATCCGAATGCATCAGTGGAATAAGTCAGTGCCACGAGAAGTGTAAAAAAGACAACCAGCATTTTGTTGAGCTTGTATGAGCGACAGCGAGTGAGTGTGGGGGGGGGGGGGGGTGATTTGGGGGGGGTAGTTTGGGGGGGTGAGTAGACCATAGATCAAACTGGCCTTTCAGACATATCGCGTCAAAAGGACAACGTAAGGAAATTTGTATACAAAGTGAAGCCCGCCTTTTCAAAAACCGCATTCGTGTGTGTGTGTGTGTGTGTTTGTGTGTAAGAGGGGTTGTATAAGATTCTATGTATTTGTATTGTATTATAAAAAGACAGGCAAGGAGCTAACATAATGGTCGAAACGTCAGCTACATTGTGTAGCTTTGAGGAGTTGAATCAAGCAAGTAGCGACCTGTTACTGTCGTAGCAGGGCTTTACAGATTGGAAGGAAATTCATAGTCACCGCACTATCGCACTTATTAACTCTTTGAAGCATCAATCTCAAGACACAGACATATCTCGGGGGGGGGGGGGGGGGGGGGTGCCATACAAGGTGGTAGTTGGGTGGATTCATACAAAGCTATGCTCACTAGCCGGGGTTAACGGAGACCATTATGCGAGTTGATCTTCAGTTGTGAAATTTCACAATGGCTCGACAGCCCTTGGGGCCTAGGCTCCTCATTATCGAGGCTTCACGATCACACTTGAGACACACACACTAGGTAGGAATCCTCTGGACAAGTGATCAGCCCGACGCAGAGACCTTACTGACAACACAAAACTCACACAGCAGACGTCATGCCCCGGCGGATTCGAACCAGTAAGCGAGCGCCGTAGACGACGTCTTCGACGCTCGGCCACTGGAATCAATTTTGATTAATTTTTTTTTTTTTCACAATGTCTCGACAGCCCCTTGGGGGCCACGGCCTCCTCATTATCGAGGCTTCACGATCACACTTGAGACACACCACACTAGGTAGGAATCCTCTGGACAAGTGATCAGCCCGACGCAGAGACCTCTACGTGACAACACAAAACTCACAAGAGACAGACATCCATGCCCTAGGCGGGATTCGAACCCACAATCCCAGCAAGCAAGCGGCCGCAGACCCACGCCTTAGACCGCACGGACACTGCGATCGGCCGACATATAATTTACAATAACGAAATTATGATTGCAGAATTTTTAATTGTCTGATTTGGAAACAGAATTTGATGGGTTTAAACCTAGCGAGTCTTTTGAGAAACACGCAAAAACTCAAAACCTACTGAGCACGTCACTGGGTGCGTAGTGATGGCTGGGGAATGGTACATATATTGTGCACTACACTTCAAAAGGGTATCTCAGTCAGTGTAGTGACTGCCTGGATAAAAAAGACGATTTTTCTCTTTACCAAAGCCCCCAGACCGGCGGTGGGGCCCACCCAGCCTCCAATTCAATTGTTAATGAGGATAAAACGGCGGGAGCGTTAAGCTTACTATTCACCTAATCTAGTGCTGCTGATGTTAAGAATGAATGGAGGTATATCTTCGTTCCCCCCGTATGCCTTTATGGCACGTACGGACAAAATTTTACGTTAACAATATAAATGCTTTACTTCAAGATAATCTCCCTTAATACTGTTATGTGAATGATTAAGTCATTATCTCCATTTTTATTGAGGAATATTATCATAGGATTTCCAAAAGACTAATGTTTTAATCCCAGAGTCACTTCACACACTGCGTCACCTCTGTAACGTTCAAACACACTGCTTATTAACAACAATTTATTCTTTCGTTTTGATTCTTACAATAAACAATTACTTCCCTAAAATGGATTTTCTTTAAAATGGAGAGGCAATGATTTTCTGTGACGTAGAAATTAAAGTTTTAATGACGCCTCTTGTTTCAAGACATTTCGGGTTTCAGAAAATTTACCTTACATATAATGCAAGTGAAAAAAATACAAATTAATTGGTTTTTTGATTTTTGAAGTATTTCAGGATGCTGTTTGAAATTCAGATAATGACGCCTCTTGTTTCAAGACATTTCGGGTTTCAGAAAATTTACCTTGCATATAACGCAGGTGAAAAAAGAATACAAATTAATTGGTTTTTTGATTTTTTAAGTATTTCAGGATGCTCTTTGAAATTCAGATAATGACGCCTCTTGTTTCAAGACATTTCGGGTTTCAGAAAATTTACCTTGCATATAACGCAGGTGAAAAAAAAATACAAATTAATTGGTTTTTTGATTTTTGAATTATTTCAGGATGCTCTTTGAAATTCAGATAATGACGCCTCTTGTTTCAAGATATTTCGGGTTTCAGAAAATTTACCTTGCATATAACGCAGGTGAAAAAAAAATACAAATTTATTGGTTTTTTGATTTTTGAATTATTTCAGGATGCTCTTTGAAATTCAATAATGACGCCTCTTGTTTCAAGACATTTCGGGTTTCAGAAAATTTACCTTGCATATAAAGCAGGTGAAAAAAAAAATACAAATTTATTGGTTTTTTGATTTTTGAATTATTTCAGGGTGCTATTTGAAATTCAGATAATGACGCCTCTTGTTTCAAGACATTTCGGGTTTCAGAAAATTTACCTTGCATATAACGCAGGTGAAAAAAAAATACAAATTATATTGGTTTTTTGATTTTTGAATTATTTCAGAGTGCTATTTGAAATTCAGATAATGACGCCTCTTGTTTCAAGACATTTCGGGTTTCAGAAAATTTACCTTGCATATAAAGCAGGTGAAAAAAAAAATACAAATTTATTGGTTTTTTGATTTTTGAATTATTTCAGGGTGCTATTTGAAATTCAGATAATGACGCCTCTTGTTTCAAGACATTTCGGGTTTCAGAAAATTTACCTTGCATATAACGCAGGTGAAAAAAAAATACAAATTTATTGGTTTTTTGATTTTTGAATTATTTCAGGGTGCTATTTGAAATTCAGATAATGACGCCTCTTGTTTCAAGACATTTCGGGTTTCAGAAAATTTACCTTGCATATAACGCAGGTGAAAAAAAAATACAAATTTATTGGTTTTTTGATTTTTGAATTATTTCAGGGTGCTATTTGAAATTCAGATAATGACGCCTCTTGTTTCAAGACATTTCGGGTTTCAGAAAATTTACCTTGCATATAAGGCAGGTGAAAAAAATACAAATTTATTGGTTTTTTGATTTATTTCAGGATGCTCTTTGAAATTCAGATAATGACGCCTCTTGTTTCAAGATATTTCGGGTTTCAGAAAATTAACCTTGTATATAATGCAAATGAAAAAATACAAATTTATTGGTTTTTTGATTTCTGAATTATTTCAGGATGCTCTTTGAAATTCAGAGACAACTTTCAAGATGTGTGAATAATGTAGATCTTAGGGAGTGTAATTGCGAGCTGGAGGTAAAGGTCTTACTTAATACTGTGTCGAATTTCTGGTATTGCTACTAGCGTATTGATCCTTCGTTTTGTGCTGCCTCATTCTTTTGGGACATTTGTTAGATCTTGGCCGGTAAAATTTTCAAGCGGAAGGCTAAGAGCGAGTCTCTTCTACAGCTATAACGACAGCGGATTGGCGGACGAAACAAAACGTAACACATCCCCTTGCCACCTCACGTACAGTGTAGGCACATCAGCCAGCTCTGCTAGGTTGTTCACCTGTCAGGAACTAATAAACCACCTATAGTATGATCGTTTGACCCAGTTACAGTAACTTCTTTATAAAAGAGGTTTGAGAAACTGAGGAAAATGTGAAGTTATTTTATATTATAACAGGATTACATCCACAAAGTCCCCGTCATTTCATGACAACCTTCAGCGCGGGACTCACAAACCTTACAGCCCTCCTACCTCAGTCACATAACTACAGCTGCTACGTAAGCAGACCAATACTGACACCTCCACCGCTCTGACTGCACAAACACACTGATCTACGTGTACACGACTTCGCGCACTGTCCAGACTTTGTGACATTAGCACAGGCTCACTAACATTACTTCGCCTGGAAGCTGGAGACTTTGTGGAATTAATCCTGCTCTACATTCCATGTGTTTTTACTGTATGTCAGCTGTGCATGTCACAAATGTTACAGGGACATTTACGTTAAATGACAATTAATGATCATTCAATTTGTGTTGTTCGCAGTCACCTGGTCTTGCACTTAGATGGCTGTGTCTTGCTCTGATTATATCAATTCCTCTTTAGAATATTTAGTATCAAAATAGACTCGAACAAGGTACTTTCTGAATGCAATTCAGTGGCAGTATCCACTACATGATAATGTTAAGTGAAGTTTGAATTTTCAGTGTATTAATAATGAAGACTTACCTCTGTAATGCCATACAATTACTATTAGAACATGGAAATGTACTATTTGAATGGCAAAGTGGCTTAATCTACAGACAAAGGGCAGAACTGTGTGTTTCTGCCTGACAGTCAGTAATCTGTTGCTTGTCTTGATCTAGACAGAGCTGCACTACAGACGAGGGGCGAGGGGGCGACGTATTCAAGTGTCAGGCAGCCTACATACATACATATATATATATATACATTGTAGTTTACAGCAAAGTGGTGTGTTTTATGATGCACCGATACACTCATTTCACTTTCACATTGCTCCCACATCAAGTAAGGTTATTTTACGAGAGTGCTGAAGGTAAATTTTAAACAACACCCTGTACGAGAAAATGGATGTATAGTTCCACGTATTTTTAACCTCGGTATTGGATTAAGGTGAATGGTCAGTTTCACGCTCCAGCCGTTTATCTTTGGACAGAGCCTTGGGGGAGGAAGTGTGGAGTCAGAGCTTGTCTGGACATATTGGTGAAGCAGAAGTTTTGTTAAGGTCGTCATTGTGGTAAGGTTATTAAGGCGTGGTCTACACGAGAATGTCACGCAGTGCATATATTGTTCGTATGCGAGGATTGCCGCAGTGCATTAATATGCTCTTAATACGGGTGAAATGCAGTCTTAGTAATGCAAACACCTGTGATTATCTGCAGCCAGTAACAAACACCTGTAGATTTCTTGCAGCCAGTAACAAACACCCTGTAGAATTATTTACTACAGTTGTTCAGACTTTCGTCAACGTATTTCCATGTCATAAGAACTGATTTTAATCATAATTATTTAACCCGAAATAAAACCCGTTTATTACAATATTATTCCTTAATAAACGTAACTGTCACTTATCAATTAGGTATAATCGTTTAAAAATTAAAATTTCTATAATTAAACTTAATCTTAGATTAAAAAGCTCTGAATTTTCTAGTGTCTGTTTTATGAAATTTTCAATAAGTAACTTACTGTAACACGACGTCCGTGATTGGCGTCGTGTTTCTATCGTGACGTCCACTACAAAACATGTGTGAACTTTGGACGCCACAGACATAAGACAGACTGTCATATCGGCCTCTGTAAATTACCGCCTTTTCTCTGCGTGCAGAAACACAGGACAGAGTTCAGAATAATACAAGATTTAAAAAAAATAACCTTGGCGTAGAATAAATGCACTGAATTGGTTTTGTCAAGGTTGTTTTCAAAAATCAACCCACAGACCTGCCCTACCTGCGTCATGAGGGTCGATGTTTTTAAATTGGTTTTGTCATGAACAGTCGCCCTAGAAAATTTCATAAAAGAAGTAAAGTTTTTATGCTCATATATTGGCTTTCATTTTTGCATGTGTATTTATTTTATTATTCAAAGTACATTTAACGACGCTGCCAAAAGATCACCCTGTATAGTGACATTTAACGACGCTGCCAATATGAATCTCACCCTGTATAGTGACATTTAACGACGCTGCCAATAGATCACCTGTATAGTGACATTTAACGACGCTACAATAGATCACCCTGTATAGTGACATTTAACGACGCTGCCAATCATGATCATCCCCCCTGTACGTATAGTGACATTTAACGACGCTGCCAATAGATCACCTGTATAGTGACATTTAACGACGCTGCCAATAGATCATCTGTATAGTGACATTTACGAGTGCCATAGATCACGTATAGCATTTACGACTGCCAATAGATCACCCTGTAGTGCATTTACGACGCTGCAATAGATCCTGTAGTGACATTTAACGACGCTGCCAATAGATCACCTGTATAGTGACATTTAACGACGCTGCCAATAGATCACCCTGTATAGTGACATTTAACGCTCATGACTGTGACATTTAACGACGCTGCCAATAGATCACTCTGTATAGTGACATTTAACGACGCTGCCAATAGATCACCCTGTATAGTGACATTTAACGACGCTGCCAATAGATCCCTGTATAGTGACATTTAACGACGCTGCCAACAGATCACCTCTATAGTGACATTTAACGACGCTGTCAATAGATCACTCTGTATAGTGACATTTAACGACGCTGCCAATAGATCACCTTGCATAGTAACATTTAACGACGCTGCCAATAGATCACTCTGTATAGTGTCTAATTATACGACGATTAAACCTAATTAATTGCAAAGGATATGGAAGGAAACGGCCCTGGTATAATTTGAGGTACCATCTCGTACACTTGGCTGGAGGCCTGAGGAAGAGCAAGAAAACCACAAGATATCCTGTCTCAGAATTTGAACCCAATACCCCTGGACAATAATTAAACCACCAGACTACGGCAGGTGTCTTTTAGAGATGTCTGCTTTGTCAGTATCAATTTTGACCATTTTCAGACTGTACTACCTAAAAGCATTTATAATTCCTATTCAAAGCACATAACAGCTTTCAACAATAAACTATTATAAAGGACTGTAACCGTGCATGAGTTAGTTCTAGGGGACAACTATTAAAAGTTTTTCACCTCCACTTGTGTGTGTTGCGTTTGTCATAAGTCATATTTTGCTGTTACATTGTAATATGACATGAAGACAGCTAGAAAGCACAGAATTTCGGTTTGAATACATCGCACAACACAGATACCGCGTCCTTACTGCTGCTGTTATTCAACTGCGTAACGTTTCCAATTAGAGAACTTGCATTGTAAGCTATAATTATGTTTTCTAACTAACAGCACACACGTACAATGCAGAATAACGGAATTGTTTGACGTAACTGCAATGTTAATGTTAATGTGTTTGCTAATATTGTCTTTAAAAAAAAAATTATTTTTAAGACGAGAGCCAAAGACTGTGCTTTATGCAGACTAACAAATACTTGGATTTTAAACTAATGGTACTTGGAAATTTGTTAATTTTCTTCAAGATGTTTGAGATTAGGGCGCGTGACAGCTGTTAATGTCAGGATTGCGGTCTTCCGGGATGTGACGTCGTGTCATATGGTAGATACATAGCACACGCACTGCGTCACATATCTTTTACCTTTATGGTATTTTGCTCCATAATCCTCTGGGGCGTTCGGACGCCTCAAATTTTGGTTTAAGAGCCGACGTTTCGGAATACACGTTCTGTGGGTGTCATCAGAACCGAAGAGGGGCGTAAATCGCTACTATCAACAAAGTGCCTTCTCCAAGTCTTGCTATGGTTTTGGCTCATTCATTCGCAGTGAAAAGTTCAACAGTCTAACATTCAGTTGCGTTAACTAACTGACTTACTTAACTAACTAACTAACCAACTAACGAACTAACTGAATGACTAAGTACCTTATTAATCCTGGACATTCCTCGGATCCTCTTTCCTGTCTATGTGTCTACTAAAGTATCTTATTAATTTCCGTATTCCCCTGCGTGCTTATGTCCCGTCCATCTCAGATTCATTGTTTTATCACCCTAAAATATAAAAGGCATAGCTCTATTTTGTATATTATTTAAATATAACGGACAAACATTTCGTTTTAGCCTCAAGTTTGCTGTGTTTTAGGCTACTCAACTGGCGTAAGTCTAGAGCCTGGAAGACTGCACAATCTTGGTTTGATTTCCGACGGAAACAGGGATTTTTTTTTATTTACCACAGCGTCCGAACTGATTGGATTCAATCCAGATACTGGCGGGAGTGTTAAAGCTATGCACTTACCTCCACCTAGTACCAAAATTAAAAAAAAAAAAACGCAGGAGTTTTACCTCCGTTCCCCACTACTCATCTTTATGTCATTTTGCTGCACACTGACACCTTAACCTCTCTGTATTTAAGTATTCCTCAAATTTTCGTACGTTTTAACATTTCTACTTAGCTCGTTAGAAATTTAGGCTTAATTTTATTATCAAGTTAGATATAAGTGGCAACACCACACGAGAAAATTAGTAGGTGAAAATAGAGGTGTGATGGCTGTGAATATTGGTAGATAGAGTAAGGTTGCGAAAATGTCCTAATTAATAAGGTTCGGGCGCAACACCCTGTATTATTATGTAATATCATGTACAGGAGCATACACAAAAGAATGGTGCAGTTTTAATAGTGTTCTTATTAACACCGCACCATTCTTTTGTGTATGCCCTGTATATCCACTGAAATATTAAATATGTCTGTCTGTTCGTCTTTCGCTTGATGACCATAACAATAATTGGCGAAATATATAAATTTTTTGCTCTTTTTTTTATGTGAGACTTAAAAACACCAAACTCAAACATTTCTCTGACAATCCAACACGCTGTATGTTAATATTGAAGCAAGGATCAGTCCTGTAATGGCGACTGTCACTTGTAGCCTTACGCATTTATGTTTCCAGTTGTTAGGACCAAGCACTAAGCCTAGCTACACTTAAGATGGCAATTTGCAATTTATCCTGCCAAACAGATGTTTACACTTGAGTGCATCCTTTAAAGGAGAAGAGTGAGTGAGACAGAATATACAATATTCACCTTTATTGCGTATAAGTCTATATTACACATATAGAGGGGCAATGTTAGACGAGTGGAAAACATGGTTATATTGAGCTGTGTTATTTGGGCCAATCAAATTGCTTTCTTTTATGAGAGGGATCTTTTAAGTAAGGCTCTTAAATTTTACAAAACACACTCCAGATATTTCAAGGACCTATCATTTAGCTTTAGTTTAATTTTGTTGAAGTTATAGTTTGGTTATTGGGGTAGAGGTTATATTATACCATTTCTCTCACAATAGACTCTTATGCTATACAATTCTGAGTTATTTTAAATCCGAAGATTTCAAGTTCTATTACAATGTTTTGAAATTTACGCTGATTACGTGAAAAGAAAAGCGTTCTCGTAAATTTTAGTACTGCAATTACAAACAAATTCCTATACATATTCTTCTGTAAAACTTGAAAAAATTTTTCTACAGGTAGTAGTTCACTCGAAAAATGTTAAATTTTGTGCCGTTTATGAAAGTGGAATATTTTAATGTGTTCGTCTGGGTTTATGACAACGTGTAGGCTGCTAGTCGGCCTCGGTACCAATGTTTCAGTCAGACATACTGTCACAATTTAAACTCTGAAGATGGTCGCAGTATGTTCTTTCGAAACTTTGACCAACAAGACCACAACATGGATTGTGGTACTGCTCAATACCACTCAGTTAATACCACCTTAGCTTACTGTTTTGTATCTAACAAAATTAGAAGCTACAAAGCGAAGGTTTGACCTGTTTGTTCTAATGTGGTTATGAAATTTGGTGTTTGGTCACAACGCATACTAAGGGTGCATGAGAACGGGGGGCTGAGGGGGGTATTTTTATACAAGAGGGAAGATGTAACAGGAAACTGTGAAAATTACATAAAATTAGCTTCACATTTTTAAGATCTGACGTTCTCAATGCCGTAAGTAGCTACCAAAATTACACGGCGTCATATCCCAGAAGGCAGGACCTCTTATAGCTCTGGCGCTTCAATCACAGCGAGGCATGTAAGACGCTTTGGTAAGATGTGAATTGTAAACGTGAAGGGGAAGAGAAAACTTGAGAGATCTAGACGTAGATGGAAGAAGATTAAGGAAGTGACCGTTAACTCTAGAAATAAAGAATCATGACAACCCCCAATGTCTTCTTGCACCTACGCTGTTTTATTTTGCTATAGAATTATTCATGACAATTCAATCTATATGCCTTAAAATAATTCTAAGCAGCTGAAAGAGTGCTAATGTCAGCCATTGTGCTAGTCCTGAGGCAGTTTGCTGTTGTAAAGAGCCTCTGCGAAATACTGTGGTGTGTAACGATAGTGTCGTTATAAGTGGTGCCCTTTTGATGTCACGTGACGCGGAAGTAACCGACCATCTGCTATGTCACGATCAAACTGTGACTATGGAGGAATGTGTGTGTGCGGCCCGCGGAAGGTAGCGGGTTCGATTCCCGATGGTGTCACTGGAATTTTTCATTGAAATAATCCTTTCGGTCGCACTATGGCCTGGGGTCGACTCAGCCTCTAACAGAAATGAGTATCCAGGAATATTTCCTGGGAGGTAAAGGCGGCCGGTGCGTAGGGCTGACAACCTTATCACCTTCATGTGCCGATTGTCTAGAAATCTGGGAGCCTCAACCTTCTGGAACCCTAAGGGCCTGTCCAGGCCTGTAATGGGATTGCTTTGCCTTTACCTTACGTGTTCGTAGCTCCAAGTGTGCCAGCACATGTAGGCCTGTGTATCTGCTAACTGCAAATTAAACGTGTTAGCTGCTTTGTGTTATGTTGGTAAGTTAACGTGCATTGACTGTGATGAATGACATGTTCAATATAGCCGCATCTGATACCATTACCATGTGTAATAATAAGTTGGTGTACTTAGCATGGGGCATGGAGTGTGAAGAGGGACGAGCCTGCAGCAGAGTGGCAGAATGAGTGACATGGTTGTACCCCCCGTACCCATAATTCAAAATATTGCGCTGCATGATGTGTTTCAGTTCAACAGACCTCCAAGTGCCCTAATCATTCGACATGCAATTGTGTTCTGTTAGACTGCCTAATCATTTTTATGACGTGTAAATTATTATTTTGCAGCCATTGTTAGCTTTAGACTTAGGATATGTGGCAGTTCCAAGGAAGACAGTGAAGGCTGTTGAAGGAAATGACGTAACATGGATCTTCATAATTTCTACTCTTCACAAAAAATTTGTTTTTAGTTTTTCGAAAAAAGGGCGTTAGATCTAAGTCTGGTGGGACCTGGGAGAAAGAATAAATGCAATAAACATTTTTGTAAGGTAGTTTGAATTCAAGACACCTATTTGGTGACCTACACTTGATCTCAAAGAAATGGTACTAGAGTGCGTAAAGCGGTCTGTTGGGTTCAGTGTACGATCCAGTGGCGGATTCTTGTGAACACGGTAATAAATTTTTTTTTCCCCCCATAAAGTGAAGGAATTTATTGACTCGTTTAACGACTGTTAGTTTCTCAACAATGAACCTGTTCGATTGAGTTAATTGATTCTTAGACTGTGCAATTATTACAAAGAGATTGTCAGATGAATCTGAATGAAAGTAAAGTAATCTCAAATGTTTCCTACTTAATTTTATACTCATTCTCCTCCGTGCATGCTACACGTATATACCATCTCATCGTACATATACTACCTTCTATTTTTCAGCGTCTCAAGTTCAACCTGATAATACGGCTCCTTTTTTTCGTATTGGAGTAGTCTTGGGGTCCAAACTTTGTCCTCAGACTAGCTATTTTTAGCCTGTCTATCAAATTTAAGGATAGTGCCTTAGGAGTATAAGCCACTTCGTCTAAAAATTATTCTACCATTTAGCGTAATATAACTGGAGCCTTTTATAAAGTGTCATTAAATGCTCCGAAACAGAAAAGCCTCGTATAAACTAGTGCGGAATACCAAAACCCAGAACGCGTTGTAGTGTCAGCATACGAAGGAGAAGAAGAAGAAATGATCCGAAAATTTATGCACTGTTTGTAAACATAGGATTATCACAAACGTAAATTCGTGAGTGTGTCCTGTTAATCGCCACGCCGTGAAGACGTATTGGGAAGTAGCAGTTGAGCTCCATAGATACCTAACCTCGGTAATAGACTGAAGCCAGTGATCAGCATCACGTTCCGGTCGCTTTGTCCTCGTGGGAATATCTTCTTCTTTCTATTGGGTAGGATCACATCTGTGAACAGATGATTCCCGCTGTACACGGAAACTCAACTTGTGTTCACATGCAGTCCAATTAGCAGTTCAGTAACTGTAGTGACTGAGCTACCCCGTCTCTCCTGGGCTAGGCAGTGCATGTGCAGTGGCGTGTGCTGTTTGATTAATGACGGCAACTAATGTCACTACTTGGAACATGTGTGCATTTAACATGCAGAGGAAGGGGTGGAGAGGGGGGGGGGATTGCTTCATTCTGGCGTTTTACAGCCGCCATTATTGTCGGCAATACTGATATAGTTGCGCATGCGCAGATGTTGTTAAAACTATATACTTATTTACAGCCTGAAAGAAATAAAGGTGTACAATTCATAACGCTACGTTTCAATAGGAGTTATAGCATATTATGTTTATTTGGCGTGGGTTGGACATAAGGGCATAAACACTATTTCCTGCCTGATAATAGGCGTTTTTTTTCTTGAAAAGTGCCTCCAAAATTCCACATTGCTAAAATACCTTTCTAATTATAGTGTGCGTGTCATCGCTTTTAGGGTTTTGTGAGATGGGAAATAAGGTATATCTAATGCAATTAGTGTAGAACTCACTGTTAATTGATTTCATGGATGTGACACCGTAAAATCTGGTACAGACCTACTTCAATTTTGTATGGATATAATCATAATGATATAGTTTCGCACGCGTGCCATATTGCAAACTCTTTAATCTCTATAATTCATACATAATGTGTACTGTCCTCGACTGACAAGAAAAGTTTTGTCCTTGAAGGTTCTCTTCTCTCCTGACTAAATCGGCCAAGCAAGTATATTGATCCTTCCAGTAAAATAACGCCCTATCGCTGCACCTATTATTATCCACCGGTAACCATTTGTTAGTTCTCATAACAAGCCCAAAAGCTAGATTTATGCACATATCTATCAGCTAGAACACAGCTGAAAGTGATACTGTTAACTCGCATGCACACGACACAACGCACTGTAGCGCAATATGTTTTTAGCTGAAATACACTGAACAATGGTCATAAATATCTTACAGTCTGATTGTTCCTGCATCATAATTGCCAAGGTCACGTGTGTTCTCGTATTGATTATGCCCACTGCCAGCCATGATCACGATCTATGGAACAAACTAACTTCAAGGAGCACGGCCTGTCTTAAGAAGCTAGTAGTTGCTTATCCAGTAAAAAATTTCTTTGCTTGTTATGGAAGTCAGAGGTTTCTGCCGCTTTCACAAGAGGACGCCACTGACAGCTAGTCTGCACGACCATACAATCCTTACAATCGTGTTCAGTATTACTGTCATTTACTTTGTTTTCCAAGCGTTCTTTTTCCTGCACGTTTCCAAATAACACGTATGTATTTATCTTTCACCATATATATTTCCAAATAACACTTATGTATTTATCTTTCACCATATATATTCCAACAACTGCACTGTAATTAGGTACAATATTATATAAACATTTGGTAAATCTCCTACATGTTTCGGCCTTTTTCGGCCATCCTCAGGAAGGTATTCAACGAAGAAGAATAAAATAATGGCTTGTTAATATATAGATGTGCATAAAGTGTTAAAATACAAATATTAAACTTTATATTGTCTTCACCGTACATTTTTAACAAATCACAAATCACTCACCAACAAAATGCACCATATTTTCACTTTTTATTCTTTAACCCCTACAAGGATTTTATATTCTGTGTTTTATATATTTAAATACAGAAATTGTAAATAACTGTTATCTATAAATGATAATGAAACTTGACTACATGTGATATAAACATAATATCAGACATAAACAATTGATGTAAAGTAAATGTACATTACGAGCCCCCTGAAGATGGCTTTGTAAGGGCTGAAACATATGTAGGGGTTAAAGAATAAAAAGTGAAAATATGGTGCATTTTGTTGGTGTGTGAGTTGTGATTTGTGACAGATATTAAAACGGTGGAACATAGGGTTGTTGGTATTACTGCACGGAATATAGGGTTGTTGGTCTTACTGCACGGAATATAGGGTTGTTGGTCTTACTGCACGGAATATAGGGTTGTTGGTCTTACTGCACGGAATATAGGGTTGTTGGTCTTACTGCACGGAATATAGGGTTGTTGGTCTTACTGCACGGAATATAGGGTTGTTGGTCTTACTGCACGGAATATAGGGTTGTTGGTCTTACTGCACGGAATATAGGGTTGTTGGTCTTACTGCACGGAATATAGGGTTGTTGGTCTTACTGCACGGAATATAGGGTTGTTGGTCTTACTGCACGGAATATAGGGTTGTTGGTCTTACTGCACGGAATATAGGGTTGTTGGTCTTACTGCACGGAATATAGGGTTGTTGGTCTTACTGCACGGAATATAGGGTTGTTGGTCTTACTGCACGGAATATAGGGTTGTTGGTCTTACTGCACGGAATATAGGGTTGTTGGTCTTACTGCACGGAATATAGGGTTGTTGGTCTTACTGCACGGAATATAGGGTTGTTGGTCTTACTGCACGGAATATAGGGTTGTTGGTCTTACTGCACGGAATATAGGGTTGTTGGTCTTACTGCACGGAATATAGGGTTGTTGGTCTTACTGCACGGAATATAGGGTTGTTGGTCTTACTGCACGGAATATAGGGTTGTTGGTCTTACTGCACGGAATATAGGGTTGTTGGTCTTACTGCACGGAATATAGGGTTGTTGGTCTTACTGCACGGAATATAGGGTTGTTGGTCTTACTGCACGGAATATAGGGTTGTTGGTCTTACTGCACGGAATATAGGGTTGTTGGTCTTACTGCACGGAATATAGGGTTGTTGGTCTTACTGCACGGAATATAGGGTTGTTGGTCTTACTGCACGGAATATAGGGTTGTTGGTCTTACTGCACGGAATATAGGGTTGTTGGTCTTACTGCACGGAATATAGGGTTGTTGGTCTTACTGCACGGAATATAGGGTTGTTGGTCTTACTGCACGGAATATAGGGTTGTTGGTCTTACTGCACGGAATATAGGGTTGTTGGTCTTACTGCACGGAATATAGGGTTGTTGGTCTTACTGCACGGAATATAGGGTTGTTGGTCTTACTGCACGGAATATAGGGTTGTTGGTCTTACTGCACGGAATATAGGGTTGTTGGACTTACTGCACGGAATATGGATAATTTCAAATTTGTGTTTATCTTTATTTTTAAGCATCCCCCATCACCTGATAATATTTTGTGACGTGTACAAATCACGAACCTCCTCAATAGGCAGTTTTTTCCGTCTTCCCTCTCACGACCAAACATTCATCTCATCGCCGTATTCTCGACCGCTCTTAATGTACAGTGTGTCCACAAAGCTCCTTCGGGGTTTTGAAAAATTGTGGCGCGCAAACAAATTGAGCTAGCCACATGCAGTTTGCGTCGACCTCGGTGGACTAGTGGTTAGCGTGCTCGCCACTGGACCCAAGGTTCGCGGGTTCGATCCCGACCTAGGTCGATGGATTTTAAGGGTGATAAAAATCCGGAGCACAACTTCCTTCGGAGGGGAAGTAAAGCCGTCGGTCCCATGTCGTAGATTTACGGCATGTAAAAGAACCTTACGGGCATGAATAAAGATGATACGTAAGCCAAATTGCCTCCATTTCTCACCCAAGTCTCCTGACTGCCTGCCAGATGGCTCTGGCGGACACATCAGGATCGATAGAACACTAGCGCGGCCAGTTGACCAGTCACCAACTGCCACGAATGCGCACGACTTAGTAACCTCGAAAAGAGGAGGCTAGAGGAGGCCCGGGCCCATATAGGGCTGTTGAGCCATGGTTATATATATATATATATATATATATATACATGCAGTTTGCGGCAGATTACAGTGAAACTCTGGAAGTTTCTTACTGACCTCAGTAGACCTCGATGTGGTCTCCCTTGGTAGCACGGAGAACGTCCAGACGATATTCGAGCTCTTGCCATGTTCTGTGGAGCATGTCCTCTGTAATAGCGGAGATCGCATTCAAGATACGGGTCTTCCAGAGTTTCACTGTGGTGGGAGAGAAAATAAAGCTCTATGCATTCGTAATCTCGGCGCTAGATAATTGTATGTGGTCAACTTTACCCTTCACCGGCGACCAAATACACTCCGCTATCCACATAAATCACAGAAAGGCAGTACATACATTCTCCGTAATGTTGGTAATCTACTAACCTACAACCTAAAGATATTTTGACGGAGTAGTCAGCCATTATCTTCTGCCCTGAAGATGGAGGCAGTGTGTCCTTTCGAAACTTTAGTATCAAACTCCACGGTACCATTACCCTTTGACTGTAGTATGAAAGAAGAATTTTAGTTATGTCTGGCCCAGACAGTTGTTTTGACACCCCTTAAGCCAGCTGACGTATCTGCTATCATGACAGAGGGTCTGCTAGAGTATTTGGTTGACAAATATTACGTATGTGGGGCGCGGTGCATATGGATATGTTGGATACAATTGGAAAATAAACAGTCTAGAGGGGAGCCTGGTTTCATTCTGCCCCTATCCGCGTTACTCTATTCAAATCCGAACAGAAAGAACACGCAACAATAACTTGTTCTCCCGCATCGATTCTAAAAAGATCGATTGAGAGGAGTATGAGAGGGGAAATACAATAGGAGCCACAGCAACAATCGATATCTCGCCTGAAGCTCATGCAGTTCCTCACCTAATGTTCTGGTTACCTTTTGTCTTACTGCTCAGTCTGTATATGTCGAAGTATTCAAGTTTCAACTTTTCTGTGCATATTACAACGTGTTTGTCACGTGGAAGTCATATCTGCTTGTGTACTGTCATGTTATAAAGCGTACGAAGCAAGGAGTACAAATCCCGGGCGTCAGGTCGCCCGGACGACTAAATTTTGTACGGTGGCGCCTAATATCTGTGGGTCGTCAGTGTGGAACTTGCTTCACGTCAGATTTTTGGCGCCTAGGATTTTGAGGTGGCTGCTAGATTTTTGAAAAAAAATTGTGTACACGTAGTCGGAGGGTTTATTTAAAATTAGACACATGAAATTTTCAGTAAAATTTTTTTGGTAAATTTAATTTTTAGATCCATTTGCCTAACATAAAGCTCGCTATTGTTAAGGCCATAAAAAAAAGTCCGTCTTACATTTCGTGACACATAAATCGAATTTTGGTTAAATTCGGTACTTCTACGACAGGTTTTTAAATACCTTTTTAAGACTATTTTGATTTTTAGCCTTCTCGATGGATGACAGGCCGTTCTTTACATAAAGACACACAGGGAGTGTTGCGTGTCCTACAATGGGTACCGGGTTAAAGCGGCCGGGGCGTGGCGTTGACCACCCACCCTCAAATAGCAACGAGGTTAAAGAAAGAGTAGAGCTACACCTCTACTCCCCCTCTGGGCCTTCATGGTCTGTTCTAGGGAGAACTTTACCTTTACCTTTACAGAGGCATGCAGCTAGTCACATTACCGACTGAACTATCCTCACTGCAACGTAAGAGGTAAAGCTGTCCTTGTCTAAACCATGAAGGTATATATTGGGAGTAGTAGCATAGCTTAACACATTCTTAATTTCGACTCTACATGGAGGTCAGTAGCCAGCCTTAGGCTCCGGCCGGTTTATACCCGGAGAAAGAACCTCCAGTACTCATCGAATAGGACGCTGGTAGGATGCAAAGATAGTCTGGAGTTTTGGGGGAAAGAAGAATTAGTGGATAATAAATTGGAAAAAAAAATTAGAAGGAAAGAGTAGTGATGTTATATGACGTCTAGACTACAGAAGTTTCCTTGGAGGGACTGAGGAAATTCACGAAGAATTTCAGGCAGAGTAGACAGTCTTGTGTTCGTGATCTGAACTCGGGACTTCTAAGAGCGTGAAGTGGTAAAAGCGGTAATGTTACCCAAATCACTGCTACGTTGCCAGATATTTCAACAGAAACAACACGTAAAAATAGTAATATTATAATAATAATAATAATAAATTTATAATCTCCAGAAGTTTCCTCTCAACCATGCAGACGTTTCCTCTCAACCAGAACTCTTCCATAAATAAAGTCAAGGCAATAGGATGAAGGAAGCCATTTTCATCCAATTGTTCACAGCTCTATTCTCGACAAAGCAACTTCCGCGCCTTTCAAAAACCTCGCCAGCCCTCCAGAAAGAAACTGTCTTTATTCCCAGACAAAACAGAGAAATGCCGATGAAGGTGCGGGAAAGTAGACGGGTGAAAAGTGAGAAAAATAAGTCTTTAAAATTCTTTCGCCCTCTTCATAGTTCTGCCCTCTTTTATGAGCATCTACAGAGAAAAGACGTGTTATATAAATTTGTAAAGGGTATCTTCCCCTAAACCTTACCGTCTCTCTCAACTTACCACACACTGTCTCTATTTTTATCACTCTCTATCCTTAACATCCGCATTCCATAAAGCAAGCCAAAACATCTGCTGTGTGCCTTACCAACATTCCCACCTAAAATTACCCCCAATTACCTTTCCGCCCTCAACGACTACCAACAACCACCAGTAACATTTTTTTTGGGCCTTCAGTGTTTTTAAGTAATTGAAAAATTAACTGTGGGCTTTACATCAAGACAGCCTATAATAAAATTGTTTTTCTTACGCCTCCGTCTTTAAACTTGTTATGTTGAGCCAATACACGGCCTTGTTTTTGTCACTGATTTAATTACATGGGGTTTGGAGTGGGGGGGGGGGAGAAGGCTGTCATCTGTGCTGTGTAAACTTGAATCCCCTACAGTGATTGTGCATACAGCGTACCACCATTTACGGCCGAGTGGTTACTATCTGTACCATCAGGTTTAACATAAAAAAATTCTACGTTTATGTATTTATGTGGTTTGTGTGGGTCTTAGCAAAAAGAGCAATTATTTTCTCATACATTAAAAGATTGGTTTCATAACTGAGACGGAGTGTGTTTACTGCGCGGTACGGACTGTATTTATGTGTTTTGTGTGGATCTCAGAACAAACAGCGATTATTTCACTGTACAACATTAACTGACTGGTTTGTATAACTGGGACGGAGTGTGTTTACTGCGCGGTACGGACTGTATTTATGTGTTTTGTGTGGATCTCAGAACAAACAGCGATTATTTAACTGTACAACATTAACTGACTGGTTTGTATAACTGAGACGGAGTGTGTTTACTGCGCGGTACGGCTGTATTTATGTGTTTTGTGTGGATCTCAGAACAAACAGCGATTATTTCACTGTACAGCATTAACTGACTGGTTTGTATAACTGAGACGGAGTGTGTTTACTGCGCGGTACGGACTGTATTTATGTGTTTTGTGTGGATCTCAGAACAAACAGCGATTATTTAACTGTACAACATTAACTGACTGGTTTGTATAACTGAGACGGAGTGTGTTTACTGCGCGGTACGGCTGTATTTATGTGTTTTGTGTGGATCTCAGAACAAACAGCGATTATTTCACCGTACAGCATTAACTGACTGGTTTGTGTAACTGAGACGGAGTGTGTTTACTGCGCGGTACGGACTGTATTTATGTGTTTTGTGTGGATCTCAGAACAAACAGCGATTATTTCACTGTACAACATTAACTGACTGCTTTCTATAACTGAGACGGAGTGTGTTTACTGCGCGGTACGGACTGTATTTATGTGTTTTGTGTGGATCTCAGAACAAACAGCGATTATTTCACCGTACAACATTAACTGACTGGTTTGTATAACTGAGACGGAGTGTGTTTACTGCGCGGTACGGACTGTATTTATGTGTTTTGTGTGGATCTGAGAACAAACAGCGATTATTTCACCGTACAACATTAACTGACTGGTTTGTATAACTGAGACGGAGTGTGTTTACTGCGCGGTACGGACTGTATTTATGTGTTTTGTGTGGATCTGAGAACAAACAGCGATTATTTCACCGTACAACATTAACTGACTGGTTTGTATAACTGAGACGGAGTGTGTTTACTGCGCGGTACGGACTGTATTTATGTGTTTTGTGTGGATCTCAGAACAAACAGCGATTATTTCACCGTACAACATTAACTGACTGGTTTGTATAACTGAGACGGAGTGTGTTTACTGCGCGGTACGGACTGTATTTATGTGTTTTGTGTGGATCTCAGAACAAACAGCGATTATTTCACCGTACAACATTAACTGACTGGTTTGTATAACTGAGACGGAGTGTGTTTACTGCGCGGTACGGACTGTATTTATGTGTTTTGTGTGGATCTCAGAACAAACAGCGATTATTTCACCGTACAACATTAACTGACTGGTTTGTATAACTGAGACGGAGTGTGTTTACTGCGCGGTACGGACTGTATTTAGTGTTTTGTGTGGATCTCAGAACAAACAGCGATTATTTCACGTAAACATTAACTGACTGGTTTGTATAACTGAGACGGAGTGTGTTTACTGCGCGGTACGGACTGTATTTATGTGTTTGTGTGGATCTCAGAACAAACAGCGATTATTTCACTGTACAACATTAACTGACTGGTTTGTATAACTGAGACGGAGTGTGTTTACTGCGCGGTACGGACTGTATTTATGTGTTTTGTGTGGATCTCAGAACAAACAGCGATTATTTCACTGTATAACATTAACTGACTGGTTTGTATAAACTGAGACGGAGTGTGTTTACTGCGCGGTACGGACTGTATTTATGTGTTTTGTGTGGATCTCAGAACAAACAGCGATTATTTCACTGTATAACATTAACTGACTGGTTTGTATAACTGAGACGGAGTGTGTTTACTGCGCGGTACGGACTGTATTTATGTGTTTTGTGTGGATCTCAGAACAAACAGCGATTATTTCACTGTATACACATTAACTGACTGGTTTGTATAACTGAGACGGAGTGTGTTTACTGCGTGGTACGGACTGTATTTATGTGTTTTGTGTGGATCTCAGAACAAACAGCGATTATTTCACTGTAAACATTAACTGACTGGTTTGTATAACTGAGACGGAGTGTGTTTACTGCGCGGTACGGACTGTATTTATGTGTTTTTGTGTGGATCTCAGAACAAACAGCGATTATTTCACTGTACAACATTAACTGACTGGTTTGTATAACTGAGACGGAGTGTGTTTACTGCGCGGTACGGACTGTATTTATGTGTTTTGTGTGGATCTCAGAACAAACAGCGATTATTTCACTGTACAACATTAACTGACTGGTTTGTATAACTGAGAACGAGGTGTTTACTGGTGGGTGTGTTTATGGTTTTGGTGGATTAGAAAGCGTATTTTCTGACGCATAACAACGGTTTTTACTGAAGATTTTTACTGGGTGGACTATAGGGTTTTGTGTGCTCGAAAGACGCGTTTTTTGTATTAAATAAACGGTTTTTGTAACTAGAGGTGTTCTGGCGTGGATGTTTTAGTGGTGACAACAGCGTTATTCACGAAACATATGCGGTTTAACGGAGTGTGTTACTGCGCGGTACGACTGTTATGTGTGGATTCAGAACAAACAGCGATTATTTCACGAAATTAATGACTGGTTTGTTAACTGAGCAGGAGTGTTTACTGCACGGTTTACGCTGTATATGTTGTTTGTGTGGATCTCAGAAAACAGCGATTATTTCACGTAACTTAACGACTGGTTGTATGAACTTGAGCTGGAGTGTGTACTGCAGCGCTATGGTACGGACGTATTTATGTGTTTGTGTGATCAGAACAACAGCGATTTTTCATGTATACTTACTGATGTTTGTTAATGAGACGAGTGTTTTACTGCGGGTACGGACTGTATTTATGTGTTGTGTGGATTCAGAAACAGCGATTATTCACTGTAAATTAATGATGGTTTGTATATGAGACGGAGTGTGTTTACGCGGTACGGCGTATTAGTGTTTGTGGGATCTCAAAAACAGCGTTTTCATGTAACATAAGATGTTTTATACTGGACGTGTGTTACTGCGGTACGGACGTATTGTGTTGTTGTCGACGATTTTACTGAATACTGCGGTTGTATACTGGACGGTGTTTACTGGTACGACGTATTTGGTTTGTGTGTTCAGAAAAACGCGATATTCATGTAACATTAATGACTGGTTTGTAAACTGAGACGGTGTGTGTTTACTGCGCGGTACGGACGTATTATGTGTTTTGTGTGGATCTCAGAACAAACAGCGATTATTTCACTGTATAACATTAACTGACTGGTTTGTATAACTGAGACGGAGTGTGTTTACTGCGTGATACGGACTGTATTTATGTGTTTTGTGTGGATCTCAGAACAAACAGCGATTATTTCACTGTACAGCATTAACTGACTGGTTTGTATAACTGAGACGGAGTGTGTTTACTGCGCGGTACGAGCTGGATCTTTATATATAATTCACGCAAATTTAAGTGTTAGGAGAAATTCGAGGCCTTACATCTCTACAACGACTTGAATTGATACGTCCTTCAGTACCTCCTGAGTTACTGCCATAGACTTTAGGGGCTTAAGGTTACGGTCTCCTAACATGTAACGCCGTGTATTCTGGTAGTGATATATCTCAACCCTGAAGACAGACGCAGCCCTATCCTCCGGAACACTCGTAACTCTCAGAACACAAAGATTCATAAAGCAGAAGACCTCATCTTAAGCAGGTATAATGGAAGATAAGCAATTCCATTACCCCAGTGTAGGTTAAAGAAAACGAAGCTGAAGCTGGGGCTATTGCTCTGCATTATGGTGAAAAGACAGATTTATATCCTTACCGGGAATCAAGCTGCGATCGTCTGATCCATCGCTATTAATGCGCTGACTGTGACACTAGGATAATCTACGATATTTTTACAGACGATCGGTCTCTAGAAGCCTGTCAGCCTAAACAAGAAACCTGAGCAGTGGGAGAGGAGGGAAAGAGGGACACACTTCATTTTTAAAAAAAATTTAAAATAACAAATAGTTTTGCCGAAAGAGCATTACTTTTTGGAAAGTTCCCAGGCAGTAACATGTAGATGAAGATGAGTATGGAGCAAAGGTGGAATGATACTGATAGGGGAAAACCGAAGTACTGGGAGAGAAACCTGTCTCAGTGCCACTTTGCGCACCACAAATCTCATATTGACCGGTCCGGTATCGAACCCGACCATCCCCAGTGAAAGACTGGCAACTAAACGCTTGATTCATAGCACGGTCAAGTCTCACGTTAAATTCGCCTGAATTATATTTAAAGACCCAGTCCGTACCGCGCAGTAAACACACTCCGTCTCAATTATACAAACCAGTCAGTTAATGTTGTACAGTGAAATAATTGCTGTTTGTTCTGAGATCCACACAAAACACATAAATACAGTTCGTACCGCGCAGTAAACACACTCCGTCTCAGTTACACAAACCAGTCAGTTAATGCTGTACAGTGAAATAATCGCTGTTTGTTCTGAGATCCACACAAAACACATAAATACAGTCCGTACCGCGCAGTAAACACACTCCGTCTCAGTTATACAAACCAGTCAGTTAATGTTGTACAGTGAATAATCGCTGTTTGTTCTGAGATCCACACAAAATCACTATAATTACAGTACCGTACCGCGCAGTAAACACACTCCGTCTCAGTTATACAAACCAGTCAGTTAATGTTGTACAGTGAAATAATCGCTGTTTGTTCTGAGATCCACACAAAACACATAAATACAGTGCGTACCGCGCAGTAAACACACTCCGTCTCAGTTATACAAACCAGTCAGTTAATGCTGTACAGTGAAATAATCGCTGTTTGTTCTGAGATCCACACAAAACACATAAATACAGTGCGTACCGCGCAGTAAACACACTCCGTCTCAGTTATACAAACCAGTCAGTTAATGTTGTACAGTGAAATAATCGCTGTTTGTTCTGAGATCCACACAAAACACATAAATACAGTGCGTACCGCGCAGTAAACACACTCCGTCTCAGTTATACAAACCAGTCAGTTAATGTTGTACAGTGAAATAATCGCTGTTTGTTCTGAGATCCACACAAAACACATAAATACAGTCCGTACCGCGCAGTAAACACACTCCGTCTCAGTTATACAAACCAGTCAGTTAATGTTGTACAGTGAAATAATCGCTGTTTGTTCTGAGATCCACACAAAACACATAAATACAGTGCGTACCGCGCAGTAAACACACTCCGTCTCAGTTATACAAACCAGTCAGTTAATGTTGTACAGTGAAATAATCGCTGTTTGTTCTGAGATCCACACAAAACACATAAATACAGTGCGTACCGCGCAGTAAACACACTCCGTCTCAGTTATACAAACCAGTCAGTTAATGTTGTACAGTGAAATAATCGCTGTTTGTTCTGAGATCCACACAAAACACATAAATACAGTCCGTACCGCGCAGTAAACACACTCCGTCTCAGTTATACAAACCAGTCAGTTAATGTTTACAGTGAAATAATCGCTGTTTGTTCTGAGATCCACACAAAACACATAAATACAGTTCGTACCGCGCAGTAAACACACTACGTCTCAGTTATACAAACCAGTCAGTTAATGCTTGTACAGTGAAATAATCGCTGTTTGTTCTGAGATCCACACAAAACACATAAATACAGTCCGTACCGCGCAGTAAACACACTACGTCTCAGTTATACAAACCAGTCAGTTAATGCTGTACAGTGAAATAATCGCTGTTTGTTCTGAGATCCACACAAAACACATAAATACACTGTGTGGGCAGAACGTAGAATTGTTGAATGTTAAGCTTGGTGGTACATATAGTAACCACTGGGCTTTCACGTACTCTTCCACCATTTCACTGGGTAACTAAGACTCAGCTCGTACCGCGCAGTAAACACACTCCGTCTCAATTATACAAATCAGTCCGTTAATGCTGTACAGTGAAATAATCGCTCTTTATTGTGAGGATAAAATACATAAAAAATACAGCGTGTGAGCGAAATATGAGCCTTGAAATATTATAGTAGGCGGTGCATGTGGTAACCTTTGTGCTGCTAAGAATTAGGCACTCCCGTCATGTCTTGCTTCTTTTGCATTAGAAACCCAATCCAGCCAATTTTCTTCCCTTCATTTGTAACTCCTGAATTATGTCATTATGTGTTTGCACACTATCTCAATCTTTTTATCTAAAAAAAAAAAGTCCTCTATTAACGTTCCGCTATTATTCGGACCCACACAAGAGCACGTTCAACAGAATTAATCTGCCTGTATGTGAACCTGACTTAAGTGATCTTTATTTTTAGCTGCATTAAAGTTCACTTACAACTTATCACTATGTATACAACTTCCATCCAAGCGTGAAGGACCAGCTTCTATACGACCCTCACTTCAAACCCCTTAAATTGGGGATGTATGAGGAGTTCTTTTTGTATTGAGCCCTGCAATTGACTTATTCATTACAGACAAAACGCTTTATAAATGGCAGTTTTTAGCGTCTATTCACCTACAAGATAGGCCATACGCTCAACTTACATCGTTAATGTGTGAATAAAAATACACAAGGAGGGAGCTTTAATAAAAAAGGGATATAGAAACGACGATGTTAAGATAATGGGGGAATTGTACTAGGAGTTAAAAGTAGTTCGAATTATGGCCTGTAGCTGCGGTTCTGAAACTGTGGTACAAATGCCCACTGAGGCTGACTGAAGCCCATAACTGCAGACTTTACAAGCGCATTGTATATACAGGGCATACACAAAAGAATGGTGCGGTAACAAAAGTGAATATCTATTGAAACCGCACCATTCTTTTGTGTATGCCCTGTATATATAAACACACGATAAAGATGGCGCAGAAGAGATTAATACAAATCTTTTTATATATTTTTAGTGCTTAGAAATATAAAAAGGTTTTTAAGATTAAAGAGTGCCTTCTTAGTTTTCGCGTTTGTAACAAAACAAGGGGCGAGATTTGGGGTGTGACGCTGTGTCGTTACGGCTAGCAGTTACCGACGTTTCGGAGCGTCTTAGTGTCGTCAGTGTCAGTAACAAGCAGTTAAAGAAGTGTCAATTAGTCTTACTGACTGCTTAGCCCTGAAGATGAAAGTAATAAAATTATTACTGACGTAGCAGTAACCTCTTAGGGGTCGAGATTATGCAGTCGGTATAGGGACTTGCTAACGGGCTGGGGTTCGAACCCCAGTGGGTTACTCCGTATCCGTCCAGACAGACCCCAATATTTGTAAAACATTTTGAGGAAGGAATATAAGTTATGTATTCATTTCTCAGTATGTTTTAAAAACAAAAGTTGTGAACCTGAGGATGACCTAAAACAGGTCGAAACATGTTGCCCTGTATGATAAATGGACCTTGTTGTGTCTGGACGGATTTTGTCTTGATTTAACATTTTACGGTGTGAACAAAAATGTATTTTCATTTTTGTCTATAAAGGAAAGAACGGGCCTTCCTCTGCGCCGCTTTTCACGAAACTCCCAAACACTCAACAGCATTATGTGCAGATGTCTAATACCAAATTTCGTGTAGATCGAACAATAATTGTGGCAAGTAGAGAAATTAATTTACGCGCCTGAGTAAAATCACCGAGCCGTTGTGTATGAAATTCGCGAAGTATGGACAAATTTTTTTTTTTTGGGCAAAGAAAATCTGTACCTAATTTTGTGACAATCCGTCAAACGTTGTAATTGCTTGTAATAGAAAGCAAACGGACAAAAATGTTCTCCATATAAGGTTTTTTTTTTACTCAGTAAAAGACGCCTGAAATCATTCTAAATGTTCGTAGTCTACACTGTAGACTGTAGAACACACAATTGCCCCAGATACTTTCTGTTCATAAAGCGAAATTACTTTGGTGTGTAATATTCTTAATACTCTGAAACTTTTATGCAATTTTCATAAATGGTCGCATCTTTGTAGAAAGACGTTTAGCTACCTGACACCATGACAGACAGCCAAAAGAATTTCAATAAGGCCCAAAATTATATTAAAATTAATGCTGTGATGAGCTTTATTAACTGACATGACGGATGTACGGTTTCAACCCCGACGCAAGCAAGTTATTCTCTCTGTATATACTGAAATTATACGATATCAATAAATGCAAATTTTATTAATTATAAATAGAGTCTATTCATTTAGCTGGAATAATGGTTCATTATTGTCAGTGAGTCTGCACAAAAGGATGCAGTTAACTGGAAGAAATGGGAGCTGCCACAGGCTGTTCTGCTGTATAGTGGGGAAGATATTTATTGTCCACGTATTTCCCGGTCAGTAAAGAGAGTTCGACTGAATAACGGCGAACAATACGTGGTTTAATTAAAAGATGTCTGCATCCACCTGACAAGCCTTCCACACACACACACACACGTGTAACAGCGCCACGTTGCTTTGCCATGAATATTCGTCTTTATTTAACTTGGAAAGCGTCAAAACGTAAGTTCATAACCGGTAACTTTAGTCGTAAAACGGTTTATTTTACATATATATTTTTAGTCATTCTATAAGTCGTATGTGGGCTGCGATAGCTCAGTCGGTATAGCGACTCGCTACGGTGGACGGTCCCGGGATCGATCCGGGTGGGGGCGAGATTTTCAGCACCCGTCCAGACCGGCCCTGGAGCCCACCCAGACTCCTATAAAATGGGTACCGGGTCCCTTCCCGGGGGTAAAACGGCCGGGACGTGGAGTTGACCACACCCTAATCCAGTGCCGGGGTTAAAGAAAGAGTAGAGCTATACCTCTACTCCCCCTCTGGGCCTTCATGGCCTGTTCTAGGGTGAGCTTTACTTTACCTATAAGTAAAGCAAATGTAAAGAGGGAGTAGAGGTATAGCTCTACTCTTTCTTTAACCTCGGTGCTAGATAGGGATGGGTGGTCAACTCCACGCCCCGGTCGCTTTACCCCCGGGAAGGGACCCGGTACCCATTGTAGAGTCTGGGTGAGCCCCATGGCCGGTCTGGACGGGTGCTGAAAATCTCGCCCCCACCGGGATTCGATCCCCGGACCGTCCAGCCCGTAGCGAGTCGCTATACCGACTGAGCTATCGCGGCCCACAGTTTACCTATAAGTCGTATATAAAAGCAAGCTTTACTTTGCCTTTCCTAATGTGGACTTAAAACACAACTCAGACATGTTACGAAATGCGGTCTGTATGCTTGCCAATATGTACGGTAGTCACAATTTACCTAACGATCTTGATTTACTCTGATTATTTAAAGGTAAATTTGTCCCTGTCTACGCCATGAGGGCTTACTGGGGGGTGGGAGTAGCAGTATAGCTCCTTTCATTCTTAACTTCGGAGCTTGATAAAGGTGAGTGTGAACATGCCCCAACCATTCAGTAGGACGCAGGGTGGGACCCAGAGCCCGTCTGGACGTTTTGGTGAAGAGAAAATTTGTTACACCCACCAAAATTCGAACTCCGGTTCGTCCAGCCAGTGTACCGACTGAGCTATCGCAACTCCATACTGGTACTATATAGCATCACAAAACTGCAATTCAGCAAATTATAAATTTACAAAAATATTTAAAAAATCTATGGCAACATTCTGATGCCAAGAACTTAGTTCTCAACTGCATATGTACATGGCGAATGGGTAGCAGATGAAACACACCAGACTTCAACGTTGTTCAAATTGACACAAAAAGAATTTTTCGCACGTTGGCATGGAGGTTTGTGTCCAGGTGTATTGTGTAGTCTGGGGTTGACAGCATGCTTCGCGTCATCCTGTTACAAATCCCTTGTCAGTCGCGTTCTTAAGCGGCCCAAAGATATTGACTTGTGACTGGTTACATAACTGTGACTAGGAGCGTTTGCCCCAGCCCCCCCTAAAGTTCAGATCTTATGGTCGGTGTCATAAAACGTAATAGCAATTATAATCCCTTTATGTTTATAGTCCAACAAATATACAATTTAATCGCATTAATTGTGTAATTTCACTGTCCTACATATTTCGAACCCTTAATTTGGGTTCATCTTCAGGGACTTATCTCAAATCACACAGTATTTACACCAACTGGTACAATTGTTTACATAGTAAAACATGAAGTCTTTACAATTGTGCAAATACACTGTTTAAAACAAATAAATAGTGTGTGATTTGAGATAATGAGTCTCTGAAGATGAACCCAAATTTAGGGTTCGAAACATGTAGCACAGTGTTACACAATTAATGTGATTAAATTGTACATTTGACGGACTTTAAATATAGAGATAAAATTTACGGAATGTACAATATCAAGTTTATAATTCCTTCTTAATCTCTCAGAACAAAATACAGTCGAACTCGGTTATAACGTCACGAAAGGGGAATGAATATTTTGTGTCGTTATAAACGAGTATTTTTATAACCGAGGATTACAATGCTATGGTTAACAGTGAGGAATTGATTTGTACCACAGAATATCTGACGTTATATACGAGGTATTGTGTAAAACGTCGTTATAACCGGTTTCTATCCTACATATCCCTTAAAACAAAGATAATTTTGATTTTAGGAATTTTTCTACGGCCAGCGCAGAATTTGGAACTTGTCAAACAGCTTTTGTGGAATGTAAAGCTGGTCTACAGTGGGTTAGACAATCAGTAATGAAACACATTATTATAATCATTGTATAAACATATATTTTATTAACAAAATCTCCAACACATTCATATGAACACTTCGCCTTTGACACACAAATAACAGCCAGTTACGCTGTTCAGCTCTGTTTCTAAAGACGCAAACTCCACCGTTTCTTCTAACCTCTTAAACATCACGAAACACTCAGCATAGCGCAATTCGTTATAACATCAAATTATGGTGCTGTTGTAAGCATAAATTGTATCAAACACCACGATGTATTAATCCGAGTTTGCACAGCATTTGAAGCAAAAATAGATAAAACAAACAAGAAAAAAAAGGCATAGATAAGCTTCTAATGGCTGTGAGTGTTAAGATCAGGTTATTCTGGTCCTTGACGCCGTGTACTCTGGGATATACCTACCAAACTACAACGACTTTACATGGAAGGACATCTTAAAGAAATGTCATCTTAACATTAAAACCTTTTGTAATTCTGACCAAAAAAAAATTTGGCACTGAAGAAGGTTTTACAATCATACTTAGCGAGTTTTTTTTTCTTTCCCGTCACTTGTGAACTGTGGAGTTTGTGAGCTTTGAAACGTGTTAACATAATTTAACCTAAGGAACACAAACAGTAATTTGCTTTCTAACACACACCACGTCGCATTTTTCGGTTCAGTCCTTGCGAAATATAACCAGGGGACAAAATTTGGCAAAATGTAGGCGTGTGAGGTTCATTATTACATTAAACGGGTATCCGCAAATATATCTTATAAATTTAAAAAAAAAATCTTTCAGCAAATTTATTTCTGAAACTTCACAGATCAACTTCACAAAATCCTCTATTGCAACAAAAAATAAACTTATAATGTCGCCATACCTGTATTTAATTAAGTACCACACCACCAGGAAGACGTATGGGGGAGTGGAGGTACACTGCTATACATTCTTAAAACCTAGGTATTAGGTGAAACTGAGTGGTCGTTTTAACACTCCTGCCGTTTTAACACGACGAAAGAGCTGTTATTTCTACGTGTATTGAAGACTGAGTGGACTCAAGAGGCGGTCTGGAGGCTTTGGAGAAGAAAAAAATGTTTGCCTGTGTTTTGAGAGCGGGGGGGGGGGGGGGGGGGGGGGTGACGCTGCTGACAAACCTCAGTGTATTAGGGTAAAGCCGGTCACTACATCTCGCGGAAAATATCGGCACGTGAATTTTTTGGTTTATAGAAGTAAATTTCTTGTAACATTCTTGAAAACATGAAACGATCAAGAAATAGATAGGCAATAAATTGTTCATTGCCACCAAGATAAAAGTGCCATTGTCTCAAAAGCCATGGCTTGCTGCAAGTAGTATTCAGGTCCCAGACTAAATGTCTGGACAGTCTGACAGGATATTTATTGAACACTGCCATGAATGAGACCAATAACACGTGTTCTTGTAAGTTTATGTGTAATGACACTGTGTAACTAGGTAGGTTTTCACCAACCTCTCGCAAAACACAGTTTCAATTTTAGGGTAGATGGAGTATGGTACACCTGTGGGTACCGTAGTTTCGGAACACGCTTTTTTCCACTATATTGTAGGTTTATGAAAAATATTGGTGCATACCTATCAGACAACACGGTGTCATGGCACAAATACCGTAATACCAAACTTCACCACCTTGAAAACCCCAAGCCTTAAAAATTATTTCTCTTTAGACAAAGACTATAGACCTATTTGTAATGACCCTGTCTCCTGTAGGCATTAAGTAATTGGCTGTACAAGGAATTATTCAATAGGCCTAAATGTGTTGCCGTATTGCGAAACATATCATATTTCAGACGGTAATATGCTTATGATGGGTACATAATATTGGTAATATTTATGGACACGAACATTAAAAAATCATCAAACTTTGTGGCGGGAAACAAACTGTTGCGCTCGAACGCCTGTGTAACCGGCACGCGTTACGGCTGTAACGTTTCTTAAGGTCGTATTATTCTACAATTGCAGTAACACTGTAGCAATAGGAGAACGTAGGATTGGTGGGAGCAACTATTGGAGCTAGGCACATGAAATTTTGTAGTAAGATAAACTATAATTAAAACTACATATTTTAAGTATCCTAAAACAGGGGTACGCATATTTTTACAAAATGTAGGAACGACATACAGAATCTAAGCACCAGACTGGTGACATGAAGCAAATCCCATATTGATATCCCATAAATATTAGGGGGGCCCCCTTACGAAATTTAGTGTCCTGTATGACTTGGGGCCCGGGATTTGTGCACCCCTGGTATACATATATTTACATTAATCTAGGTATTGCATCGCTCGTATTGGAATTATTAAATTTTAATTAACGTTTTGGGCTTGCATTCCTTTGTTACAAAATAATTCCTAAGGCTTGAACCCCGGTGCCGAAACATGTAGGAGTTTAAAACTTGTCACGAATTGTATTTTATTAAGTGCACATGTCAGTTGATGTATTGATTGTAAGAATAAGTAGGGTTACGAGTAACATAAACAACGCGAAATTTTGCGTCTGTTAAATTTGTGTAACAACAAACAAAGCGACTGCTTGCCTTTAAAAATGGTGCATTAATGATCAGATAAACAATGCAACTGTTTTGTGCCATCGTATTTCAGAATTTAAACAATAGTTCATAACAGTGCTTCAAGAAATTTAATTCCCGTAATTAAAATACAGGGAGTTCTTTTTAGTGAGAGTGCATCGATGATGCCGCTCGCTATGCATCCACAGTCCCGCGAAGAAAGAACGTTCTGTAGCAAACAAGTTGGTTTGCTTCCCATAGCTGTATCAAGCTAAACAGAGGCAGAAATGTGGCCCTGACTAAGGCACGTTTGAGAAATCTAATAATTTTTGTTAAATTAATTTTGTCCGCCATATTCCTTATATTATATCAGTAAATACAGATTCATATAGGGCTTAAATTCTAACACTGATCGGGTTTGGAGTTCTCGCGGCGGTGAATAGGCCACTGTACACAGCAGTGAAACAATTTGAAAATTTAGAAACATTAAATAATATTCAAAATTTGTTTTTCAATCTGAGACAAAACACACCTAGCCTGTGTCAGTACGCAACACAACAGTCTATTTGGGCATTTTTTACATTTCTATAAACACATTTTACCCAGCGGTCTTTGCAATGGAGACTTGCAATAAAGCTTTCAAGTTTTCTGTAACGTGACGCCGTGTAGGTTCGTTGCAGTTACCGATCGCTTTTGTAACAACACGGCACCATATCCCACACGTTTTCAAATTTTATGAATTTAGTGTTAAGAAACTCAGGTCTCGATATTTGAAGTTCAGTGCAAAAGAGGGTATTAAATTTTACGTATTACGTACGGGAGTTAAATTACAGAGTTTAACTGTTAAGATACACAATCCGTGGTTTTATATGACGTATGGAGGGCAGTTGTGACACGCTCCTGAAATTTGAGCTTTTCAAGGCGACTACTGAAGATTTCCTATTCCTGGCAATGCCAAGTAATTAGTCTAAGTGCCTAATAGACCACAAGCTGTCTAATCTCACAATAAGTAACCTCCATACTTGGCACTTATATCTATGTACATTACAATTCGGTAAGTTGTTTCCGCATAACATGCGTGAAGAGCAATTTAGGCTTACTGTAAGTGAATACAAAATGTGTATCTAATTGTGACATTAGGCAGTCAGCTTGTTCAAGTGGCGATATAACTAGGCCTATTGTGGGTCATTATCAGGCCTAATATAATGCATAGGGGAATTTTAAATTAATTGCTGTTACCTATTTGTTAACCTATAAGGACAAGGGATTGATACAACACAATTGTATTTAGAAATGGTCTGTTTACACACAACATACGCGCCTACGAAGTGGGATACATCTTAATTGAGTGAGAAATAATGTAATTAAATGTTTCAGAACTGTTGTATAACTGACATATATACAGGGTCATTAGTTTATGTGACAAGTATCGTTTGTCGCTTCCGGCTGCTATTTCGCCGCGCCTATCGGCGGTGAGTGAATTGCGTTACTGAGATAAGCAAGACGACAAAAAATGGAAACCGCCAGTTGTCAGATAAAATAATGGCCTTGTAGATAGTAGTCCAAAACACGGTATTCATGAGTGTAATATACCATCCTCAGAATTCATAGTTACCAAATAACATTATACACTGTAGATAGTAAACTTATAATAATTTCATATTATAATTCGTATAATTTATCGAGAATTGAGTCTCTGTGCACATAGACGGAAATTAGATCAATATTACGCCATGGGCCACACGGCAGTGATGTGGGACACAGCATAAGTTGATTTCCTTCTTATAGATAAGTAAAAAAAAAAAAAATGCGACAAACAATTTTGTACATCTTTCTTACGTAAGTAATTCTGGCCACACAGATGTTTGCTCTTCACAGATGTTTCTCTGTGTACAAAACATATGACAGGAATTTGTTTCGTGTTACAAAAATCTAGAATCTGTTCATGATATACATACATTATATATAAAATATATGATCTGTGATCTTCTGGAATATTACGCAGCGCCGAGTGGTAATTCTTTACAGACGTTTCGGGATAACCTATCAGTTCCATCTTCAAGGGTCAAGAAGACCAAGATGAAAGTCTGTAGAACGGTAAACAGTTTGTATAGGGAAAGGTGTGGGCGGTGACTGGTACTATGAATTACCACTCGACGCTGCGTAATACCCCAGAAGAGCTCAATCTCACGAAAGTCGCGGCGGAAGTCTGAAATCACGGAAAATGAGAAATACAGGGCATACACAAAAGAATGGTGCGGTTTCAATAGTTATTCCTATTGAAACCGCACCATTCTTTTGTGTATGCCCTGTATGTCCAATATTTGACTCTCGTCCACGCCGGCAATAAATAAATTGGGCAAAAACATAAAGTGATATTAGAAAAAATTGAATATTTGGTGTTGCCGGTAGGGTCAAGAGGAAAACGTCGAAAGAACTAAAAAGTTGTTAGCATATTTTGATGTCTCATGAACAGAATGTGGGAAAAAATCACAACATAAAACAGTAAAGACTCGGAGAATGTGGAGAAGTTTAAATGTTTGGGAATAAATTTTTTACAAATCAAAATTGCTTTTATGAAATTAAGAGAATGTAAAATTTTGGAAATATCTGTTACCATTCGGTCCAGAATCGCTTACCTCAACATCTCCTTTCTAAAAAGTAACGACTTTAACACAGGTGGATGCTATTGCCTGTTTTGTATATGGGTGTAAAACTTGGTCTGTCATAGTTTGAGGGTGTCTAGTGGCCCAGGGTGTACCGTGTCCAATTGTATATAAATGTTTCGTGGACAATGTCCAAAACAAGAATATTATGTTAGCGTATAGCAAGAATACGTTAACATTGAAAATATTAATGTTTGCTGTACCTAAAAAAAAAGAAAAAAACAGGCGAAATGGCACCGAAATATTAAGTACCGTCCAAAAATAAAATTCGAGCCCTAAATTATAATAACTATCAATAAATAAATAAATAATGCAACTCGTTCTTTTTATGTTCGGCTCAATTATTTGAAGTTTTAATGGGAGCCTTAATTTTTTAAAGTGACCACTCATTTACAAATTCAGGTCTAAAAATAGAAATTGCTTTGAAATGGGTTCTTTATCCACCGTGTACCTCAAATACAATGTAAGCGGAGACCTTCCATGTTCACATGTACTGATGTTATAGCATTCGATTTTATTAATATTCCGACACGTTTCGACCTTTTTGTACCATCACCAGGAATTACACGCAGGTTCAATAGTTCAGTTTGAATTAGTGAATGAAATTAAAATTTTCAAATAATTGAATGCCAAAAACTACACACTGTAGGCTTGTAGGAATATCCAGTATTATTGTTGAAATTTCGCATAATTCTCCTTAATGTACATACGTTATGTAGTGTGTTAATATATATATGAATTATATGTATATAGTTTATATGTAAATACAAAATTTAATTACTAAATGAAAATTTAAAAAAAGCACAAACAAAGCACACCCAGCTTTGTATCAAAAACCAGTGAAATATATTTTGCAAGTTTCATGCTAATAAGCCTGAACACTGAACACAAACAGATTTCCACCAAACGTGGCATAATAGCGAAATCATAAGTAATAAATTAGCCTATATAATATTGAACACACTGATATAAGTATATAAAATGATGGATGTGCGTAATGTGCGTAGTGTGCGTAATGTGTGAAGCACAGACTACATTGTAACCAAGCTACATGACGTGATAGGACACACGCATGTAAAAACTATGGAATCTTTTATTATACTGACATTGTAACCGAAACAAATTATTTGAACAAAAATTGCCTTTGAAATTTTGACGATGAATATACAAATTTGGAATGACCATCACCTCGTGCACATATACAATCGCTATTTCAATCTTTACAGAACAAACACAGCACTGTCTTCATGCTCCTTATTATCCTACTACAAGTTTCGGCCGCGTACGCTGGCCATCAGGTAGAAACTAAAACATTGCGGACCGAGCTCGAGAAAAAAAGCATCTACGAACGCGCACGCAATCCTGTACGCTACATATATATCTCTGTACCTTTTACTTTAGTATCTGTCAAGAGTAAATAAAAATACCAGCTCCAGTATCATAGAGCGGTTCAATTTACACAGGGTGTTCCATCAAAAAGAGATCTTCTAGCAACGTCCCTGACAAACACAAGCTACTACACCGTCCGCAATATATAACATCTATAATAAGACTGTGCACAAAGCCCAACTGATCCACTTACTCAGTATTTTTAAGTACAATATATATATCTCTTTCATGCATATATATTGTAATGTCTATACTTGGGCGTTTCTAACTACGGCAACGTATATATTAAAGTATAATATTATACCTTATACGGAATAAGTGATTATATGTTCATAATTTTATAATTTTAAATATTAATTGTAAAGGGGTGGCCTCCACCTCAACGTATAATTGTTTTATGATTTTGCAAGTTTCTATGTGACGATGGCCAGCGTAGGCGGTCGAAACATGTAGTAGGATAATAAAAAAAGCACGATAATTGTGTTTATTGTGTAAAGATTGAAGTAGTGATGAATATATATGTACAGTATTAACGGAAAAAATTGAAAAATGTTATACGTGTTTTAATTTAACATTTATTTAGAAGATCTTTAACGCAAGACTGGTTTAACAAACAAAAAATCATTATTTAATTTCACTGCAAATTTTATGAGCGTGATTTATGGTGATTTTTTTTTCAAACGGGCTGAAACGTGTAGTACTAAAATGGGGCCGCTATTAACAACAGTACGTGTGGACTTGATCTTGGTTTACAACATCGAAATTAATCGTTTTAGAATTACAGTAAGAGTCCAGACCATTATACATCGCGCATATTTCACAAAGTATCCATAAATGTAATCAAAACAATGAATTCAGAGGCGCAACGTACAAACAATTCTAACCCAACTAAAGTCGATAGACAATTAATGATCAGTTTTTTTTTTACATGTATTAACTAGGAGTTTTCAGAATTTCTTTGGTAACTTTCAGAAGTGGACTTAACATTCCACCACTTCTTACGGGAGTCCATTACGTATGAGTTAAAGGAAACTTTACACTTATGGGCAATGTATGTTCTAGATGCTACCTAGTCTATTAATAGTCATTTTGAATATACCTTTATGGTATAATTCACGTTTTCATGTGAACACTTACAGTAACTTACTTGCAACGAATGATACCGCTAATACACTTGATGTAGCGAGTCTCGGTACTGCTAGGATAAATCACAGCGAGACTAGAAAATCACAGACACAGGCCTCCTAAGCTGTTCCAGATCTAATGTCGGCGTTGTGGTGGTATTCTCGCCGGGACTCGATCCAGGACTATGTTGACTCGAGGTCGTGGAGCCACTGAAGAATAATGGAGGCGGTGGGGGCGGTTGAAATAGCGCGCTGATATGCGGTGGAGGCGGATGGAACGATTTGCTGTGCCCTGCCGTCGGTGTTACGGGCTGGTATATCGACGAATAGAAGGGACTGACGACGGCTTTGCTGCTGGAGGACGTCGGTGGCTCCCCGGCGGCTCCTTGATTTAGGCCTACCAGTTTAGATAGATGAGCGGCTTCCAGAGCGGCCCCAAGTAGTGTGGCAGTGGAGGATAGGCTCCTAGATCTAGGGAATGCGGTGATATCGTCGGTGGTGCGAAGTAATGTGATAAGGGGAAACTAGGAAATCCGTTGGTCACTGGAACAGACGTCGCAGCTACGACGCTCCCGACTCCAACCACAGGCGACGATTTGCTGCAAGTACCTATCTGCCCCTGATGTTGTATGGGTATTTTGGGCTTCCTCCTGGGCCGGTACTTGTAGTCAGGGTGTTCCTTCATGTGCATCGCCCGCAGTCTTTTGGCCTCGTCAATGAAAGGTCTCTTCTCCATCTCGCTCAAGAGCTTCCATTCGGCTCCTAGCATCTTCGAGATCTCAGAGTTGTGCATTTTAGGGTTGTCTATAGCTATCTTACGCCTTTGGATACGCGACCATACCATGAATGCGTTCATTGGTCGTTTGATGTGCGGTCCCAACGCTGAATGTGAAATAGAGTTATTCCCAGGTTGATGTCCGAGCGCTTCGCTGTTGAAATGTATCGACTCCATGCCAGGCATTGCTGAGAAAGCGTAACCTTGGCTGGCCATAGACATATCGCGAGGACACACTACCTACTGCGGACTGTGTCCACTAACACGTGATTCTTCCACCTAGCCCCCACTTCCGAACATGCTCCGCCTACTTTGGAGGCGGGTACGACAAGGCGGGGTCGGTGGGCGGAGCATCGAGTTGCCGTGTGGGGGGCGCTGTTGACTCCTCCTGAGTCTCTCATTGGACGAAACAAATAAGGACTTGGGGTCCAGACATATCCGGGTAACTCATGCTGCAGAATTTGTCAGAAGCTAATAGTTGTTCATCTAATCAAGAAATTCCTAAGGAATTTAGAAAACCTGAGTGTTTATTTCTGTTTGCATAAGAACATTGCATCTTGCACCTATACGAAGCCACACTTGTTAAAGTTCTTGTAATGTAAGATATGATTAAGTTATAGACCAATGATGCACACTAACACTTTTAAGTAGCTTTATATTAAAATTGTAAATTGTACCCCTACAGTGTTTCGATCTAGATACGTCAGGGGTTCTCTGCTTAAAAGCCACAGTCACTTCAAACAATGATTTAAATATTCCATCGGCACTTTAAAACTTATATATTACAAGTTAAATCTTGTAAAAGACTCGTTAAGTGTAAATAAAAGTACTGTTGATGGTAGATTGCGGAAATGCGGCGTGTGGATCGTGTAATAAGGCATGTGCATGTGTTTATGGGGAGCGAAGTGTACTGCCTGTCGTACGTGATGAGAACTATGGATGATCCTAGGATCGAACACGTGTAGGGTACAATTTAACAATTTTAAATAAAGCTACTTAAAAGTGTTTTAGTGTGCATCGGTTGGTTTAAACTTAATTTAATATGACGAAGATGCACGGTGGCAACAGTGTGAATTTAAGATATGAGATATACACTAGGCTTATACAGAAGTATTTACTCAGGCGATTGTGGATTACGACGCCTTGCGCCTTATTGGTGGATACACGGTCTCACAACGCAGATCACATTACAGAAACCATTTTAATATTACTTTCCATCACGCCTATGTTTTCCAAGTGTTGCTTACTCCAGGTTTCCATACCAACACCCTCTTCATCCTCATATGTGTCACATGTCCTGTCTGTCTGTCTCTCTCTCTCTCTCATCCTCTTTGATTTGTTCATCACAATATTACGTATTTGGCGATTAGATTATGTTTCTGCAGGAGAGAATGACCTAGTGGTCTGTTTACTTTATAAAACTTGAAGATAAAGGTAAAGGTCACCCTAGAACAGGCCATGAAGGCCCAGAGGTGGAGTAGAGGTATATAGCTATACTCTTTCTTTAACCTCAGCGCTAGACGAGGGTGGGTGGTCAACGCCACGCCCCGGCCACTTTACACCCGGGAAAGAGACCCGGGACCCATTGTACAGGAGGCTGGGTGGGCCCAGGGCCGATCTGGACGGGTGCGGAAAATCTCGCCCCGACCGGGATTCGATCCCCGGACCGTCAAGCGAGTCGCTATACCGACTGAGCTAGCGCGGCCCACTTTTCAAAGCTTAGTTAAGTTTAATGTAGTTATGTAACTACCTAATTTCGTGCAGCAGAGTCCTACTTGAGAAGCTTACAGTTCCTGAGCTACTCAAGAAATGCCCCACATTTTATGGAAACCGAAGGTTCATTACCGCATTCACAAGAGCCCGACAGCTGTCTCTATCCCGAGCCAGATCAATCCAGTCCATGCCCCATTTCACGTTTTAATATCCATTCTAATATTATCCTCGCATCTACGTCTAGGCGTTCCAAGTGGTCTTCTTCCCTCAGGTCTCCCCACCAAAACCCTGTATGCACCTCTCCCCTCATCTATACGTGCTACATGCCCGCCCACCTCATTCTTCTTGATTTGATCACCCGAATAACATTTGGTGTGGAGTACAGATCATTAAGTTCCTCGTTATGTAGTCTTCTCCACTCCCCTGTTACCTCGTCCCTCTTAGGCCCAAATATCTTCCTCAGCACCCTATTCTCGAACACTGGTCACACGGTGGCGCAGTTTGTTGAGGCACTGCTCTACAAACCGGAAGGTCGCGGGTTCGATTCCCGATTGTGTCATTGAAATTTTTCATTGACATAATCCTTCCGGCCTCACTATGGCCCTGGGGTCGACTCAGCCTCTAACAGAAATGAGTACCAGGAGTATTTCCTGGGGGGTAAAGGCGGCCGGTGCGTAGGGCTGACGACCTTACCACCTTCATGTGCCGATTGTCTAGAAATCTGGGAGCCTCAACCTCCTGGAACCCTAAGGGCCTGTCCAGGCCTGTAAAAGGGATTGCTTTACCTTTACCTTTTTCGCAACGTTGTTTTTGTTTTGTCAGTTTATTGTTTTGTTTTTGTGTAACTTATTTGTACTGTCTTTGTGTTCTATTTGTGACTTTGTGCTGGCTTTCTAATAGGCACTTTTGCTCTTTAGCCTGCACGTCAAAAAATACCCATTGGATTGAACTGAATTGAATCGAATTAAATTACGCTCTGTGTAAGTCTGTTTACTGGCACGTAGTTCTGAATACTGTGTTGCTGCTACGCAGTGTCGGACAGTACGTGCTGCAGCGTCACACAGTATCTGACAGTACGTGCTGCAGCGTCACGCATTATCGGACAGTACGTGCTGCAGCGTCACGCAGTACCGGACAGTACGTGCTGCAGCGTCACGCAGTATCGGACAGTACGTGCTGCAGCGTCACGCAGTATCGGACAGTACGTGCTGCAGCGTCACGCAGTACCGGACAGTACGTGCTGCAGCGTCACGCAGTACCGGACAGTACGTGCTGCAGCGTCACGCAGTATCGCACAGTACGTGCTGCAGCGTCACGCAGTATCGCACAGTACGTGCTGCAGCGTCACGCAGTATCGCACAGTACGTGCTGCAGCGTCACGCAGTATCGCACAGTACGTGCTGCAGCGTCACGCAGTATCGCACAGTACGTGCTGCAGCGTCACGCAGTATCGCACAGTACGTGCTGCAGCGTCACGCAGTATCGCACAGTACGTGCTGCAGCGTCACGCAGTATCGCACAGTACGTGCTGCAGCGTCACGCAGTATCGCACAGTACGTGCTGCAGCGTCACGCAGTATCGCACAGTACGTGCTGCAGCGTCACGCAGTATCGCACAGTACGTGCTGCAGCGTCACGCAGTATCGCACAGTACGTGCTGCAGTGTCACGCAGTATCGCACAGTACGTGCTGCAGCGTCACGCAGTATCGCACAGTACGTGCTGCAGCGTCACGCAGTATCGCACAGTACGTGCTGCAGCGTCACGCAGTATCGCACAGTACGTGCTGCAGCGTCACGCAGTATCGCACAGTACGTGCTGCAGCGTCACGCAGTATCGCACAGTACGTGCTGCAGTGTCACGCAGTATCGCACAGTACGTGCTGCAGCGTCACGCAGTATCGCACAGTACGTGCTGCAGCGTCACGCAGTATCGCACAGTACGTGCTGCAGCGTCACGCAGTATCGCACAGTACGTGCTGCAGCGTCACGCAGTATCGCACAGTACGTGCTGCAGCGTCACGCAGTATCGCACAGTACGTGCTGCAGCGTCACGCAGTATCGCACAGTACGTGCTGCAGCGTCACGCAGTATCGCACAGTACGTGCTGCAGTGTCACGCAGTATCGCACAGTACGTGCTGCAGCGTCACGCAGTATCGCACAGTACGTGCTGCAGCGTCACGCAGTATCGCACAGTACGTGCTGCAGCGTCACGCAGTATCGCACAGTACGTGCTGCAGCGTCACGCAGTATCGCACAGTACGTGCTGCAGCGTCACGCAGTATCGCACAGTACGTGCTGCAGTGCCACGCAGTATCGCACAGTACGTGCTGCAGCGTCACGCAGTATCGCACAGTACGTGCTGCAGCGTCACGCAGTATCGCACAGTACGTGCTGCAGCGTCACGCAGTATCGCACAGTACGTGCTGCAGCGTCACGCAGTATCGCACAGTACGTGCTGCAGCGTCACGCAGTATCGCACAGTACGTGCTGCAGCGTCACGCAGTATCGCACAGTACGTGCTGCAGCGTCACGCAGTATCGCACAGTACGTGCTGCAGCGTCACGCAGTATCGCACAGTACGTGCTGCAGTGTCACGCAGTATCGCACAGTACGTGCTGCAGCGTCACGCAGTATCGCACAGTACGTGCTGCAACGTCACGCAGTATCGCACAGTACGTGCTGCAGCGTCACGCAGTATCGCACAGTACGTGCTGCAGCGTCACGCAGTATCACACAGTAGCCTACCGTCTGTTTACGTAAAGCTCCAATTTACACGGTCTGTCTTACCACATTACACGACTGCGGCCCAGTTACACGGATTTAAAAATTTATTTTCGAATTCTTTGAAATCGCGCTTTGAATAATATGGCAAAATTTTTGATATCAGTGCTTTGTATTTGGTACACTCTTCCAGCCAAAAAAAAAAAATAAAAATTTAATTTTGCTTCAGTGTCGATCCAAAATAAAATTACACAGACTTCCGTTCGGTGTCTTCTTATGTTCCTCATCCAGTCTGTGTGACATCTTTATAACTTGCTATCTTTGCTTTCCTCTGTACAGTTTTACAGTTATTTCACATTAAAACCACTCTTTCAGCCCCACTTTCATTCATTCATTCATTCACTAATTCACTCATTCATTCATTCATTCTTACAATGCATGTACAGAAAACAGGACAATGTACAGAAGATTGTCCTGTTTTCACTATTCCTTGCTACAAACCTTGCTTACATTTACAACTTCTTGCTGTTAACTTTACTGCCTAAGCATTTATCTTCTAAGCGAAATATGATATACAGGGCATACACAAAAGAATAGTGCGGTTTTAATAGTGTTCACTATTAAAACCGCACCATTCTTTTGTGTATGCCCTGTATATATCGACTTCTTGTTCTGTGCTTTCAAAGTGTACTAAAACCTAATACATTCGGATTACATAGAAAAGCTTTTGAAACTATTAGAGCGGAAAACTTTTTAAATTAAATCTTCTCTCAATGTTCCTGCGACAAGTTTCTAGGAATATCCAACAACAAATCTTCCTTTCATTCACAAACACATTTTGTTTATTTCAGAAGCTGTCTGCTTCTCCATTCATGTTTATGCTTTCCATTTAGCTTGAACAACTTACAAGTCCACGGCTATTGTTCATGTTTTCATCCCCGTCAACAGTGCCGATCCCCATGACCGCACGGTCTGAAGTGTGGGTCTGCGGCCGCTCGCTTTCTGGGATTGCGGGTTCGAGTCCCGCTGGGGTCATAGATGTCTGTCTTTTGTGAGTGTTGTGTGTTGTCAGGTAGAGGTCTCTGCGACGGGCTGATCACTCGTCCAGAGGAGTCCTACCTATCGTGGAGCTTCGACAATTAGGAGGTCTTAGCCCACTACGGGCTGTTGCGTCATGAAAAAAAAAATCCCAGTCAATAAAAACAGTACCAAGGTGTCCAGGTACACGGTTGCCAAATCATACTTGGTCAGCTTGAATGACGTAACCTTTGTTTTCACCCCTACCCACCAACATGTTTAGCCAATTATTGTCTATTTACATGTTACTTTCTTTTGTTCAGCCAATCAAGTTCGATTGCTGTTCCTAACTGATCCCTGCTCTTACCTTCTCCGCTCACAGTTTGTAGCTGTCGTTGTTCTTACTCTGAGAGCCATATGCAGATAGGTAAGAGGATCAGCTGGCCTTACACTTGTTCATGCACTGCGTCGTCGGTGTTCTGACGTCACGACTTCATGTTTCGGTCTGGGCGCCAAAGAGGTAACTGCTATCTCGTAATATTTAACTAACTGGAGATTTTGTCAGCAGTAGTCAGAAGCTGACAAAGAACGCCTGTGAGTCTTCTTACTCACACTTTATCGACATACTTTTACCATCCTCACGCCGACATCAATTTATTCATAATTAATTTAACAGAATATCGAAATATGATTTATGTAAAATTATGAATTGTTAATTTGCCTGTTATACAGTGACCAACAAAAGAAGTCACGTTGCTAAGGGATTGGTAGAAGATTTAATTTAAAAAAACATGAAAAAGGAGAAATTTCTAGGTTAGAATTTTTTTTTTCCAAAAGTATTTACAGATACATAGAATGACAGGTAATGTAAGTATGAACAAACTGTGATAAAACGAATAGTTAAGTGCGTGATTGGTGTAATTATGCTTAACTTAAGAATTTCATTATCGACCTCGGTGGACTAGTGGTTAGCGTGCTTGCCACTGGACCCAAGGTTCGCGGGTTCAATCCCGACCGAGGGCGATGGATTTTTAAGGGTGATAAAAATCCGTAGCACAACTTCCTTCGGAGGGGAAGTAAAGCCGTCGGTCCCATGTCGTAGATTTACGGCATGTAAAAGAACCTTACGGGCATGAATAGAACCAGTAATGTCGGTAAGCAAAATTCAAGCGGCCATTTCTCACCCAAGTCTCCTGAATGCCTGCCAGATGGCTCTGGCAGTCTTATCAGGATCGAGCAAAAACTTGTGCGGTCAGTGATCCGGTCACTCACTACAGAATGCACACTTACCGACCAGGAAACCTTCGGGATGAAATCCCAAAAAGAAGGAGGCTTTGGCCCACCTCGGGCTGTAACGCCATGGAAGAATAAGAACAATTTCATTAAAAGAACGCAGAGTTCATTGATCATTTCTGAAGATACACTACTGGAACACCTTGTAATAAATTTTATTCAATGTAATGTAAATTGAAAGATGTCTTCCATTATTTAGGAACATTATAACAGAGTTGTCTTAAACAAAACACCCGTTAGATGTCGCCCATCAAGTTTGATGCACTGATGCACTGATGCACTGATGCACTGATGCACGCGGTTCAAAACACTTCCCATTACGCGAAGTAACATGGCATTGATTTCATCACGAATTCTCTGTTTGAGGTTATGTAAGTCTGCCGGACGTGTTTGAAACACTTTGCTTTACACAAAAATAAATCACAAGCCGACAGATCGACCGAAAGGGCTGGCCAAGAAATGTCGCCATAGCGGGAGATTATGCGACGTTCAAACACAGTTCTTGAGGTGTTCATCGACTGCCGAGCGGTAAGTGTTGTTGCTCCATCTTGCTGGAACCAGAAGGTGTCAAGGTCCATAACACGACGGCGTAACTCTGGAAGCAAGAACTCATTCACTATGCACATACCGGTCAGATGTCACAGTAACCGCATCGCCGGTTTAATCCTCGAAAAAATAAGGACCAATGATACCGAACGCTAATACCACAGACCATTGTGTTCCTCCGACTGTGAATTGGTTTCATATGCAATTCATGGAGATTAGCTCCACTCCTGTTTTGTTTATTCACATAAAAAATGCAGTTCAATGTGAGCTTCGTCTGGCATTACCTCCTGACGAATAACATCTGAATGTTCGTTCACTAAGGTAAAAAATTGCTCAAAAAAAGCACTTCTTGAAGCAAACTCACGGTCTGACAGTTCTCACACAATGTGTAATTGGTAGAGATGAAAGTACACCATATTGAAGTATCCGTCAGAGCGATCTGCTCGATATGTTGAGGGCAACTGAATGTCACGTGCTGATCGTCTGTGGCTAAGACCGATAGCGGCTCGTGTTATTTCAATGTTTTCCGGTGTCAGCACAGTTCTGACTCCGTCTCATGTTTTCTGTTTGTTGCGGAAGCCGTGGTTCGAAACCCAGTCTTGATAATGTTGTGATCAGGAACCGTTCAATGTCTCTTGGTGTTAAAATGTCGTCTGAATATTTGTTACGTTGGTATCACAGTCGTTATTTTTAAAAAAAACGTCTGTACGGCGAACGCACGGTGTACAGCCGATCACTGATCGATATTTACTAAATGTCGTCCTTAGCTGACCTCTATAACACAATTAGTTTGATGTCCTCTCGGGGGCCACCAAATTACTACGTAAATTATAACGACGAATAAATTCTGCCACACCCTGTATTTTAGTATTACATTATTTAAGGATTTATTTAAACTAAGGCTACATTGCTTGATAAAAATTGTTATATTGCTTTAGTACTTTGTTTCAATAAAAGATTTGTCATAAATTAAGTCAAATTTATTTAAAAAATCTTCTGCCACCCGAAATAAAATGTATTTCGCAAATGCCTTATGCTCATCCACAAGTTGTAAGCCGTAGACGAAAAATGATACTACACCTGTTGGTTGTGGACGAAAATGGATATGACCTTTGACCTCGTGAAGGATAGGGGATTAACCTGAAGGGAAACTAGTTTAGTATCCTGAGGGCCACACCTTTCTTTCTCCTCATCCAGACTTGTTTCGGCGCCCACTCAACCACATATTCAGTGGGTAATAATGGAACCTCCTCCTCCGTGGGTAAAGCAGCTGAGGAGTGGAGCTGACCACTCAGCCTGTCTACCCAGTAAAGAGTTTAAGAGTGGATATAAAAATACCTGTATTCTTCATAGTTGCCTTTATACTGTAGAAAATTTTTTTTGTCTACAGCATGAAGGCCATTTTGTAAAACGTTACAATTTTCGGAAATACCCATTCTTGATTATATTAGTTCCCGTTTATATACAGGGTGTGGCAACAGAATATGAGGATTTTTAGATCGTTGTTTTGATGAATCGGGTTGAATATAAGAAACACAAAACATTTCGGAGTATCAGCAGTGAAATACCATTTTATATACGCCTTTTAATTTTTTTAAAAAATTACGTCTCCTAAGTGTGATTTCAGGGTTTCGCCGCGATGTAGATGAGATCTGCGCTCTTCTGGGATATTACGCGGCGTTTAGTGGTAGTTATATACCGACGTTTCGGGACAAGGGTCAAGAAGTCTAAGATGGTAAACTAATTTGTCTCCCTGACATGCAAAACATTCCTGTAATCGTAAATGAAATATGCGTTCTTCTGGAGTTTTACGCAGCGTATGTTGGTAGTTTGTTACGGACGTTTCGGGACAATCTGTCCGTCTCATCTTCAAGAATAAACTGATAGATTGCCCCGAAACGTCGGTAAAAACTATAATCCTACGCTGCTTAAAATCCCCCAAAAACGCAGATCTAATTCTGTTGTGTACTGTGAGTACAGTATCGTCACGTATTTTGCAACACAGCCAACTTATAAAAGACAAAACATGACACTGGTGCATGTATGATAACAGAAATACAGGAACACGAATTCAAATTAGGTTAGGTGGATGTGCTGTGTAAGGTAGGCCTATCTCCTACAGTATGATGCTGATGATAATTGCGAAGTAACTTAAGTATCAATACGACGATGCTTCACAATCCAAAACCTTTTGCCCGAGTTGATTTTCGTTGTGAAACAGGGATGCCTAAAATGTAATTATAGGCCCTCAATTTAACGGACAAACAACTTTCTGTCCTAAAGAAAAAAATTTAGAAACTTTTCTGTTTTTGTATGTTTAACAGACGTTTTAGTAAAGTGTATAAATTTCTCAATGTACATTATAATAACATTTTAATACACCCTGTACATTGTAAGTTCGTTATTAATATATGTTTTTAAAATACATTCGATTTGACGGACTTTCGGTAACAGGGGACACCCCTTCCCACCCGACCCCCAATTATACCGTTAAATCGAGGGCCCTACTCTACTTTAGACCCTGAGATAAAATTTAAGGTGTTTCTACGCTATTGAGATATAACTTCACGTATTTTAATCTTGACACTAGTGGAGGGCAGTGGTTAGGTTAACGCTCCGGCTGCGTTAACTTTCTCCGGAGAAAAAGTAGCTGTTTTCCATTGAATAGGTCTGGAGGCTGTATTCCGTATCTCTGCCCGGAACCGAACCGAACCTTAGTGATCTAGCCCATAGCATGTTCACTATAGTGACTGAGCTATTCTGTGATTCGTGGAGTTTTTGCTCACCACATCCGCGAGTTCCGAACGTAAGAATCATCATTACAATGTTCTTCTCGCTGGAGATTAGGCTCCAGGAAGTATTCTCCGGTTAGTTTTATCCATTCACAAATCCATATTCCTATTCAGAAATGTATATATATATCATCATCAGACTAATTAAAATTGTGTATGAGGATTTTTTTTTTTTTTGAAAATAATTAATTCTACGAGGACATTGTAAGCAACTTCTATTCTGCGTCCCCTCTGTGCGTCTCACGCAGGCTCTATTCACGCGTGATTCCTTTTCTTCTTTATATATTTTTTTTATACTGTATTTTGAAATTGTCAATCAGAGTGAGTATGCGAGGGGGTTGCTGTGTTATTGGGGATGATAGCATTGGGGATGATAGTATTTATCCCCTGACTGCTACCTGTTTCTTGCACAAAGCTGACGCACTCTTGCTGCTATCACGTCTACTAAACCAGCTCTTTAATACTCGGGACATGAGTGGACTATAGGACAATGCCTGAATAGGAGAATACGTGGAGCCTTCATTTTGAAGGTAGAGGCGACAGGTACTTCCGAAATGTTGGAACCTCTAGGCCTACCGTAAACTATATTGAGTTACATCCCAGAAGAATGCAATATTAATAAGATGATTTAGGAATCATGAATTGCATTAAAGCCTAGTGGTTAATATATGTACCACCAGGTTTAACATTCAACAATTCTACGTTCTGCCCACACAGTGTATTTATGTGTTTTGTGTGGATCTCAGAACAAACAGCGATTATTTCACTGTACAACATTAACTGACTGGTTTGTATAACTGAGACGGAGTGTGTTTACTGCGCGGTACGGACTGTATTTATGTGTTTTGTGTGGATCTCAGAACAAACAGCGATTATTTCACTGTACAACATTAACTGACTGGTTTGTATAACTGAGACGGAGTGTGTTTACTGCGCGGTACGGACTGTATTTATGTGTTTTGTGTGGATCTGAGAACAAACAGCGATTATTTCACTGTACAGCATTAACTGACTGATTTGTATAACTGAGACGGAGTGTGTTTTACTACGCGGTACGGACTGTATTTATGTGTTTTGTGTAGATCTCAGAACAAACAGCGATTATTTCACTGTACAACATTAACTGACTGGTTTGTGTAACTGAGACGGAGTGTGTTTACTGCGCGGTACGGACTGTATTTATGTGTTTTGTGTGGATCTCAGAACAAACAGCGATTATTTCACTGTACAACATTAACTGACTGGTTTGTATAACTGAGACGGAGTGTGTTTACTGCGCGGTACGGACTGTATTTATGTGTTTTGTGTGGATCTCAGAACAAACAGCGATTATTTCACTCTACAGCATTAACTGACTGGTTTGTGTAACTGAGACGGAGTGTGTTTACTGCGCGGTACGGACTGTATTTATGTGTTTTGTGTGGATCTCAGAACAAACAGCGATTATTTCACTGTACAACATTAACTGACTGGTTTGTATAACTGAGACGGAGTGTGTTTACTGCGCGGTACGGACTGTATTTATGTGTTTTGTGTGGATCTGAGAACAAACAGCGATTATTTCACTCTACAGCATTAACTGACTGGTTTGTGTAACTGAGACGGAGTGTGTTTACTGCGCGGTACGGACTGTATTTATGTGTTTTGTGTGGATCTCAGAACAAACAGCGATTATTTCACTCTACAGCATTAACTGACTGGTTTGTGTAACTGAGACGGAGTGTGTTTACTGCGCGGTACGGACTGTATTTATGTGTTTTGTGTGGATCTCAGAACAAACAGCGATTATTTCACTGTACAGCATTAACTGACTGGTTTGTATAACTGAGACGGAGTGTGTTTACTGCGCGGTACGGACTGTATTTATGTGTTTTGTGTGGATCTCAGAACAAACAGCGATTATTTCACTGTACAACATTAACTGACTGGTTTGTATAACTGAGACGGAGTGTGTTTACTGCGCGGTACGGACTGTATTTATGTGTTTTGTGTGGATCTCAGAACAAACAGCGATTATTTCACTGTACAGCATTAACTGACTGATTTGTATAACTGAGACGGAGTGTGTTTACTACGCGGTACGGACTGTATTTATGTGTTTTGTGTGGATCTCAGAACAAACAGCGATTATTTCACTGTACAACATTAACTGACTGGTTTGTGTAACTGAGACGGAGTGTGTTTACTGCGCGGTACGGACTGTATTTATGTGTTTTGTGTGGATCTCAGAACAAACAGCGATTATTTCACTGTACAACATTAACTGACTGGTTTGTATAACTGAGACGGAGTGTGTTTACTGCGCGGTACGGACTGTATTTATGTGTTTTGTGTGGATCTCAGAACAAACAGCGATTATTTCACTCTACAGCATTAACTGACTGGTTTGTGTAACTGAGACGGAGTGTGTTTACTGCGCGGTACGGACTGTATTTATGTGTTTTGTGTGGATCTCAGAACAAACAGCGATTATTTCACTGTACAACATTAACTGACTGGTTTGTATAACTGAGACGGAGTGTGTTTACTGCGCGGTACGGACTGTATTTATGTGTTTTGTGTGGATCTGAGAACAAACAGCGATTATTTCACTCTACAGCATTAACTGACTGGTTTGTGTAACTGAGACGGAGTGTGTTTACTGCGCGGTACGGACTGTATTTATGTGTTTTGTGTGGATCTCAGAACAAACAGCGATTATTTCACTCTACAGCATTAACTGACTGGTTTGTGTAACTGAGACGGAGTGTGTTTACTGCGCGGTACGGACTGTATTTATGTGTTTTGTGTGGATCTCAGAACAAACAGCGATTATTTCACTGTACAGCATTAACTGACTGGTTTGTATAACTGAGACGGAGTGTGTTTACTGCGCGGTACGGACTGTATTTATGTGTTTTGTGTGGATCTCAGAACAAACAGCGATTATTTCACTGTACAACATTAACTGACTGGTTTGTATAACTGAGACGGAGTGTGTTTACTGCGCGGTACGGACTGTATTTATGTGTTTTGTGTGGATCTGAGAACAAACAGCGATTATTTCACTGTACAGCATTAACTGACTGATTTGTATAACTGAGACGGAGTGTGTTTACTACGCGGTACGGACTGTATTTATGTGTTTTGTGTAGATCTCAGAACAAACAGCGATTATTTCACTGTACAACATTAACTGACTGGTTTGTGTAACTGAGACGGAGTGTGTTTACTGCGCGGTACGGACTGTATTTATGTGTTTTGTGTGGATCTCAGAACAAACAGCGATTATTTCACTCTACAGCATTAACTGACTGGTTTGTGTAACTGAGACGGAGTGTGTTTACTGCGCGGTACGGACTGTATTTATGTGTTTTGTGTGGATCTCAGAACAAACAGCGATTATTTCACTCTACAGCATTAACTGACTGGTTTGTGTAACTGAGACGGAGTGTGTTTACTGCGCGGTACGGACTGTATTTATGTGTTTTGTGTGGATCTCAGAACAAACAGCGATTATTTCACTGTACAGCATTAACTGACTGGTTTGTATAACTGAGACGGAGTGTGTTTACTGCGCGGTACGGACTGTATTTATGTGTTTTGTGTGGATCTCAGAACAAACAGCGATTATTTCACTGTACAACATTAACTGACTGGTTTGTGTAACTGAGACGGAGTGTGTTTACTGCGCGGTACGGACTGGGTCTTTAAGTAGAGTTTGCATAAAAATATTTAAAAATAATATTTGATTATACGGCAATACCACTGTGCAAACATTAAATCTTAGCGTTGAATTATTATTATTATTATTATTATTATTATTTTATTGTTTTATAAATGTGTTCGCATTTGTGACCGCATTTTCTGGCTGTCTTTGTGTTTATATTGTCACGTGATGCTCTGTTACAAGCTTCGTCCCTCTATCTCTTCTTGTAGCCGCGCTAGCACTGTGATCGTTCCACTGACATAGCCTATATGCTTTCCTCTTCATCCGCGCACAGGCTTGTGTTCTGATGCTGGTCCAGTTGTTGTCCATTTAAATATTCTTTCCTTATTTTCTGTATTTTTTTATTGTCATTACTTCCGGTATCTGGTGTACATTTTTTACATTATTCTGTTAATGATGTAGTTGTGATGTGTTTTGATTAATTAATGGCACTGTACCAATCAAATCTAATCCAAATCAAATCAGAATTTCCATGGCAGAGCTGTATTCAACAATAATACTTTTTTCACCAGCTATTTGTACTTAGATTTAAATATATTTTGAGCATAGCTTTGTAAGATGCTGCGAATTTGACACTTCGGAAAACAGATCAGAAATACCTGGAAAGTTTTGAAATGTGGTGCTGGAGAAGAATGGAGAAGATCAGTTGGACCGATCGTGTGAGAAATGAAGAAGTATTACATAGAGTGAAGGAGGAGAGGAATATCGTACATACAATAAAAAGAAGAAAGGCTAACTGGATTGGTCACATCTTGCGTAGAAACTGCCTTCTGAAACACGTGATTGAAGGAAAGTTAGAGGGAAGGATAGAAATGACGGGACGACGAGGGAGAAGACGTAAGCAGCTACTGGATGACGTTACGGAAAAGAGAAGATACTGGAAATTGAAAGAGGAAACACTAGATCGCAACCTGTGGAGAACTCGCTTTGGAAGAGGATACCGGACCTGTCGTAAGACAGACTACAGAATGAAGAGGCTACGGACCTGTCGTAAGACAGACTACAGAATGAAGAGGCTACGGACCTGTCGTAAGACAGACTACAGAATGAAGAGGCTACGGACCTGTCGTAAGACAGGACTACGCTTCGGAAATGACTGTTCGGTGAGATTTTTGGCTAGTTGATACAAGCCTAGACCAGTGGGGCTGAGGCGTGGGGAATACAGCAGCAGGTAGAAGGCGGGATATATCAATATTCATCTTCATAATCCATGGGACTTCTTTCTGTGGCCTGAGTGTAGCAAAGTAGAATCTGCTCCTACAGAAGCGAATTGCTGACGCAGTTAGACCTGTGCTGCACGCAGTCTCTCTCTCGCTCTGTCCTCTAATGAGGATGTGTCCTCCTATTGTTTCCTGACCATTGTTACACTTCTCTGCCGCTCCGTGTATGCATCCGGCCCGACCCCATTCATTCCATTCATTCAAAACATCTCTCCACGCCAGGCTACGTCTCCTACCGTCACATGATCACATTCTGCGACAGGCCTACATGTCGTCTTACGAGGTGTAAAGTGGCAGATGTGTACCGACGTTTCAGAGGAACCTGCTCCATCTATCATAAAGGATAATGGACACAGCATTTCTCTGAAAGGTCGACGTATATAGTTGACTACACGTCGTCACATTTCTCTTACTGTCACTGCCTTGACTGAACCCCAGGAAGGAATAATTTATCTAGCCCAATATGGGGATGATGATTACAAAAAAGAAAGAAAATGATAATAATTATAATTATTATTCTTCGAAACGTCCAGACCGCCTCTGGGGCCCACCCAGCCTCCCATTCAAAGGATGCTGGAATTTTTTCCCAGGGATTAAAAAGCCGGAGCGTGGAGTTAACTGCCCACCCTCATCTATCGTCTTCATGGCAAGTTATAGGGTGAACATCATTATTTACAGCAGTTTCCTTCCCCCCCCACCATCATTTACCCCACTCTACCAGATCTTGGTTGAGGCACTGCGCTACAAGCCGGAAGGTCGCGGGTTCGATTCCCGATGTTGTCACTGGAATTTTTCATTGACATAATCCTTCCGGTCGCACTATGGCCTTGGGGTCGACTCAGCCTCTAACAGCAATAAAAACCAGTAATATTTCCTGAGTGGTAAAGGCGGCCGGTGCGTAGGGCTGACAACCTTACCACCTTCATGTGTCGATTGTCTAGAAATCTGGGAGCCTCAACCTCCTGGAACCCTAAGGGCTTGTCAAGGCCTGTAATGGGATTGCTTTGCCTTAACCTTCCAGATCCTTAACTAAAAACTTTCACCTTCACCTTCTGTTTATAACACGCATTTGCACGCACAAAATGCCGTCTCTTATTCCCTTTTCTGTATGTAAGTTTTCCTTTGTGTTTCGGCAACTTTTGTTGATATTGGCTGGCTTGAGATCTCCCAGAAGATGTGATATCGATTCTGTAGGCAGGTCGCCTGGTCTGCCTTGATAAGGCCCCGCAACATGTGCCCTCGAGTAAAACAAACCGATCCTCCCCCCCCCAAAATGCATGTAATTAAAAATAAGAGAAGGGTCACTGCTGGATTTCAGCAGGTCCAACCAAGTTCACTGCGTTTGGATACAAAAGATAACAGCTCTTTGTCAACTCAAGTCTCCGCTGTCATTACGGAAAGCCGACATTTACATTAAAATAATATTTATAAAAACATATACATGTAACAAAAGAACGCAAGCTCTGTCAATTTCCCCTAACCTGAATATAATTAAATACAACTTTTGGTCTGAATACAATACTTTGCTGTGTATAACGAATCTCAATTTTGGTGTCCATTGAGGTCCATCTATTGTGAAAGTTAAAGTGTACATTTTACGTATTTAACTCGACATTTTCAGTAATTGCGATTCGTTCAAATGTCGTCATTATGTGTGTGTTGGTCTCTGACACTGAAAGTTTGGAAGGGGTTCCTAATTTTAAACACAGAAGAAAGAGTTGTGAACTTCAACTCCGATATTTTTGAAATGAGATAAAAGGCGTGTTATTTCTTTTAACTGCTGGCGGATCGAAAAATTTGACACTAAAATTATTTCCTGAAAGAAAATATCGCAAAAAAAGAAATGGCTGCTTTTACATCTGTTTGAAAATTTGTTTATTGTGGACACATTCAGATTTTTGTCTCCATTCAGAACGCATTTCACTTCTGTTGCATTAAACTATGTCTGGCATTTATTGTGGCTTGCGGGCCTTATCGGGCTTTGCGGATAAATTGTCTTTACTGATGTACAGTGTTCTACAGATGTCTCTGATTTCCTCATACATTAAAGTTTTGTGAATAAAAATTATTCTGAATAATACATATTTAAATTCAGTTCATACCGCGCAGTAAACACACTCCGTCTCAGTTATACAACCAGTCAGTTAATGTTGTACAGTGAAATAATCGCTGTTTGTTCTGAGATCCACAAAAACACATAAATACAGTCCGTACCGCGCAGTAAACACACCCGTCTCAGTTATACAAACCAGTCAGTTAATGTTGTACAGTGAAATAATCGCTGTTTGTTCTGAGATCCACACAAAACACATAAATACAGTCCGTACCGCGCAGTAAACACACTCCGTCTCAGTTATACAAACCAGTCAGTTAATGTTGTACAGTGAAATAATCGTGTTTGTTCTGAGATCCACACAAACACATAATACAGTCCGTACCGCGCAGTAAACACACTCGTCTCAGTTATACAAACCAGTCAGTTAATGTTGTACAGTGAAATAATCGCTGTTTGTTCTGAGATCCACACAAAACACATAAATACAGTCCGTACCGCGCAGTAAACACACTCCGTCTCAGTTATACAAACCAGTCAGTTAATGTTGTACAGTGAAATAATCGCTGTTTGTTCTGAGATCCACACAAAACACATAAATACAGTCCGTACCGCGCAGTAAACACACTCCGTCTCAGTTATACAAACCAGTCAGTTAATGTTGTACAGTGAAATAATCGCTGTTTGTTCTGAGATCCACACAAAACACATAAATACAGTCCGTACCGCGCAGTAAACACACTCCGTCTCAGTTATACAAACCAGTCAGTTAATGCTGTACGGTGAAATAATCGCTGTTTGTTCTGAGATCCACATAAATACAGTCCGTACCGCGCAGTAAACACACTCCGTCCCAGTTATAAAAACCAGTCAGTTAATGTTGTACAGTGAAATAATCGCTGTTTGTTCTGAGATCCACACAAAACACATAAATACAGTCCGTACCGCGCAGTAAACACACTCCGTCCCAGTTATGCAAACCAGTCAGTTAATGCTGTACAGTGAAATAATCGCTGTTTGTTCTGAGATCCACACAAAACACATAAATACAGTCCGTACCGCGCAGTAAACACACTCCGTCCCAGTTATACAAACCAGTCAGTTAATGCTGTATAGTGAAATAATCGCTGTTTGTTCTGAGATCCACACAAAACACATAAATACAGTCCGTACCGCGCAGTAAACACACTCCGTCTCAGTTATACAAACCAGTCAGTTAATGCTGTACTGTGAAATAATCGCTGTTTGTTCTGAGATCCACACAAAACACATAAATACAGTCCGTACCGCGCAGTAAACACACTCCGTCTCAGTTATACAAACCAGTCAGTTAATGCTGTATAGTGAAATAATCGCTGTTTGTTCTGAGATCCACACAAAACACATAAATACAGTCCGTACCGCGCAGTAAACACACTCCGTCTCAGTTATACAAACCAGTCAGTTAATGCTGTACTGTGAAATAATCGCTGTTTGTTCTGAGATCCACACAAAACACATAAATACACTGTGTGGGCAGAACGTGGAATTGTTGAATGTTAAACATGGTGGTACATACAGTAACCACTGGGCTTTAGGGTTAAACTAAGGACACATAGGCGTAAGGAGTGAGCTTAAACGAAAATGTCCTGTAGTCATTTTCTGAAGTAAGTTGTACCACTAATAAATTAAACAACAAAACAGTGTATAGCGCACAGTGAAGTGAAAACATAAAGATCTATATACCCCTGATGATGGACATATAATGACCGAAACATATGTAGGGTAACTTAAAGTGATATTTTAATTCAATAGTGCAGCTGTTGGCTGTTAAGTGAATTTTAAGTTGTACCATGTTTCTAATTAATCCCTGCGTCATTAAGGTGAACTATTCCTGATATAGTCACCAGATTCACGCACATAGCGATGTTCACACACCGGTCACTTAACTATTAGCTTACATTGGATATGAAACGGAGGGGGGATTCTAACTCTGTTCAGGGTGGTCAGAAGAAGACAGAAAACTCTTATCCCTACTAGGAGTCGAATTATGCCTGATGTGGTTACTATAGTGACAGCTGCTGTAAGTAAATTAAATGTGTGGTGTTAAAGGAGGAAGAGAAAATAACGGCGAACTGTGTGTAGGCTTATACCAGATCTGCGCTCTTCTGGGATATTACACAGCGTTGAGTGGTAGTTGTATACCGACGTTTCGGTAGAAAATATCGGTCCCATATTCTATAATTCTTGAACTTATGAGATGTAACCGATAGGTTGTCCCGAAACGTCGGTACAGGACTATCACTCAACGCTGCGTAATATCCCAGAAGAGTGCAGACTTCATCTACATCGCGGCGGAAGCCTGGAATCACGCACAGGTCTATAACGTATTGCAAATAATGTGTTTGGAGAATGTAGACACATCTGTGTAGGATGTAGACACATCTGTGTAGAATGTTATGTCAGTCTGCAGGGATAAAGGCGCTGTAAGCTGGATGGCCGGAAGCTCTAGTTTCTGTTCCAGGCAGAAGCAGCCACACGGAAACTGCTGTAGGCTTACAGGTACTAATGTCTCTTTTCTCGGGACTACGGCGGCCGAAGCGTGAAGCTGACCTCCACCACCCCCATCTAGTACCAAAATTACGAATGCTCGTTTCATGTATCTTTATTGCATTATAAGGTAAAGCAATCCCATTACAGGCCTGGACAGGCCCTTAGGGTTCCAGGAGGTTGGGCTCCCAGATTTCTAGACAATCGGCACATGAAGGTGGTAAGGTTGTCAGCCCTGCGCACCGGCCGCCTTTATCCCCAGGAAATATTCCCGGTACTCATTTCTATTAGAGGTTCAGTCGACCCCAGGGCCATAGTGCGACCGAAACGATTATGTCAATGAAAACTTCCAATGACACCATCGGGAATCGAACCCGCGACCTTCCGGCTTGTAGCGAAGTGCCTCAACCAACTGCGCCACCGCGTGCCGCCTTCATTGCATGGTGCGTAATTAAACACAGAGGGAGACTTAACAGCCGTCAATATCTTGGCAGTGTGATTGACCATATGCAAAGTGATGGCACGCGGCCCACAGTCTGTAAACCGCCCATCCCTACAAAACATCCATCTCCTTTCTGAGAAGTAATTAATACTACAGAAGTGAGAAAGGCGAGCTAGACAATCACAGCTAGATTCATAACGAGTAATTTGGGTTCTGCACTTGACTGGTTTCAAATACAAATTTCTTTGCTTCAAAGACAGAGGGGGAAGTTTCGAGTGGTAGGCCTGCAAATGCCTTTGTTAATTCTACCCTCTTTCACTTCGTCATGCTCATGAAAGGAAAGAGGAATTGTGCCGTACTGTGCTCGGATTTTCGAAAACTGCTAGAAATAGATCCTAAATGAGGGGGGACTGTGCCCTTTTGCTATACGTAGGTACCTGTCTTATGCATAACAGAAACACAACAGCCTCTATATGGAGACCGCCAGAACCCTCATCCTTTGCTAAAAGCCATCGCCTTAAAATTAGTGGTAAAGTTTTGCCTCAACCTCGACGAATACTTTTATGATTTTGCGAGTTGCTACCTGACGATGTCAGCGTACGCAGCCGAAACATGTGGTTAATAAACATGGTATTTATTCTGTGCCGATCCCAGTGGCAGTGCGGTCTAAGGCGTAGGTCTGCGGTCGCTCGCTTACTAGGATTGCGGGTTCGAATCCCGCCTAGGGCATGGATGTCTGCCTGTTGTGAGTGTTGTGTGTTGTCAGGTAGAGGTCTCTGCGACGAGCTTATCACTCGTCCAGAGGAGTCCTACCGAATGTGGTGTGTCTGAGTATGTGATCGTGAAGCCTCGAAAAATGAGGCGGCCTAGGCCCCCAAGGGGCTGTCGAGCCATTGGGGGGCGGAGGGGAAAATCTGTAAAGTTTGAGGTAGTGTGTTTTCTTGTGTTTAATTAACAATCACGCTAGAGAAACTTATTGAGGCGCGCAGGTGTATATGATATTTTTAACCTCGACACTACATTGACGTTCCGGCCGCATTTTTGCCTACAGCAAGTAGACAGGAGGCTGTTTGGCCTCAATGTCATGGACAGGATGAGTAAAGCCTCTTCCTCCTCCGGGATCAGACCCTCAAATTTCGGTCATCAGCTCGCAGGCTAGGCACTGTACCGACGTCGCCGTCTGCGGTGGATCTTCGCTGTAACTACAAAGTTTGAGGCAGAATTGCCTGACTTCACACCTTAAACTTCTATAGCCGAAAAGGTGAGAAATCAGGAGCATTGTCTAACTCTGATTTGGTGAGCAAAACATTTCTCTCAGGGTCTTATCAGTGTTAACAGAGGGCCAAATTTTTCAGATCAACCATCTAAAGATCACGTAACACTTCTCGCCAACTTTGGTTTATTACGAATTTTGTAGAGGACGTTTCTACACTCGGGGCACGCGGTGGCGCAGTTGGTTGAGGCACTGCGCTACAAACCGAATGTCGCGGGGTTCGGCCGATCCAGTGGCCGCGAGGTCTAAAGCGTGGGTCTTCGGCCGCTCGCTTAATAGGATCGTGGGTTCGAATCCCACCGGGGCATGGATGTTTGTGTTGTGTTGTAAAAAGACGGTTGTGGACCGTAAGTGACATGAAAGGACGAAAAAAAAAGGATTAATACTGAACAAAAATGGATCAAAGGGGAAAACCCAGGAATTAGTAAAAAAAAAAAAAAAAAAATTCCCGATGGTGTCACTGGAATTTTTCACTGACATAATCGTTTCGGTCTCACTATGGCCCTGGGGCGACTCAGTCTCTAACAGAAATGAGTAGCAGGAATCTTTCCTGGGGGGTAAAGGCGGCCGGTGCGTGGGGATGACAACCTTACCACCTCCATGTGCCGATTGTCTACAAATCTGGGAGCCTCAACCTCCTGGAACCCTAAGGGCCTGTCCAGGCCTGTAATGGGGTTGCTTTTACGTATCTACACTCAGAAGTGCACATAAAGTTATATCTTAGTTGTACTGTCTTGATTCCTGTCTCCTTCACACCCAATTCCTTCCCCTTTACTAATCCCTTGGGATCTGTCTTCTCTCGTGTCTGAATTTAGAGTCTTGTCTGTCTTTCTACCAATATTATTATGCAGGGTGACAACTTAGACACGTATTTGACTCCTGTGTTTGGTCCGGTAACGAAAGAAGGTCTACTTTCGTTGGCTGACAAATTTTTAGAAAATTTTATTGGTTAAAATTTAATTCAGGTTTCCATGGGAAAAAAAGAAACGCCCACACAGTGTAGCCGAAAAATCACACATGGTTTGGTTCAGAGGTTAAAAACCATAAATTTGTCAATGTGAAATGTGAGAAGCTAACAGTTCCTCAGCTAGTCAAGAAATTCCCCGCATTTAATGGAACCTGAACGTTTATTACCCCATTCAAAAAAGCCAACCACCTGTCCCTATCCTGAGCCATATTAATCCAGTCCATGCCCCCCATCCCACGTCTTCAAAATCCATTTTAATATTATCCTCCCATCTACGCCTGGGTCTTCCAAGTGGTCTCCTTCCCTCAGGTCTCCCCACCAAAATCCTGTATGAAACTCTTCCCTCCCTCATACGTGCTACATGCCCCGCCCACAGGGTGCGGACATAAAAAAATATATTTTCCTTCTTTATGCTGAGGGGTGTTTCGACTGGAAATCGAACCCAGTCAAGATCGGAGAGTCTGCAGGCAGTTTGGAAGAAAACTGGTATATGAAGTTGGGAGTTCCATCTGATGGGTCACTGGTAGGTCCCACAGGGACGAAGAGGTGACCGCTCATCTGCATCTGTTATCGAAAATTAAGAAGGTTTGGAGCTATATCTCTACTCCTCCATACGCCATCATGGTATGGTACTTAACTAAGCACAGGAACAACTTCAGATTTTTCTTTATATATTTACGATCTTTCGACTGATGATATACGATAACCCTCCGCGATATATGACGTAAAATGTATTCTGTTACCTGAATGGTCTTTCTACACAGGTTTTCCACAAGCTGCTTAGAAGTCAGCAAATTCTCCATGCAGCTTCTTTGTCTCGCGCACAGTACAGCCAACTTTGCAGCAGTACCTGTTTAATCACGGGACAAAATGGTTGTCGACAAAAGCACGACTGTGAGCGAATGCTAAAGACACAACTCCACCCTCCCCCGCTACACCCCTCTCATTCTATTTACGTATATATAAAATGTATTGTTATCCAGATGTGAAGATATTTATTTCGCATTATGAAATTTAAGGTGCTCCGTTTGAGATTAAAGGGTGGCATTGCAAAGGGAAGGGGTGGCTTATACAATACGCTGCACTTTGCTTGGTAGAAATTTTGCGTTTCCTTCTGTTGAGAGGAAAGGAATTGAGGCATGAGATGTGTTGAGCGATTGTGTAAGTATGAGATTTGTGTTTGTGTTTGTGCAGGCATGAGATGTGTTGAGCGATTGTGTAAGTATGAGATTTGTGTTTGTGTTTGTGCAGGCATGAGATGTGTTGAGCGATTGTGTAAGTATGAGATTTGTGTTTGTGTTTGTGCAGGCATGAGATGTGTTGAGCGATTGTGTAAGTATGAGATTTGTGTTTGTGTTTGTGCAGGCATGAGATGTGTTGAGCGATTGTGTAAGTATAAGATTTGTGTTTGTGTTTGTACAGCATGAGATTGTGTTGAGCGATTGTGTACGTATGAGATTTGTGTTTGTGTTTGTGCAGGCATGAGATGTGTTGAGCGATTGTGTACGTACGATTGATTGTGTTTGTATTTGTGCAGGCATGAGATGTGTTGAGCGATTGTCTAAGTATAGACTTGTGTTTGTGTTTGTGCAGGCATGAGATGTGTTGAGCGATTGTCTAAGTATGAGATTTGTGTTTTGTGTTTGTGCAGGCATGAGATGTGTTGAGCGATTGTCTAAGTATAGAGACTTGTGTTTGTGTTTGTGCAGGCATGAGATGTGTTGAGCGATTGTCTAAGTATGAGATTTGTGTTTGTGTTTGTGCAGGCATGAGATGTGTTGAGCGATTGTCTAAGTATAGACTTGTGTTTGTGTTTGTGCAGGCATGAGATGTGTTGAGCGATTGTCTAAGTATGAGATTTGTGTTTGTGTTTGTGCAAGCATGAGATGTGCTGAGCGATTGTGTACGTAGATGATTTGTGTTTGTGCAGGCATGACGAAGAATGAACCTGGACTACTGTAGGAAGGTTGTTTCTACAGAAATGAGAGTTTCATGAAACTCCAATGCAATGAAATCTGAATACTATAGTCGGTATAGTGACTGGGGTACAGAGCCTGGATATTTCGGGCTTCGATCTCAGCAGGGACAAGAATTTATCTGTTCTTCAAGTCATCCAGGTGGCCCACCTCCTATTCAAGGGGTAAAGGTAAAGGTCACCCTAGAACAGGCCATGAAGGCCCAGAGGGGGAGTAGAGGTATAGCTCTACTATTTCTTTAACCCTGACAATTCATGGGGGTGGTTGGTCAACGCCACGCCCCGGCCGCTTTACTCCCTGGAATAACCCGGTATCCTTGTATAGGAGGCTGGGTGGGCCCCAGGGCCGGTCTGGATGGGTGCTGAAAATCTCGCTCCCACGGGATTCGATCCCCGGACCGTCCAGCCCGTAACGAGTCGCTATGCCGACTGAGCTATCGCGGCCCACCTCTTACACGGAACTATGTATTTTTCGGTGTAGTCAACATAGATAAATTAAATGTGCACAGAACCATAGGGTGAAATGCAGAAGATGACAAAGTTGAAGGGGGTTGGTCGTGTGTAAATTGATACGAATTTGCCACCTCATAGATTTTTAAATGTATGACGTATGGTCCGATTAGGAAGCCATATATTTGTGACTTGTAACAGTGGCTGTGTAGTCGCTGTTAGCGTGCTCGCCACTGGACCCAAGGTTCGCGGGTTCGATGCCGACCGAGGTCGATGGATTTTTAAGGGTGATAAAAATCCGGAGCACAACTTCCTTCGGAGGGGAAGTAAAGCCGTCAGTCCCATGTCGTAAAAGAACCTTACGGGCATGAATAGAAATGTTTCGTAAGCAAAATTCTAGCCATTTCTCATCCAAGTCTCCTGACTGCCTGCCAGATGGCTCTGGTGGTCACATCAGGATTGAGTTGAACAGCGCGGCCAGTCGGCTGGTCTCCGAACTGCCACAAATGCGCAGACCACGTAATCTCGGAAAGAGGAGGCCCAGGTCCATGTAGGGCTGTCGAGCCATGATTATTATTATTATTATTATTATTAACAGTGACTGTGTAACAGAAAAACACACCTAATTTTGTAGCGAATTTAGAAGTGTTGGCCAAAGAAACAGGGTCTGTCACCTAGCTGTATAGATTTAGTCTACATGTAAACTTGTATCAGTTTAAACAACAGAGATGTCTTATAACAGACAGTGTTTTATATGCATACAAGCAGACACATGATAGGTCCACATCACTGGTTACAGGGGCGTGAGGTTCAGAGCTCACCAGGGGTGTGTCTGTAACTGGGGAGGGGGGTGCTGCTGCTAATCTGCCACTTGCTGTTGTGGTTGAACGCAATCAGTCCTCCCCTAAAGCATAGCACACGCCACATATTGAGAGGGAGTGAACTTTGGTTGTCAGGGGTGCGAATTCGAATGTTAAAGCAAATTACTGAACAGCCTTGTTCCATGATGTGTGAATTAAAATGTTAAATTGAATTAATCTACAAGCAACATGTGTTATCGTAATATCGAAAGTTTACAATTGTTTACTTTAGCCGAGCTGGTTATGTTGATGTGCGTGGTAATGTTTTGCGTGTGAGGTTAAACTAGGGGCAGTACAGGATGCGTCCATGCAATAAATATGCTCAAGTCCAAAAATGTCAGCAGAAACACTAAAATAAGAATTTACACAACGATACTCAGACCGATAGTTATGTACGGCTCTGAATTATGGGTAATGACAGTGAGAGAGGAAGAATGGCTGTTAAGATGGGAAAGGAAAATCTTAAGAAAGATAGTTGGAGCAACGAACGATAAAGATGGTTGGAGAAAGACGACAAATATAGAGATACAAGAATTGTTGGAGAATGAGGACAAATATAGAGATACAAGAATTGTTGGAGAATGAGGACAAATATAGAGATACAAGAATTGTTGGAGAATGAGGACAAATATAGAGATACAAGAATTGTTGGAGAATGAGGACAAATATAGAGATATTAGAATTATTCAAACAGCCAGATATAGTTGTGACAATTAAGACGGGGAGAATAAGGTGGGCAGGTCATGTCCAGAGAATGCCGGAAACAAGGAGTGTTAAGAAAGTTTTTTTAGGAAAACCTGATGGGAGAAGGAGAAGAGGTAGACCCAAGAAAAGATGGCTAGATGACTTAGAGGAGGACCTCAGAAAGCTAGGAGTCAAAGGATGGAGAAGAAAGGCTGAGGACCGAGAGGAATGGAGGCATGTGGTCAAGAAGGCCGAGGCTGTAGCGCCGACCAGAAGAAGAAGAAGAAGTACAGGATGCGACAGAAATATCGGAACATTTTAAAGGCTTGTGCATCTGCTCCTGCGCTAGGTAATGGCGGAACTGATGATCAGCGGCGAGCAGAATTGGAGGAGACGAAAATAAAATAGGGTACGAGAATTAATCTCCATTATTACGGAAGGAAAAAAAAAAGATAAAGATGTCCATGTGGATGTCACGAAGGCTTAAGGGACAGCGGAGATTTAGCTCCATTAATTCTTAACCTCGGCGCTGCAGGAAGGTGTCTGATCAGTTGTACGCCCCGGCAGATTTACCGCCTGAGAAAAGTCCCTGAAACACATTGAATAGGTAGCTCTGTGGATCCCAGAGGATGTCGAAACACTTTCGAAAAGAGAAACATATCTTGCCCTTGCCGGAAATCGAACACAGTTCGTCGGTTTCCGGTCCGTAGCGTGGTCACTATACCGACTGAGTGATTCCGGCTCCAGAGTTCAGAAGAAGGATTTTAGAGATGAAGAGAATCTAAAACCTTTTACAGTCAAGGAGGTGACTTACATTATTTCCCTTTTGTGAAATACACACTCTAGCATGTTTTACAAATATTCCTTTCGTAAAAGAATATATCAGTTTCTATAGAAATAGATTCTGTGTTCAGAATAAAACACTTTTGCTTTTTGTAAAGGGTAATTTCATTTTTTCCCCTTTGTTGGTATCTTCACCTTGCCGTGGTAGAGGGGCTTGTGAGTTCCAGTGACCCTGAGAGCTAAGCCGGCGGTAGCATTGCTACCAGTAGGGTCTCCCAAGCCGGACAGATCAAAAGGGTAGGAGCCAGACGAAGAGAGATGCCTAGGAGATGGGAAACCGAATAAAAACTCCCCTGATGCCGGAAGCAGCGACATCAGTAGCGACATGAAGCACAGAGCAAATGATGCTCGAGATGGTTCATGATCGTGTAGCAACAGGCGTGACCAGAGTGGTCTGAACGGCTGCTGTACTGCGATGTGGAAAGCAAATGGAAAAACTACCACATTATTACTTTTCCTGGATAGTCTCTTCCAGAAACAGAGACAAATGCCAAATGCGAGATGCTTCCTCTGGAGACAAAACGATCCGGAGGTAAACTACTCCCCCATTCGGATCTCCGGGGGGGAGTGTTTCTAGGGGAGACACCACGCGGTAATGACTACAGACAACAGCAGAAGACACAGAATGAACATAACAGCTTCAAGATAGGCACTTGGAACGTAAGGACCTTGAATCAAGGAGGAAAACTCGAAAATTTGAAGAAAGAGATGCAGAAGAACGCAGTGTCTGTGCTAGGTGTTAGTGAAGTGCGGTGGAAGGGTCAAGGTGAAATAAAAAGTGGTGATTATACAGTGTATTATTCCGGGGGTGACAGTGCTGAAAGAGGCGTAGCTATAGTAGTGCATAAAAGCGTAGTGAAAAGTGTTGTTAAGAAGAGTGTGTATAGTGACAGAATCATTGCTATTAAATTGCAGGCAGAACCGGTAAGTATTTTGATAGTGCAAGTGTACATGCCAACATCGGACTATGAAGATGACAAAGTGGAAGAGTTGTATGATATAATTGAAGAAATTCTTGAAGAGGATGGAAAGGGCGCGACAAACACGATTATAATGGGAGATTGGAACAGTGTGGTTGGAGATAAAGCACATCACAACACTGTTGGACCATATGGACTGGGAAGGAGGAATCAGAGAGGTCAAATGCTTATTGACTTCTGTGAAAGAAATGGACTTGTTATAACAAACACATGGTTCAAAAAACCTAAAAGAAGATTGTACACGTGGAAATCACCAGGAGATAGGAATCGATATCAGCTGGACTATGTACTAGTGAAACAGCGATTCAGGAACAGTGTGAAGGATGTGCAGACACTGCCTGGAGCAGATATTGACTCTGACCACAATTTACTGGTTGCAAAGATCTGCACCAGATTGAAGAAGATCATGAGGTTCCACAAGAGAAAACCAAGATGGGATTTGGAGAAGCTATATGCTCAACGACAGGTAGTACACGATAGACTAGAAGAACAGCTTGGTGCAATCAAATGTGAAAGTGGGAATGTGGAAGTGCAGTGGAACAATATCAAGAAATGTGTGTTAGATACTATGAGTGGTTTGGTTGGAAAAGTCGAGAGGAGAGCAAGAAAGCCATGGATTACACAGGAGATGATCAGTAAAATGGATGAACGAAGGAAATGGAAGAATGTCAACAATGAAGAAGGAAGGAAGAACTACAGAAGACTGAGGAACGAATTGAAAAGAGCCACGGACAACGCCAAGAAGGAATATCTGGAGAGCATATGCGACGAGATCATAGAATTTCAAAGAATAGGACGTTATGATTTAATGTACATGAAGACAAAGGAACTAGGTTGGAAAGAAAACCATGGGATTCAAAACATTGGCATCGAAGACTCTCAAGGCAATATAATAATAAATCAGAGACGAGTATTGCAAATTTGGGAGAATTATATCACAGAGCTCTACGATCGAGCTAATCGACCAGAACATCTAGACGTCGAACCTGAAGATGAAGTAGATGAAGACGAGAAAGGCCCTTATATTTTGCAAAGTGAAGTTGAAAAAGCTATCAAGGAGATGAGGGATAAGAAGGCTACAGGAGATGATGATGTACCTGGGGATGTACTCAAATTGTTGGGAGAAGGTGGTCTAAGGCTAATGACACAAATGATCAACAGCATGTATGTAACTGGAGAATGGCCCAGAGATTTTATTGAAGTTACAATGATTGCCTTAAAGAAGAAGCCCAAAGCTACAAAATGCAGCGACCATCGCACAATCAGCATCATCGCACATGCAGCAAAGATAGTAGCGAGGATACTTAGAAGAAGAATTGAGAGGAAAATTGAAGATGCACTTGGAGAAGATCAGTTTGGATTTAGAAGAGGAAAAGGAACTAGGGATGCAATTGGGATGCTGAGAATAATATCAGAACGAACCTTGGTCATAGATGAGGAATTGTGTGCTTGCTTCATAGACTGGCAGAAGGCATTTGACCGTGTCAACTGGACCAAATTAATGCAAATCCTAAAAGGAATTGGGATAGACTGGCGCGAAAGAAGATTAGTCAGCAAATTGTACATGGAACAAAGTGTCAAAATACGACTGGACCAAGGGGAGACGAGAAGTGTGAAGATTGGAAGAGGAGTTAGACAAGGTTGCTGTTTGTCACCGATTCTGTTCAACTTATACAGCGAGTACCTTACCAAGGAAGCTCTTGAAGGGTTTGGAGACTTCAAAATAGGAGGACAAGTAATTCGCACTGTGAAATATGCAGATGACCTTGTGCTACTGGCTAGAGAAGAAAACGTGCTACAGGGCATGATTGATAGACTAATTGAAATTGGAAGACGCTATGGAATGGAAATGAATGTGGGAAAAACTAAAGTAATGAAAATCTCAAGGCAACCATCCCCAATGAAAATTATGATAGATCAAAAACAATTGGAGAATGTGGAATATTTCAATTATTTGGGTAGCATGATAACAAGTGATGCAAGGTGTACACGTGAAATTAAATCCAGAATTGCCATGGCAAAAACAGCATTCAACAAGAAGAAAAATCTTTTCACCAGCAAACTGGAATTAAATTTAAGGAAGAAACTAGTAAAGTGCTACATTTGGAGCATAGCTTTGTATGGTGCTGAAACGTGGACACTTCGGAAAGTAGATCAGAAGTATCTGGAAAGTTTTGAAATGTGGTGCTGGAGAAGAATGGAGAAGATCAGTTGGACCGATCGTGTGAGAAATGAAGAAGTATTACACAGAGTCAAGGAGGAGAGGAATATCCTACATACAATAAAAAGAAGAAAGGCTAACTGGATTGGTCACATCTTGCGTAGAAACTGCCTTCTGAAACACGTGATTGAAGGAAAGTTAGAAGGAAGGATAGAAATGACGGGACGACGAGGGAGAAGACGTAAGCAGCTACTGGATGACCTTAAGGAAAAGAAAAGATACTGGAAATTGAAAGAGGAAGCACTAGATCGCACCCTGTGGAGAACTCGCTTTGGAAGAGGCTACGGACCTGTCGTAAGACAGACTACAGAATGAAATGAATTTCATTTTAAAACGCCCCCCTGTTTCTGCTTGTCTTTTATTACCATCGAGTGTCTTGGCTTGCTGGATGGCTGTTTGTATAAAACCACTGTAGCAGTCGGCTGCAGGTCCATTTAACTTCAAGTATTTTGGTTAGAGAAAACAATAAATCGGATGAGCTAGAAATTGAAGAAACTAAAGACGAAGTACAGTGGCATACCGAGTGCTGAGCTTGGAGGAGGTCCGGTCTTTGAACCTTTGCAAGTGGAGCGGCAATGTTGACCGATTGATTTTGTGAGTTTGCTCGGTAGTTTGACGGAAATATCGCGAAAGTAGGCCCGTTCAGATTTAGCCACCAAATACTAAAGGCATATGTAATGAATACGGTAAAGATACATCATTATATTCTGCATTTTCGTGTTCCGATATCAAACCCAGGGGTGCACAAATTTCGGGCGACTAAATTTTTTTATGTGGCGTCTAGATTTTTGGAAAATTTTTTCACCTCTGACTAACCAGGATAAATAAGAAAGAAGGTTTAGTGGAAAACCTGTAGCAGAAAGACCACTTTGAAGACCTTACGCGTAGGTGGGTGGCTGATCTGAAAATGTATCTCTAGTAAATAAGCTGGAGGGAGGTGGATTGGATTTATCTGGCTCACGATAGACACAATTGGCGGACTCTTTGGAACACATTAATGAAAATTCAGGTGCCATACAATGAGGGGAATTTCTTGACTCGCTGAGTAACTATCAGCTGGAGATGCTTAATGGATTTGAATAATTTTATAGGCTATTGTAAATTTATCTCTGTTTGCTCCATGGAAGTCCATGAGGGAATGGAGGTATACCTCCACAATTCTTAACATCTTTACTAAATGGAGGTGAGTGGTCAAGTTGACGCTCCGGCCACTACATCATACAGGGGGGAGACTTCCCGGTATTCCTTGAATGCGAGGCTGTGTGGGCCCCATAATTGATTTGGATATTTCGACGTAGAGAAAGATAAATTCTTGTCACTGCCGGGGAAACAAACTGCAAATTCTCTGTCTTCCAGCCCATTTCCTAGTTACTATATTGGGCTAGCCCATATTTTTAGTTAGTTGTATGGAATTATAACGGATTTTGAAAAGGAGTGTCCCTTTGTGAAGTACCTTACTTTATTTTGAGCAAACTGAGGGCCCCTCTCACAATCTGCTACTTCTTCCTGTTTGCCAAAACTCCTGCAGCCACCACACACACACACACACACTATCCACTCGCCTATTGTGGCCGGCTCCCTGCTTTAAGCTCAACTGTTTGCGCTTTGTCACTGCTAAAGGCGCACTGAACGTTATAAGCACTCGCATCTGCATTTGAAAAGCTTCCACTGTCAAGCGCTATAATGCGACAGAAAAATGAATTTTATCTCAGTGAAGGTTACGTATTATTATGTGGTGAGACTCTTTTGTATATCCCCCTCAAAAAAATGGGAGGGGTGAAGTGATAGAAGGGTGGTATAAAAGTATTCGTAAGGGCATCTGGTAGGGAGGATGAGAGGGTGTGTGGCGCTGGAAAATGATATGGAAATTGATTTGTGAAATAGTTGACTTTAGATTCTAAAAGCTTGCAGCTTTCTGCAGGTACTATATTTGGGCGGGACGGGCGGGGGGGGGGTTATCTTTACTTTGTCCTATTACCGATACTTATTGAAAGCTTTTTTTTTGAGGGGGGAGTTGGGAGTGGGGCGTGAAGTGGGATGTGTCAGGGGCAACTGCTGTCTGGCTATTTTTATTCCTCAGAGTGGATTCACGTGGCTAGTAATGTGAAATTCCTGATTTCAGTAAGGTAAAGGTAAAGGTAAAATTCACCCTAGAACAGGCCATGAAGGCCCAGAGGGGGAGTAGAGGTATAGCTGTACTCTTTCTTTAACCTCGGCGCTAGATGGAGGTGGGTGGTCAACTCCACGCCACGGCCGCTTTACCCCCGGGAAAGAGACCCGGTACCCATTGTATAGGAGGCTAGGTAGGCCTCAGGGCCGGTCTGGACGGGTGCGAAAAATCTCGCCCCTACCGGGATTCGATCCCCGGACCGTCCAGATCGTAGCAAGTCGTTATACCGACTGAGCTATCGCGACCCACCTGATTTCAGTCCGGTAATTTAAGTCGTATTTCTGTTTGCTATGCGTATTTAAGCCGATCCCAGTCGCCGCGCGGTCTAAGGCGTGGGTCTACGGCCGCTCGCTTACTGGAATTGCGGGTTCGAATCCGCCTTGGGCATGGATGTCTGTCTGTTGTGAGTGTTGTGTGTTGTCAGGTAGAGGTCTCTGCGACGGGCTGGTCACTCGTCCAGAGGAGTCCTACCGAGTGTGTTGTGTCTGAGTGTGATCGTGAAGCGTCGGTAATGAGGCGGCCTAGGCCCCCAAAGGGCTGTCGAGCCATTGGAAAAAAAAAAGCGTATTTAAACTATTCAGATTTCTTTCCCCTACTATTAATATGGAGGCAGTAAATTTCTCCGAAACGTTGGTGAATCCCTACCATATTGTACGGCGTCATAGTCACAGCCGACATGTACCGTTTCGCGGTCACTGTGCAGACATGTTCGTATTACTCGCGTTGTTTAACTCGCCTCGTTTCTGTTTATTGAGACCCTGAGTGGGGCTGAGGGCAGGTTGCTCCTGCCGGGAAGGCAACTTCATATACTTGGCAGTCCAGCCCGTAGCCTAGACATTACACCTACAAACAGTAGCCAACACTTGCGTCGTTTTGTCTAATTCTTATTTTTAGACGTTCTGTACGAAGTGAAAAGGAGTTATGCGAAGTTCTGTTCGTCTGTTCGTCCGCGACACAGCAATAGCGGCTAGACCGTTTTGCATATTTGTGCAAGAATTCATCACGAGAAGGAAATGAATTCGTATTGATTGATTCATTCATTCTGCAGTCTGTCTTACGACAGGTCCGTAGCCTCTTCATTCTGCAGTCTGTCTTACGGCAGGTCCGTAGCCTCTTCATTCTGTAGTCTGTCTTACGACAGGTCCGTAGCCTCTTCATTCTGCAGTCTGTCTTACGACAGGTCCGTAGCCTCTTCATTCTGTAGTCTGTCTTACGACAGGTCCGTAGCCTCTTCCAAAGCGTGTTCTCCACAGGGTGCGATCTAGTGCTTCCTCTTTCAATTTTCAGTATCATCTCTTTTCCTTAAGGTCATCCAGTAGCTGCTTACGTCTTCTCCCTCGTCTTCCCGTCATTTATATCCTTCCCTCTAACTTTCCTTCAATCACGTGTTTCAGAAGGCAGTTTCTACGCAAGATGTGACCAATCCAGTTAGCCTTTCTTCTTTTTATTGTATGTACGATATTCCTCTCCTCCTTCACTCTGTGTAATACTTCTTCATTTCTCACACGATCGGTCCAACTGATCTTCTCCATTCTTCTCCAGCACCACATTTCAAAACTTTCCAGATACTTCTGATCTACTTTTCGAAGTGTCCACGTTTCAGCACCACACAAAGCTATGCTCCAAATGTAGCACTTTACTAGTTTCTTCCTTAAATTTAAGTGCAGTTTGCTGGTCACAAACTACTCTTGAGAGTAGTTTGTGACCCCCTGAAGATGGTCTATAAGTAGACCGAAACATATGTAGGGGAATTTAGAGGAATTTAATAAACTATAAAATAGTTTCAAATGAATGTGCATTTAGTTGGTTAATAAGTATTGAGTGAAAATGAACGGCGACAGTAATATAAAGTTCGTTGTAAGAAATTTGCACATAGCATAATGTGTGGTGAAGTCGTCCTCGGTGGACTAGTGGTTAGCGTGCTTGCCACTGGACCCAAGGTTCGCGGGTTCGATCCCGGCCGAGGTCGATAGATTTTTAATGGTGATAAAAATCCGTCGGTCCCATGTCGTAGATTTACGGCATGTAAAAGAACCTTACGGGCATGAATAGAGATGTTTCGTAAGCAAAATTCAGCGGCCATTTCTCACCCAAGTCTCCTGATTGACTGCTAGATGGCTCTGGCAGTCACATTAGGATGAGTAGAACTTGTGCAGTCAGTGGGCTGCTCACCCACTACGGAATGCACACTTCCAGACCAAGAAACCTCTGAAAGGAGGCCATATGCTCCGCTAGGAGCGACAGGAAGTAACTAAGACTGCAAATAAAAAAAGCGCCTTGACACATTCTGCTACAACGTCACGGATTTCAGCATTTGCAATATTGCTGCTTACGGTCCGTTGTGTAATTTTTTTCCTTCGTCTCCAGTTTAGAACACCTACTTGAACATTCATCCAGTCTTAAGCCACAGTCAGCAAGACGCCTGTTCCCCAGACGTCAACAGACGTGACCGCTGACAGTTACACCTTGCCTTCACTCCTGCTTCTCTTGCTGCAATAAATTCGCAGTGATTTCCGCGACTCGTTCTTTTAACCCTATACAGAAAACGAACTTGTTCAAGCGATTTGCTCTCCGTATTGACGGAACAAGCATGCTGGTGTGTTTTTTAATGCAACCCATTCATATTTCTCTTCACTCCCCACATCTGAAGTCTAAATGAAGGTTTCAGTCTATTCGAAGCGTGGGATTTTAATTCGTGCAAATCAAATCATTCAAGAATTTTTCATCCGGTTTTATATATAAAATACTGATGTAGGGTTGATGCAAAGCCTTTGCCTTCACAATCACAACCATCCATGAAGCTTGGCCCGTCTCATGTGTACCTATAATAGATTTGTTTTAGTGGTAAATAATGATGTACTCGTGTTGAACAGAAAGTCGAGAGTGCGCTGAGCTATGCTGTTTTTTTGTGGAACCTTCGGATACTAAGGATTGATTGTAGGAAATTGCACACACACACACATATATACATGGAGTCTGGAGATGTGGCCTCTATTATTCGTTCAAACTTTTCATGTATACACAAATCAATATCTTCTGATAGGTTTTGCACGAATTTTAAAATATCTGCTTGAACAGCGGTGGATATTATGAAACGCTGAGGAAACTGGACCGTTATACAGCGTGTTTGTTTATTTAACGTTTGAACAATCAGTCCGCTAGGGTGAAAAAGCTGTAGATTCAAAACCGGGAACTCCCGGGTTTGAATCTAGACCGGAACACACTATATACTGAGGTATATTATTTTTTATTTGATTTTTTGTCCGCCAATAGCTTGACAGCCCCATTGGGGGCCTAGGCCGCCTCATTTTTTGAGGCTTCACGATCACACTCAGACACACCACACTCGGTAGGACTCCTCTGGACGAGTGACCAGCCCGTCGCAGAGACCTCTACCTGACAACACACAACACTCACAAGAGACAGACATGCATGCCATCGGCGGGATTCGAACCCGCAATCCCAGTAAGCGAACGGCCGCAGACCGACGCCTTAGACCGCACGGCGACTGGGATCGGCGAGGTATTTTATGGTTTTCCTTATTTCCTCAGGAATATTCAGGCATTACATTAAACGTTTCTTTTATCGCCGCACCGAGAATGGTGGTCTTATCGCACTGAAAGCCTGCATCCCCGTGACAGCTGCTGTGATCGTGGCAGAGATATGAGGCCAGAGCAATTTCCTTCCAAATTCCTTCCCATTCATCAGTCATCAGACATTGGCAATGTCGTAACACGTATTTTAGACAATGATAAACCAATAATATGTGAAGCGGAGTAGCTCAGTCAGTATAGTGACCAGACTACGCGCTGGACGACCGAGGAATCGTGTTTCAATTCCCGGCAGCAATAAAAGATTTTTCTCTTGTCCAAATTCCGGACTGGTTCTGGGGCCCACCCAGCCTCGTATTGAATGCGTAAGGGGAATTGTGTTTTTTTTGGGGCAAGCGGTCGGGGTCTGACACTCACAGCCACCTTCATCTAGTGACGATGTCGATAATGCGTGGAGTCCTACCTCCACTAGACATACGCATTCTGATATGGTACTTAATTAAGCAGAAGAACTTCACCATTTGCTATAAGCTACTTAGAACCCACACAAAGGAATTACGACCGATTTGAGGTGCTGAAAGCGATGACTATGCAGGCTGCTATCTTGTGGGGTATGACGCCGTACGGCTTGGTATACAGCTACCATGGTTTCGGGGGAATCTTATAGGTATATATCTTCTGGATAATGGTGAGTCAGGGTGTAGGAGACACAATTCTACCCTGAAGATGGAGGCAACACGTTCCTCCGAAACTTTGGTACATCTCCGCCAAGGTCATTGGCGTCACAGCGCACAAACAGAAATCTTGAGCCAAAGAAGTCTTCGTTGGTGTTCTTTTTAAGACAGACCGTCTACATTTACTGCAACACTGGTCTATGTCCTAAGTCAGTGTGTTGGTCACCGATGGCCGCCTGGTTGTGGTTAGAGCGGGGGGAGTGGCCTGCGTTCCTATTGGGCAACCATAGCTCCACCTGAACCTGATATTTGGGTGACCGTTGATAGCCATCGTGTAGCACTGTTTGTAATGCGGCCCTAAGGTGGCCGGCCACAGAACATGGCCGTCAAACGGTCGATGCGGGGCAAATGAAGGCCGGGAACTGTTAAGTACGTCATACAGGGGTGACGGCCGCGATAGCTCAGTCGGTATAGCGACTCGCTACCGGCTGGACGGTCCGGGGATCGAATCCCGGTAAGGGGCCAAATTTTCCCCACCCGTCCAGACCGGCCCTGGGGCCCAACCAGACTCCTATACAATTGTTACCGGGTACCGGGGTAAAGCGGCCGGGGCGTGGAGTTGAACACCCTCCCGACCTAGCGCCGAAGTTGTGTGTTGGTAGAGCTATACCTGTACTCTCCCTCTGTGCCTTAATGTTATGTTATAGGGTGACCTTTACCTTTACATTTTTATGTCTTATCCCCGTGAAGTTTTAGTGTTGTCAGTGTATAAGTGATAGAGTACTTATGAGCAAAGTAATTACTTAAGTTAATAGGACTTAATTTTGAAAGCTGCTTCTAGTTCTAAATAGGATTGCATGCTTTTACTTAGAAACCAATGACGTCACGTACATTATGTGTACAGTCACACTTAATATGTTATATACTGTGGGAAATGCTGCTGTGATATGGCGTCTTCCTTAGATCCAAATAGACTTTCTTTTAGTCCGACAGCCCCTTGGGGGCCTAGGCCGCCTCATTTTTAGAGGCTTCACGATCACACTCAGACACACCACACTCGGTAGGACTCCTCTGGACGAGTGATCAGCCCGTCGCAGAGACCTCTACCTGACAACACACAACACTCACAACAGACAGACATCTATGCTCCCGGCAGGATTCGAACCCGCAATCCCAGCAAGCGAACGGCCGTAGACCCACGCCTTAGACCACGCGGTCACTGAGATCGGCCCAAATAGCCATACCATTTGTAAATACAAAAAAGAAATGTAATCAGGAACCAAGTCTTCTGAGATGTGACGCTGTGCCATTGGGTGAGTAGTTCCCGACGTTTCGGAGGAACATAGTGGCCTCATCTTGAACAGTCAAGCAGTCCAAAAAGAATGTCAAACTGCCTGACTGTTTAAGATGATGGCAGTATGTTCCTCCGAAACGTCTGGAACTACTCACCCAAAGACACAACCTCACATGTCGCAAAAGTATTTTTATTAATTTTATGTGATTTTATTGAGTGGATTTATTGTAAGTACATGTCAAGATTACAAAGGAATAAGTCAGGTATTGTAATTGCGGTGACATATGTCAATGACTTACTGCAATAGGCGCCCGGCTGTCAGCGACGCACACAGATAACTTGCACGTCATATTTTGCGGCTAATTTCTCCTTATGCTGACACCGTGTAGTCTGGTAGGTGTGTGCAAGGTTATCAGGGTTTCAGACAAATACGCTGTCTGCATACTTAGGGTATAAGAAGAGGGTGGTGGGGCAGCACGTGTCACAGGACTAGTAACTGTCTATAGGCTACATCAGTGCGCGCGGTCTTGACACGGAGGAGTATTGTACGAAACGTCGTCGACATGAAAACCTCAAATTATGTATACGAACATACCACAACTACTACTACTACTACTACTACTACTACTACTACTACTACTACTACTACTACTACTACTACTACTACTACTACTGCTACTACGGCGTTTAACAATAATTCAGCAACCGTAGCGTGAAGCTGATGACTCAATGTCTAGTGCTAAGGTTAAGAATGACAGGAGCTATAGGCTACATCTGTTCACCTTATATGACTTTATAACATGCACTGGGACAACTTTAACTTTATAATAACTCAATTCAATTCAATTCAATTCTAGTTTATTAATGTGCCATCAACACCAGATGCCAATTACACAACAGCACAATGCAAACATAATCAACAGCAGGCCAATACACAACAACATACAAACATAAATCAACAGCCAGAAGGCCAATTACACAAACAGCACAACATACAAACACAAATAATAACGGACAATAAACAGAACACAAATGAAACAGACACAACCAAAACAAACAAATAAAAAACACTTAAATAATTAATTAGGACACCTTAAAATAACGTAACAAAATAATATCACATCTCACTAAGTGTCACAATTTGCCTTCTGAAGACATCCAGTTGATTACAAGCTGAATTTGCGGCAGTTGCACAGCGGTCTGAGGGACAATTTGTATAGGATGAACTGACATGAAACAGAGGAAAGTCTGGGAGGTTCCGAGTGCGAACTCATAGATCAATAATGTCCAAGGTAGATGGACACGATTTAGAACTCAAAAAATTGCCAAAAAATAATAATAATAATAACAAAGCAAATCAGAACAAGAAGAGGAGGAAGTAAGAAGAGGTCACTAAAATTGAATAAGGAAGTATTACTTAAATTATTGTATACTTCGTGAAATGTGATTAGAATAATCAAATCAAGCAGGATAAGATGGACGAGACATGTAGCACGTGTGAGAACTGCGTAAACAAATATGTAGACCATTTGAAGAAACTAGTTTGTAGGCAGAACGACATTGACAGAAGTAAGTTGTGGTGTGGACTAGGATCCCCTCGCAGGAAGGAGGGGGGGGGGGGGGGGGGAGAGCTTGAAGCTTGGGATTCTGGGTATTTACTGAGAGTCTGTAAGCTTCTACAGAATCTCTCTACTGCATGAAGTTATTGGACTTAACGACGCAGTGGTACCAACCTATTCAACAACGAAAACTGTGCATTTTGTCCATGTAGTGTATTCGTGTTATTACCAGAACAAACAGCGATTATGTCTCTAAACAGCACCAACTGGTTGATCTTTGCAGTTGGTTGAGGGTTTAATTTCTTAAGACTCCTCAACCCTGATACATGAAGACATTACTAACAAATCACAAATTACACACCAACAAAATGCACTATACAGGGCATACACAAAAGAATGGTGCAGTTTTAATAGTGTTCACTATTAAAACCGCACCATTCGTTTGTGTATGCCCTGTATTTCCACTTTTTATTCTTTAACCCTTACAAATGTTTCAGCCCTTACAATGCCATCTTCAGGGGGCTCGTAATCTACATTTACTTTACATCCATTGTTGTCTGCTATTATGTTTTGTATCACATGTAGTCAAGTTTCATTATCATTCAGATTACAGTTATTTACAATTTGTGTATTTAAATATATAAAACACAGTTTATAAAATCCTTAAATAAGGTTCGTCAATATTTTCGTAGTACAAAAAAAAGATAAAATCAAGCTATATGTTTTTTAAGATGTATCTTCTACCATTAGCTTGTTATTGGCAGTTGGTTCACTATATACAGGGCATACACAAAAGAATGGTGCGGTTTCAAAAGTGAATAAAAATCTATTTCTCACCTTACACGGGCACAACATACACCGTCAGCGGCGGCAACTGTCCAAGTTTCTTATTTGGTAATTTACAATCCTTCAATGTGTGCACCCTGGGTCACACGACACACATCCACACGGTAATCAAACTCATCCCAGACCCGGTGTAGCATGTCCGCTGTAATGGCCTGCAGTGCATGCGTTATCCGATCACGAATTTTATGGATGGACGTGGGCAATGGTGGTACATAAACGCTGTCTTTAACGAACCCCCAAAGAAAAAAATCGCACGGTGTAAGATCTGGCGAACGGGGTGGCCAAGGAAGAAGGTTCTTTTCTCCATTTGCAGCAGCACGTCAGATCCAGCGCTGTGGAAGAACACGATTGAGAAGCACTCAAACATTCCTGTGAAAAAGGGGGTGGGGAGAAGCGAACTGCTGGTAGCGCATGAGAAACTTGGACAGTTGCCGCCGCTGACGGTGTATGTTATGCCCGTGTAATGTGAGACATAAATTTTTTATTCACTTTTGAAACCGCACCATTCTTTTGTGTATGCCCTGTATATAGGTAAACAGTCAAGTAGAACAGGTCTGTTTGTGTTGTAAGGTCCAGTGGTGCGGTGTGTACTGATTATGAAACGTGACTACATGTGATATATAACATAATAGCAGACATAAACAATGGATGTAAATTAAATAATGTAGACTACAAGCCCCCTGAAGATGGCCTTGTAAGGGTTGAAACATGTTTAGGGGTTAAAGAATAAAAAGTGAAAATATAGTGCATTTTGTTGGTGTGTGATTTGTGATTTGTTTAAAAAATACACGGTGAAGATAATATACAAAAAAACATTACTATAAGTTCAAAAGAGGGGAAAAACTAACTTAGCGACACGGCGTCATATACCAGAAGTACCATATCCTTAAAAACACTGCTGTCTGAACCTCAAATTTCGCCTAGGGTCATGCCTCATACCTCATATACTTATTGACTGCCATTTAGCGATGTATGAGTTCTGCCAAGCTTTGTACTTCAAGTGTCAGTTGTCTAGAACTTGGTTTCACGTCGCTTCTGATTACATAAACAATTAGCGGGTAACCATCAATAATACAAAGAATTACAAAGGTTCGATGTGAAAGTCCCTGCGACCGCCGACCGTGGGATCATGGCAGCATTTCTTACGCCACTTTACCTTTAAATAAAGGACAGAGATCTTTTTATTGTTTGTGGTTTTGTTCTCAGTGACTAAGCTTACGCTGCCGCTGACTGGGAGGTCGGCAAGCCAGAAACAAAAATCACTTGTAGTCGGAGGCAACGTCACAACTGAATGGCCACTCGACTCGCCACTCGACTCGCCCCCTTATAGCTTAACTCTTCAGAAATCTTATGTCCAGTAAATCACCTCGTTTCTCGAGTGGATCGAGGAAATGCTGTCAGAAATACTCACAATCATTTTGCCTCCTCTCGCTGTTAATTTATCTCGCTAACTGCTGTTCATTATGAGATTTATATATTTTCTGAAATTTTTACCCTTCAATAACACTGATACGTTGTACATTGTGCCTATTTTTATCACGCCTCTTTGCACGACGGCTGCCACGGTATTTCCTGGCGTGGTTAGGATTTTTGTGCGATAAACGTGCCGTGCTCAGAGACATTATAAAAGAAACACACTGTACATGTCTGGAGACTGAGTGTGCTATTTGAATTCGAGAACTTAGAGCTGTGTAATATCCCAGAAGAGCGCAGATCTCAATTCCTTTGAAATTCGATAACATAAATGAATTTTTTCATTTTGTTGCGACAGACATTCCGTTCATTTTCAGTGCACTGTCTCCACCTTCTGACTTCATTCACAAATTCTTCTGTAACTAAATAATATTGTAATGTGATATGGATATTAAGTCAAATGATGAATTGCAGGTTATAATATTGTAACAACAACACAATTAAGAAAATTACTCTTAGAATTGGCTGGTCATCTGGTAAGAATGTCTGATGAAGTATTTGTGGGGAGACCAGGTGGAAGTAGAAAAGCAGGAAGACTAAAATTAAGATGATTAGACTGTATTGAGAATAATCTGAAATCGATGGTGTCAAGAGACGGAGAAAGAAAGCAGAAAACAGATCTGTATGTGCTATCGTTGTGAAGGAGGTACTGGTTAAACTGTAAGGACCGTATGTCAAGAGATGGAGGAAGAAAGCAGAAAACAGATCTGTATGTGCTATCGTTGTGAAGGAGGTACTGGTTAAACTGTAAGGACCATATGTCAAGAGACGGAGAAAGAAAGCAGAAAACAGATCTGTATGTGCTATCGTTGTGAAGGAGGTACTGGTTAAACTGTAAGGACCGTATGTCAAGAGATGGAGGAAGAAAGCAGAAAACAGATCTGTATGTGCTATCGTTGTGAAGGAGGTACTGGTTAAACTGTAAGGACCGTATGTCAAGAGATGGAGGAAGAAAGCAGAAAACAGATCTGTATGTGAAGGAGGTACTGGTTAAACTGTAAGGACCATATGTCAAGAGATGGAGGAAGAAAGCATAAGACAGATCTGTGTGTGCTATCGTTGTGAAGGAGGTACTGGTTAAACTGTAAGGACCGTATGTCAAGAGATGGAGGAAGAAAGCAGAAAACAGATCTGTATGTGCTATCGTTGTGAAGGAGGTACTGGTTAAACTGTAAGGACCGTATGTCAAGAGATGGAGGAAGAAAGCAGAAAACAGATCTGTATGTGAAGGAGGTACTGGTTAAACTGTAAGGACCATATGTCAAGAGATGGAGGAAGAAAGCAGAAGACAGATCTGTATGTGCTATTGTTGTGAAGGAGGTACTGGTTAAACTGTAAGGACCGTATGTCAAGAGATGGAGGAAGAAAGCAGAAGACAGATCTGTATGTGCTGTCGTTGTGAAGGAGGTACTGGTTATACTGTAAGGACCGTATGTCAAGAGATGGAGGAAGAAAGCAGAAGACAGATCTGTATGTGCTGTTGTTGTGAAGGAGGTACTGGTTATACTGTAAGGACCGTATGTCAAGAGATGGAGGAAGAAAGCAGAAGACAGATCTGTATGTGCTATTGTTGTGAAGGAGGTACTGGTTAAACTGTAAGGACCGTATGTCAAGAGATGGAGGAAGAAAGCAGAAAACAGATCTGTATGTGAAGGAGGTACTGGTTAAACTGTAAGGACCGTATGTCAAGAGATGGAGGAAGAAAGCAGAAGACAGATCTGTATGTGCTATTGTTGTGAAGGAGGTACTGGTTAAACTGTAAGGACCGTATGTCAAGAGATGGAGGAAGAAAGCAGAAGACAGATCTGTATGTGCTATTGTTGTGAAGGAGGTACTGGTTAAACTGTAAGGACCGTATGTCAAGAGATGGAGGAAGAAAGCAGAAAACAGATCTGTATGTGAAGGAGGTACTGGTTAAACTGTAAGGACCATATGTCAAGAGATGGAGGAAGAAAGCAGAAGACAGATCTGTATGTGCTATCGTTGTGAAGGAGGTACTGGTTATACTGTAAGGACCGTATGTCAAGAGATGGAGGAAGAAAGCAGAAGACAGATCTGTATGTGCTATTGTTGTGAAGGAGGTACTGGTTAAACTGTAAGGACCGTATGTCAAGAGATGGAGGAAGAAAGCAGAAGACAGATCTGTATGTGCTATTGTTGTGAAGGAGGTACTGGTTATACTGTAAGGACCGTATGTCAAGAGATGGAGGAAGAAAGCAGAAAACAGATCTGTATGTGAAGGAGGTACTGGTTAAACTGTAAGGACCATATGTCAAGAGATGGAGGAAGAAAGCAGAAGACAGATCTGTATGTGCTATCGTTGTGAAGGAGGTACTGGTTATACTGTAAGGACCGTATGTCAAGAGATGGAGGAAGAAAGCAGAAGACAGATCTGTATGTGCTATTGTTGTGAAGGAGGTACTGGTTAAACTGTAAGGACCGTATGTCAAGAGATGGAGGAAGAAAGCAGAAGACAGATCTGTATGTGCTATTGTTGTGAAGGAGGTACTGGTTAAACTGTAAGGACCGTATGTCAAGAGATGGAGGAAGAAAGCAGAAGACAGATCTGTATGTGCTATCGTTGTGAAGGAGGTACTGGTTATACTGTAAGGACCGTATGTCAAGAGATGGAGGAAGAAAGCAGAAGACAGATCTGTATGTGCTATTGTTGTGAAGGAGGTACTGGTTAAACTGTAAGGACCGTATGTCAAGAGATGGAGGAAGAAAGCAGAAGACAGATCTGTATGTGCTATCGTTGTGAAGGAGGTACTGGTTAAACTGTAAGGACCGTATGTCAAGAGATGGAGGAAGAAAGCAGAAGACAGATCTGTATGTGCTGTCGTTGTGAAGGAGGTACTGGTTATACTGTAAGGACCGTATGTCAAGAGATGGAGGAAGAAAGCAGAAGACAGATCTGTATGTGCTGTCGTTGTGAAGGAGGTACTGGTTATACTGTAAGGACCGTATGTCAAGAGATGGAGGAAGAAAGCAGAAGACAGATCTGTATGTGCTGTCGTTGTGAAGGAGGTACTGGTTAAACTGTAAGGACCGTATGTCAAGAGATGGAGGAAGAAAGCAGAAGACAGATCTGTATGTGCTGTCGTTGTGAAGGAGGTACTGGTTATACTGTAAGGACCGTATGTCAAGAGATGGAGGAAGAAAGCAGAAGACAGATCTGTATGTGCTGTCGTTGTGAAGGAGGTACTGGTTATACTGTAAGGACCGTATGTCAAGAGATGGAGGAAGAAAGCAGAAGACAGATCTGTATGTGCTGTCGTTGTGAAGGAGGTACTGGTTAAACTGTAAGGACCGTATGTCAAGAGATGGAGGAAGAAAGCAGAAGACAGATCTGTATGTGCTGTCGTTGTGAAGGAGGTACTGGTTAAACTGTAAGGACCTATGCCGAAGAAGAAGGTTATTAAGTCACATTTCATTTCTAAACCAGGTGGAGGACGGTCTGACAATAAGGGCATAGCTATGCCTACAACGGATGTCCTTGTCAAGACATGATGACCCGGACCTCAGATTTGCCTCCACCCCATAAATCACGATCGATACATCAACCTTACAGTCCAGTGCACTTCCCAGCCTATTGTTTGCATGACACAAGCATTATCAATGGATTGATGAACACGATATAGCTCCCCTTAAATGATGATCATGATGATGATAATAATAATAATGATAAAAATTCTTCACTTGAAAGCTTGAGTGCAAATATGTTGCTGCCTAATCTCAGGGTATGCCGACTGATAAATAAATAATAGTCACACTTTTCTCATAGATCTCATAGATCTCCCGTGTAAATATATATATATATATATATGTGAAGACTGCCTGTCCGTTGAGGTGTTCCAAATTGTTTTTGTCTCGAATTTTTTAAAATGGAATCTGCTACTCAGAATTCTGGAGCTGTAAGGATAATAATAAAACGGAATTTAAGAAATATAATTGGGGGGGGGGGGGGGTGTCGACTGGTGGATTCGTCGGTTTCAGTGCAGGGACAAGTTTCAGGGTCTTATAAAAACGGTAAGAAAACTTAGATCAGGGGTGCACAAATCCCATGTGCCAGGTCGCCCGAGCGACTAATTTTCTACGGTAGCGCCTGATATTTGTGTATCCTCAGTAAGGACCTTGCTTCTTGTCACCGTGCTGGTGCCTGGAATTTTGAAGTGGTACTTAGTTTTGGGTTTACATAAAAGTTTGAGGGTTTCTTGATTATACGAGGGGCTGTTTGAATTTGTTTGAAAAGTGAAGTTGAAGAAAGAGTCCTTAGGGAATTGTTATCTGTAGGCGTCATAACAATCACGGATTCACTGAAATTCACTACTAGTATATTTGATAAACACCAGAAAAATACTCTTATTGAAGAGTATTAATTTAAAATATAACAAATTTATGGCCGATCCCATTGGCCGCGCTGTCTAAAGCGTGGGTCTGCGGCCGTTCCCTTGCTGGGATTGCGGGTTCGAATCCCATCGGGGGCCCGGATTTCTCTCTTGTTAGTGTTGTGTGTTGTCAGGTAGAGGTCTCTGCGTGGGGCTGATTACTCGTCCAGAGGAGTCCTACCGAGTGTGGTGTGTCTAAAGTGTGATCGTGAAGCCTCGATAATGAGGAGACCCTGGCCCACTAGGGGCTGTTGCGCCGTTGGAGAAAAAAATAAAGAATTTATGATGCATTGTGCGTGTAAAATTTTTGACTCTGAGTGTGGTGAATTTTAACATTGTCTTTAATGTGACAACGTGTAGTTTCTTCGATAGATACCAAGTTTCGGCAAAACTGCTAACTCTGTTTCCAGACTAGAATAAATTACAAGCAGCGTTTTCCTTTCAAACGTTGCTCAATGAACTAAACACAAGACGTTTCGTCCCAGACTAAAAGTATTATTAAAAATAGCGCAATCATTGTCTGTAGATCTCAAGAAGACATAGAGATCAAAGATTATGCAGTCTAAGGAAGACATTTATCAAAAGGCAAGGTATAACAAATGAAGTTTAATTTTTCATTTTTCCTACCCTTCAAAGTTTATATTGTTAATTTTATCATCAGTTTCAAAAGAAGAAGAAGAATAAGAAAGTAAAAGAAAGAGGGCGAAACGGGTCGTTGATCATTGTTGGTGTCCCCCGTCGTTGTTGTGAGGAACAAGAGACCATCATTGTCTGTCCGTCTGCTGTCACAAGGGCCCAAAGTCATGAGTCATTACCGATGCATTCAACGCAGTTTTAAACAAGAAAGAAAATTTTGTTTCGGAAACTGCGGGGCGAAGAAGGGCACATCTGTGTGGCAGTTGTGTCCACGAAGTGGGAGCATTTTAAACTCAGCACAGTGCAGTTCGCTCAGGTGGTAAAGAAATTTCCTGTCTCTTTTAGAAACTGCTGGTTGCTCACCATGTACACAGGGTCGAACGAATTTGACCTTATTTTGAGCGCGCCGAACCCCGGCTGCACAATCCCTCGAGGTTATATATCAATTTTAATATTATCGTCTTATCTACGCATTGGTTTACCGAGATATTTCTTCACCTTAAATTTACTGACTTGAATTTTGATGCTTCCATTCATGCTACATTCAACGCCCATCTCTTTCTTCTTCATTTGGTCATCCTAATTACGCTCTCTGAGGAGTTAAATTTACTGACTTGAATTTTGATGCTTCCATTCATGCTACATTCAACGCCCATCTCTTTCTTCTTCATTTGGTCACCTAATACGCTCTCTGAGGTGTTAAATTTACTGACTTGAATTTTGATGCTTCCATTCATGCTACATTCAACGCCCATCTCTTTCTTCTTCATTTGGTCATCCAAATTTTACGCTCTCTGAGGAGTTAAATTTACGAATTCCTGTGTTATGCAGTTCGCATTAGCATTTAAAACATTGCGGTTACTATATTTACCGTTCGCTTTAGCACTCAGAAAATCCTCACCGTGCCTACACGTTATACCTAAATGTTCGTTATCATTCTCAGAATAAGCAGCAATTTTTGTCCCAAACAGCATGTGACTGCTGTTTGTAATGGAGATGCATTGTGTTCACTGAGAGGTAGGAATTTAAAAAAAATAGATGTCGAGAATTTTATGCTGCAAAGGGCTCGACAGCCGATCCAGTGGCCGTGCGGTCTAAGGCGTGGGTCTACGGCCGCTCGCTTACTGGGATTGCGGGTTCGAATCCCGCCGATATCATGGATGTCTGTCTGTAGTGAGTGTTGTGTGTTGTCAGGTAGAGGTCTGTGCGACGGGGCTGATCACTCGTCCAGAGGAGTCCTACCGAGTGTGGTGTGTCTGAGTATGTGATCGTGAAGCCTCGAAAAATGAGGTGGCCTAGGCCCCCAAGGGGCTGTCGAGCTACTGGAAAAAAAGAGGCTCTTGTGTTTTGTTGTTCGTAATTAAGAACAGAGCGAATTAAATTAATAAATTTCCTTTTAAACACACGGAACTCTGAGTACCACAATGGCAGGCAGGCAGGCAGTGATTTAAGAACAAACAGGATTTGTGCAGTAGCCTTTGTATGCGTTGGCTGTACTCTTTTAGTTACATTACACATCTCAACGTTCATGAACTTGTGGGGGGGGGGGGGGGGGGGGTGGAAATTCAAATTGTAATAATAAGGGATTTTTTTAAGAACAAGTATTGAGGAAAAATAAATTTCTGAAAAAAAAAAATGTATTTTCTTTGTTGTTTTGAAAGTCATCTGTAGGGCATGTCAATTCTTTTCTTTTCTCTTGGCGCATCATAAAAAGAATCAAGACGCCTAGCGTCTATCAATTTACCGACGCCTGCTTGTCGTAGTACCGAAAACTAAAAAAAAAAAAAACTTTTTTCTCTTTCTCACACAATCCATACAAAACACACACACACACATTTTGTAGCCTGTTATCAACATCTGAACGCGCTCTTTTTAATATCTGTCAAATGCACACGAAAATTTAAACAGCATGGGCTTTCAGGGGAACCGCATTGTTGAGTCTTCAAACCTGTCCAAGAGGGAAGCAGGGACTCAGTGGGTGTGTTGGGGAATCGTGGGGAGGAGAGTTCAACTGTACTGCAGTGTAGACAGTGAGACAGTCTGTGCGTACACTGTCTAATCCTGTTTGACTAACTAACTCCATGGAGCACAGTCCTTCTTGAGAAGCTGACAGTTCCTCAGCTAGTCAAGATATTCCCCGCATTTTATGGAACCCGAAGGTTCATTACCGCATTCACAAGAACACAGCTTAGCCGTATTAACTAACTAACTAATACTAACTACTCCTGAGCACAGTCCTTCTTGAGAAGCTGACAGTTCCTCAGCTAGTCAAGAAATTCCCGCATTTTATGGAACCCGAAGGTTCATTACCGCATTCACAAGAACACAGCTTAGCCGTATTAACTAACTAACTAACTAACTAACTAACTAACTCCATGTAGCACAGTCCTTCTTGAGAAGCTAACAGGTCGTCAGCTAGTCAAGATATTCCCCGCGTTTTATGGAACCCGAAGGTTCATTACCGCACTCACAACAGCCCGCCACCTGTCCCTATCCTGAGCCATATCAATCCAGTCCATGCCCCCCATCCCACTTCTTGAAGATCCATTTTAATATTATCCTCCCATCTACGTCTGGGTCTTCCAAGTGGTCTCCTTCCCTCAGGTCTCCCCACCAAAATCCTGTATGCACCTCTCCCCTTCACCCATACATGCTACATGCCCCGCCCACCTCATTGTTCTCGATTTGATAACCTGAATAATATTTGGTGCTGAGTACAGATCATTAAGTTCCTCGTTATGTAGTCTTCTCCACTCCCTGTTACCCCGTCCCTCTTAGACCCAAATATCCCTCTCAGTACCCTATTCTCGAACACCCTCAGCCTATGTTCCTCCCTCAGTGTGAGAGACCAAGTTTCACACCCATACAAAACAACAACAAAATTATAGTTCTGTATATCTTAATCTTTGTATTTTTGGACAGCAAACTGGATCCTGTTTGACATTAAAAATAATTATAATTCTGTACACACTGAAGACTATAACTGCGATTTTATGGGATATGACGCCGTTTAGTCTGGTAGATGATTACCATAATTTTAGAGGAGCATACTACTTACACGTTCATTGTTAATGAAGTTGGCGTGGATAAGGTTTTTTTTTCGAAACGTCGGTATGTATATAAGAATCTCCACCCTTTCTTATCGTCCAATGCAGCAGCTTTAAGAACAGTAATGTCGATGACTGATAACCTTCTACACACACAACCAATAAATTTGCATTACGAATGCAATAACATCTCATTATTTCCGAAGTTTTTCGAGGTGAGAAAGATATCTTCGCAGTTTATTGTGTTTAGATATTTTTTTTTTTTTTGCTTTTTTATAACTATAAGGAGCCGGGATAGCTCAGTCATCATAGTGACAAGGGCATGGTCTGGTCGATTATGTGTTCAGTTCCCAGCAGTATCGAGAGTTTGGTCTGTTCTTCAGAACGTCCAGCTTCCTGTTATCAATCCGGGGATAATGCGGCCGGGGCGTGAATCTGGCCACTCACCTCAATATAGTGCCGAGGTTAAGTGTAATTGGAGCTATATCTTTATTTCCCCTGTCTGTCTTTACGGCTTTGTAGCTTCGTTACCTTCTCTGTTACAATCAAGCAACTAATCTCTATATAACATTCTTTGCTAAATGGTTTCCAAAGTACTATTTAAGCCATTGGCCTGCTATATCTGCTACGAATTCCTGTTTACAAATGGACTCAAGAAAATCAAACCTTACGTAACATTTACTTTTCTCGAATGTCCTGTCACAAAATACTTATGAGATCTCCGCTCTTCTGGGATATTACTCAGCGAAGAGTGGTAATCCTGTACCGACGTTTCGGGACAACCTATAGGTCCCATCTTCAAGGGTCAAGAAGGACTTCTTGACCGTTGAAGATGGGACCGATAGGTGTCCCGAAACGTCGGTACAGAATTATCACTACGCTGAGTAATAACCCAGAAGAACGCAGATCTCATTTACGTCGCGGCGGAAGCCTGAAATGACACATACTTAAGTCATTTTTCTACTCCTATCTAATATTATGTCGACCTCGGTGGACTAGTGGTTAGCGTGCTCGCCACTGGACCCAAGGTTCGCGGGTTCGATCCCGACCGATGTCGATGGATTTTTAAGGGTGATAAAAATCCGTAGCACAACCTCCTTCGGAGGGGAAGTAAAGCCGTCAGTCACATGTCGTAGATTTACGGCATGTAAAAGAACCTTACGGACATGGATTGAAATGTTTCGTAAGCAAAATTCAGCAGCAATTTCTCACCCAAGTTTCCTGATTAACTGCTAGATGGTTCTGGCAGTCATATCAGGATGAGTAGAAATTGTGCGGTCAGTGGGCTGGTCACTCACTACAGAATGCACACTTTCCAGACCGAGAAACCTCTGAAAGGAGGCCATATGCTCCGCAAGGAGCGACAGGAAGTCTAATATATGCTTACTGTCTACAGATCTTTTGAAGCCGATATGTAGAAACAATGGTTGTCATATATCATCACGTTATGTGTGCATGTCACGAGTCACGTGGTCCTCTTCGGTTATGTCCAGTAACACAACGTTAAGACGATCCTGGTGGCCGCGTGTACTATGGCGTAGGTCTGCGAACGCTCAGCTTAATTGGATTGCGGGTTCGAATCCCGCCGGGCGCATGGATATCTCTTGTGAATGTTGTGTTTTTGGGTCTGATCGCCTCGTACAGAGGTGTCTTACTGAGTGTGTGTCAATGAGTATGTTCACGTAAAACGCTAACACTTTACACCTACAGCGAGTAGGTAGACGTTGTCAGAATAAGATAGAAAGAACACAACCTTATGTTCATTTTTTTAGTGATTTTGTGTCATCTGAAATCTCCAAGAGTCCTAACTGCGATTTTACTGCAGTGTTAGTGTATGACAAATGTGATTCTTTGTAAGGGGCCGCACAGTATTAACAGCACTGTAGACAGCAAGTATCCTCATTAAAATTAAACACCCTGTAAAGTGTAATTCTTATATAAGAAAATCAAAATGTGTTAAAATTATTCCATTTAAAATTTTATTATATTTTTATGGTTTTTCTGATATATGTTATACGTTGCCAGTGAGGGACAGACCTTGGTTTGGAGCCATCAGGCCAACTTACAAAAAAATAAAATAAAAAATTTTTTCAAAACCGAGCCGGGCCCCTTTCTATGACTGGACTAATATCAAGTGAGAGGACCTTAAAAATGAAGTTTCGGCCGCGTGTTTGATACCCTGAAGCCTGTCAGCACGACTACAATGACTGTCAGCAGTCACTGACTGTCAGCAGTCACTGACTGTCAGCATAATTCCCATGCTTTGACATCGACGTCGTGCTGCTTTGCAAAACGCCGAAGACCAGCATAAGGTCTAAAAAACAATGACATTGTCAGTTGGGGTCAGGTGTGTGACGCTGCATCGTTGGCTGAGTGTTCCCGACGTTTCGGAGTTTCATAGTGCCTACTTACGTAAGATTATTTTCATGTAATCCTCCCATCTACGCCTGGATCTTCCAAGTGGTCTCCTTCCCTCAGGTCTCCCCACCAAAATCCTGTATCACCTCTCCCTCACCATACGTGCTACATGCCCCGCCCACCTCATTCTTCTTGATTTGATCTACCGAATAATATTTGGTGATCAGTACAGATCATTAAGTTCCTCGTATGTAGTCTTCTCCACTCCCCTGTTACCTCGTCCCTCTTAGCCCAAATATCCCCTCAGCACCCTATTCTCGAACATCCTCAGCATATTTTTCCTCCCTCAGAGTGAGAGACCAAGTTTCACACCATACAAAACAACAGGCAGAACTATGGCCCTGAGGTCGACTCAGCCTCTAACAGAAATGAGTACCAGGAGTATTTCCTGGGGGGAAAGGCGGCTGGTGTTTAGGGCTGACAACCTTACCACCTTCATGTGCCGATTGTCTAGAAATCTGAGAGCCTCAACCTCCTGGAACCCTAAGGGCTGTCCAGGCCTGTAATGGGGTTGCTTTACCTTTACACCTTAAATTACATTTTTCCATAGCAAACTAAAAAACAAAATTTCTGCGCCGAATGTTAGCACCAACTGACTTCACTCTGCCCTCAGTTTCTTCATGAATGGAATTTTGCGTATTCTAAACGCTGGTGTGTGAGTTTTGAAGCTGATCTTTATGTAATTTTCATCATCCTCCCGTTACCGCCTCTCAGTTTTCGATTCCCGGAAGCAGGCAATAAATTTACATCTTTTCCGAAACGTCCAGGTCAAATCTGGAGCACATCCAGCCTCCTGTTCAGATGGTACCTAGGTCTCTTTTTCTCGGTGGTCGAGCTACCGGTGCATGAAGCTGATCACTCACATCCATCTACGTTTAAATTAAGAATTCATGGATTTGTACCTCCACGCCCTCATAAAACTTTTATGGCGCTGTGTTTAATTAAGAACAGGAACAACTTGTCATCTGCCTTACCCCTAACGTGCATGTATTCTCCTACATCCCCTAGGCTCACACACCCTAAAGTCGCTTCGTGCCTGTGGCCTCACGAAATGACTATTGAAGTTTGGATGCGCTGTTGTTCACATTTGGTAGACTGAAGATTAGGCAGTCGAATTTAGCGTCCCAAGTCAAGAGAGAGATTGTGAAAAGTATATGCACAAGCATCGTTTCTACTAAAAAAAAAAAGTATCACCCCCCTCCCCTTTCTATACTCCTGCTTGATTATGTACTCATTTTTTCTTCTTATTTCTATGCTATTGGTGAAAGATGTTGGAAAAAAGAAAAAAAATTGAAAAGGAGGAGGAGAATAAGAGTGTGTATAAAATAGAGAATCTCAGAGAATGAGAGAAGTGTGTGAATTGAGGAGACATCGGTAATGGAATTTTGTGATGTGAAAGCTAAATGAAGAGAAGTTTTCACGCAAGTTTTGGCCCCACTCTTGTATTGGTTTTAATGACGTCACAGAGAAGTAGGAGGAGTGCTCGAGAACAACAACAACAACAACAAAATTGGCGTCAGTAGTTTTACGGAAATTCTTGCTGTGGAAGAAGGAAGGACGTAAGACTTTCAGTGTCTTTCTCACACGTGTGCGTGGGCACAGTGCTAGTATACTGTCTGCACACGTGCTGGACACAGCTAGTAACTGTCTGCACACGTGCTGGACACAGCTAATAACTGTCTGCACACGTGCTGGACACAGCTGTTAACGTGCTGACACACGTGCAATGACACAACTAGTAACTGTCTGCACACGTGCTGGACACAGCTAGTAACTGTCTGCACACTTGCTGGACACAGCTAGTACTGTCTGCACACGTGCTGGACACAACTAGTAACTTCTGCACACGTGCGGACACAGCTAGTAACGTGCACACGTGCTGGACAACTAGTAACTGTTGCCACGTGCTGGACACAGCTAGTAACTGTCTGCACACGTGCTGGACACAGCTAGTAACTGTCTGCACACGTGCTGGACACAGCTAGTAACTGTCTGCACACGTGCTGGACACAGCTAGTAACTGTCTGCACACGTGCTGGACACAGCTAGTAACTTTCTGCACACGTGCTGGACACAGCTAGTAACTGTCTGCACACGTGCTGGACACAGCTAGTAACTGTCTGCACACGTGAGCTAGTAACTGTCTGCACACGTGCTGGACACAGCTAGTAACTGTCTGCACACGTGCTGGACAAGCTAGTAACTGTCTGCACACGTGCTGGAACAGTGAAGGTCATACCTACGGTTAAGCCTCCGCCTTGTGAAGAGCATAGTCACGGTTCCATGTTTTATTTCTGTTGTTGCTTTGCCCCACAGTTTTGTTGAAAGGATTATGGAAACTATTATGAATATTTGGATGATTATGTTTCGTGAGTACATAATACCAGCAAAACAGTGCGATGTGGCTTATTTTAACAGATTCCTAACATTTTCACGTTGTGTTCGCCGTGCATTTTGATAGCACTCAACAATTAAACCAACATATGCACTTTATTTCCTTAAGCAGTAACAGCCACACCACAAGACACTAACAACAAAAACAGTGCTTGGACAACACTATTTGTATACAAACCAATTGCCATCAATTTAATAATTTTTAACAACATTTAATGACATTTTGTTATCACCCGTTTACGCTTTTAACTCAAAAATGAAAACAACCTAAGCCAAGACATTTAAAAGTAATTGTATTTTGTATAAACGAAAACAGTGAGTGTTATCAACCGATAATAGAAACTTGACATACTTGTGGTGTATATATAGTGATACCAAATTAATTTAGTGAATGTTGAATTGAACGTGACCTTGAACCCCTGATGATGGCTCTATTGCAGCCGAAACATGTGTAGGGTTAATGGACATGCTTAAGAAATAAAGTTCATTTGTTGGTTTAATTGCTGAGAGATTCCTAACATATTGCCCATTAATGTGTGTTCGAAATACAGGGTGTTCTTTTTTTTTGACCGATAAGCGACGGCCCAACGCTCCGCCCGACGCTCCACCAGCGTTACGTCGTGCGCTGCATGTCGGGGAGCTCTAACAATCGATAACGGGAGCTAGATAAATGATCGCAGTGATAATAACCTTTAGAAAGTCTAATAAAAACTCATTAGATCGTCGGGCCGGGGCTTATCCGTCAAGCAGGGAAAGAAACACCCTGTAATACAGAAAGTGGCATTCAAACACGCTGGCAGTTTGTCCAGTTATACGGCAGTAGTGTAGAGTATGAGAATGATATTAGTTTCAAGCTACTTGGAAAAGTATTTCGGGAGCTTCGCTCGAAATGGGCGCAAAGGCGCTTGGGTCTTCATGTAAAATATTGGTAACATGTGAATAAGAGCTGACTTTGTGGGCATTCAAATTGTTTGAAGCGTACGGACAGAAGGACAGATCAGTCTTAATAAGATTTTGCAGTCGTGCAAATGCGCCTGAAAGAGGTTATGGATAACATTGTAACGAATATTTTGGAGATGTGTGAGAACTGGATGTGGATTATACTGGCTCGGGATTGTGTCCATTGGTGGGTTTAGCACTGTGCTGGCTGTGGTGTTGCTGCCTGTCTTATGCTCGCATTTTTGTGGTTTTTGTCTGAAATATAACTTCAGCTGTCTGTGTATAGCCATATCTTGTGTTTAAGGCTTCAAACGTTTGATTGGTACCCGACGTTTCGAGACACCGTAGCGATTTATTTTTAACTCCATTACCGCATTCACAAGCGCCTGTCACCTGTTCCTACCCTGAGCCAGAGCAATCCAGTCCCTCCCTCCTATCCCATTTGTTAAAGATCCATTTTAATATAATTCTCCCATCTAGACCTAGATCTTACAAGTGGTCTCTTTCCATCAGGTCTCGCACCAAAATCCTGTAAGTGATTTCATCTTTAAGGGTCTAAATGTCCAGTTCTTTGTTGGGTATTTTGACCCTTGAAGACGAGATCATCACGCCTTCCCGAGTGTCGGACGCCAGTCGCCCACTAAAGCGATGCCTCATTCCAGAGATCTCAACTACACGCTGCGAAAGCCTAACACCTCGAGTAATACACTGTACCAACATTTCTGAGTATTGTGAAGATAGTGACTGTTTGTTCTGTTTTATCCTGAAGATAAGTCCAGTGTGATACTCCGAAACGTCGGGACACAGCGTTGCATCCCACAGGACTTGCATCTTCTACGTCGAAAGACACCCAATTAAGGTGTGACTTAAGTCTAAAGGCCGACTACCATAGTATTTGGGATTGTGATGTCAGTGTTTGTGGGCAATATGCCGAGTGTTTTCTGTTGCAAGTTAATTTTTATCAGACTCTACAGGGTCACATAATAATCTTCACTGCCGCCATATTATCGAGATTTGAGGATTTTACGAGGGTAAGGATTTAAATTGTGATCATCTGGATGGTGATACCGTGAGGTTAGGTAGATGGTTAACATCACTTATGGGGATTATATTATGTCTAACATAGGTAGATGGTTAACATGGCTTTTGGGGATCATATTTTGTCTAACATAGGTAGAAGGTTAACATGGCTTTTGGGGATCATATTATGTCTAACATAGGTAGAAGGTTAACATGGCTTTTGGGATCATATTATGTCTAACATAGGTAGATGGTTAACATGGCTTTTAGGGATCATATTATGTCTAACATAGGTAGAAGGTTAACATGGCTTTTGGGGATCATATTATGTCTAACATAGGTAGAGGTTAACATGGCTTTTGGGATCATATTATGTCTAACATAGGTAGAAGGTTATACATGGCTTTTGGGGATCATTATTATGTCTAACATAGGTAGAGGTTAACATGGCTTTTGGGGATTATATTATGTCTAACATAGGTAGATGGTTAACATCATTATTGGATTAATGTCATCAATTGGATGTGATACCCTGACGATGGTAGATGGTTAACATCACTTTTGGGATTATATTATGTCTAACATAGGTAGATGGTTAACATGGCTTTTGGGGATCATATTATGTCTAACATAGGTAGATGGTTAACATGGCTTTTGGGGATCATTATGTCTACATAGGTAGAGATGACAGTTGTCAAAATTTCCCGTAGAACTCAGAGTTCTTTGTCCCATTACATAATAAAACGGGGCTGCTATGTATAAAGAGCTTTCCATTATAGTCTTGTTGATTTTATCTTTAATGTTGGGCTTGTTTGTTTGAATTTAAGCAAAGAATATGCACGATTTCCCTGTCAGTGTAGCAGAATAACGAATTGAATCTTACCTATCACCCTTCTTTAAAAACCGAACACAACTCTTCAGCATTGAAGCATGCAAGGTCAGAATTATCAAATACAAAGTGGCCAGGTTCTTTTGTGTACCCTAGTATTCCTTCCCCATTTTTCTTTTCTATCTTTTCTCCATCACATTCACGTCTTCAAAAGCAAGAGTTGTATAAGATCACAACAAAAAAGAAGAATGAATCAAAAAGCGAAAGCAAAAAAAAAAAAGGCCTTTGAGAGAGTAGTAAGGCTGCTCTTACCAAAGTCATATTCAGGTCATTTAACATGGGACTGACTTGTGTTGTGGTTGGTTGGCGGGAAGCGTCGACCCTCTTGGTCGTGGTCAGTCACCGTGACGTCTAATGGAACATCCAGACGGGGGCAGCTGCTGTAAGTGAAACAGAACTATGATAAAATTATTGACTATGGATGTATGTTATGTAGGAATTTAGTTTCGATGGAAAAACATAATTTTCACGTGCATACACACGTGGGAGTTTCATGTTTGAAAATGTGTTAGCTGAAGAATAAGTAATTACGCCGGTATCTCACGGCGGAGGCCAGGATTCGATCCCGGGTCAGTCCATGTGAGATTTGTGGTGGACAAAGTGGCACTGGGACAAGTTTTTCCCCGAGTACTTCGGTTTTCCCCTGTCAGTTTCATTGCACCGGTGCTCCATTACTTGGAAAAACGAAAAAAACTGATTATCACAGGGTTGCACAAAAAGCCTTAAGGCTGCGGTGCTTCCGTAGCATCTGCTGCGGGGCCCTTCACCAAAAAAAAAAAGTATGTAACTTAGTTCACTGTTTTAACGTAAAACTAGTCACACCGAGCGCGGAAGAGTTAGATACATGTGAGGAATAGATGCAAAAAAATTTAATAAGGCGACATGGAGGTACGAAAGAAATAATTCTGTGTTGAATTTGAAATTAATATCGTCGCAAGTGTGTGTTTGTGGATGTATTGCCACGAAATCGCGTAAATGCATTTGAAGAAGTTGGAAAGAACGGCCTTCGAGGAGAGGGTCTAATGACTGCGGGCAAGAAGGGCCTTATGACTAACAGGACAGGGGAAGATAAATTTTATTCTAGGTTCACCGTCCATTTTCACTAATCAATATCTCAGTACCAACTAAATGCACATTATTTAAAAAACCAATATAAGGTTTCTTAAAATCGTCTAAAAAGCCCCTACATATGTTTCGGTTTCTAGAAAACCATCATCAGGGGGGTCACATAATGGGCGTAATTTGAAAAGTGCAATTATGTGACCCCCCTGATGATGGTTTTCTAGAAGTCGAAACATATGTAGAGGCTTTTTAGACGATTTTAAGAAATCCTATATTGGTTTTTTTAAATAATGTGCATTTAGTTGGTAGTGAGACATTGAGGACAGGGGAAGGTTATCTTCAGATTAACTTCAGGTTTATCTTCAGGTTATCTTCAGGTTATCTTCAGGTTATCTTCAGGTTATCTTCAGGTTATCTTCAGGTTCGTAAGAACAGGCCTTGTTGACTTAACAGTAAGCGAGTTAAATCCATCTCGGAAGTGAACCAGCCGGAGAATTATTTGACCACTAGGGCTCCATCTAAATTAAGATAAATACAGGCCTACGTGGAGCTCTACCTCCTCTTCAACTAGGCCTATACATTTGCACGGCACTTTGCTTAGATCTAGTAGCAACTTCATTGCTTAGGTTTGCATTTTAGAACTTGTGTCTGTCCTCCGCAGGCTAGCGAGGGCCGTATGCGGTACACGAGCCACGTTTTACTATACATCATCGTAGTTCAAAGTTCAAGCTTTATTACCACTACGGATCAAGTCTTCTTGTCTACGAAAGACTGGACAACATTCTACATTCATATTGTTTGATGTATGTTACGAGAAGGGCCACTAGATGGCTCTGTAGCAAACGATATACCTCAGGCACTCAGAAATCGCTCTACCGTGATTCGATATCCCCTTTCTTTTATTCTCTCCTACTCAGTCTTTCTTTTACCCACACATCATACATTCTATTCCCTTTCCTTATCCAAACTCCTCTCCTTTTGATTCCCAATAGCTTTTTGCTTCCCCCTTATTCCTTTTTCCAGATCGCCCTATGCTTTTTGACTGTCCGTCTTCATGAGCCGCACGACCACAAACAAAACAAATGACTCCAGCGACCCGCCCAGCTGTAATAGCGTTAAAAAGAATACAGGAAATGAACGTTCTCTGCTGTCATAACTCGCCGATTCCTGTATATTACTTACTGTTTGTTTCCCCTCAAACCTCTTCCCATTTCTTCTATCTTCTAACATGTAGCTCTTCTATTCCATCTTCTGTTGTGGCAATGCGAGTCTATTATCAATCATCTTGTACGCCTGTTTCAGTAATATCCTTCCTTTTTTTTTGCGAGGGGTGAAGGGGGGTATAGTCTGCTAATGAAATTACAGACTGAATTGGTTGCGGTGTTTATGGTCCTTAAATCAACGGCTGTGTTAGAAGAATGTTATTAAATATTGTGTAAATGTTTATAGATGTCTTGCGACGGACGACAGTGTATGTATGTGCTTGTCACTGTGTGTGCGTTGGAACAGGCTGTCTTCGTGAACATGTGTTTATGAAAATGATTAAACAACCATTTTAAAACCTGAATTTTTATTGGTGTTTTTTTTTTTTTGCAAAGGAAATATGCAAAAAAATCTCCTATCAAATATGCCATGTCTGCCTGTCTATTTGTCTCCCTGTCTGTCTGTTGTCTAATATAATAACTCGAAATCAGCTGATCAGCGGTGCACAAATTTGAAAAAAAACTCTATGAGCCACGTCAGAATTCTACGCTCCAGAAGTGTGACAAAATTTTGCTGAGGATCCAAAAATATAAGCGTCCCGTGCAAAATTTCAGGGGGTGTGCGACGCGTCGCCCGGAATTTGTGCACATTTGGAGCTGATCGTATTTTTATGAAATCTGGTATTAGGGATATACGCATAGATATTCAAAATCTGGGGAAAATTATCTTTATGTGTTTTAGGGGCGTTTCGATATTGACTGTTTGCTTCGCTGTCTAAGCATGTTTATTAGCTAAAAATGTTTCAAACAAAAGTTGTACAGAAACATAAAACATAATTTGTGCTCATTGGACTGTCCACGTAAGTTTTACGTTTTTGAAGGCTTATTTCTTTTGCTCTGCTGTCTTACGACTGAAGAAACGTTAGAGTAATTTTAATCTAATGTCATATTAGAGATCTTTGCTCGTGTATATTACGCTATTTGTAAGCGATTATGATAATTTAATACTGACAAATTGGAAATCTATAGGCCATAAGAAAGCACACTCTTCAGATCTGTTACTCTATAACTAAACTTCCTAACTTGTTACATTCGTGTCACCACTATGAAGCTGGTTACAGTCACAAGATGCTATTTAATTTTCGTTCCTTGTTTCACGTTAGTAACCACAAGTACCTAAAGTATATAAAGACGCGTATAGCTTGTTTCTATTTTCATCTTTCCAGCGACTATTACACAATTTCCTTTACCATCGAAAGCTTTCATTCCAAGGAAATTGGATTTTTTCTTTTGCCTTTTTAGGCACCTACAGTTGCTCTGTCACAAAGAGACACGTAATACATTGCGTGGGTAAAGGCAGCCGGAGTGCAGGAACGAAAACTCATGTAAAATTTGAGGTTATCACAGCGGTGCTGCTGAAGTCTCAAGTGGCGCTCTGCTGCTTGGTGTCTGGTTGTGTCTTCTTAGACAGCTTCACCGCCAATATGAAGTCATTACGATGTTTCGAAACGTCGGCAGCTGCCTATGTAAACACCCAACGACACGCATCACAGAATATAATAATCCTCAGCTACCGTCTCCTTGGAAGAAATGCTTGCTTCCAGATTCGATCTTCTAACCTGAAGAAGGATGCAGCTAGTTTCTCCAGGACGTTGGTCCGTATCTTCCAGACTACACGGCGTCACATACAGTAATATTCATGGTCACGGCTCATTCTCATATATGAAGGCATTTCATATTTTATCGTCAGCATGACATATAACTTGTCAACCAATTTAAGACTAGCTTATCCCCGGCTAGGCACTACGCTACAAACCGGTACGTCGCAGGTTCCATTCCCGATAGTGTCATTGGAATTAATTCCTTGATATAATCGTTTCTGTCGCACTATGGCCCTGGGGTCGACTCAGCCTCTAACAGAAATGAGTACCAGGAATATTTCCTGGGGGTAAAGGCGGCTGGTGCGTAGGGCTGACAACCTTACCACCTTCATGTGCCGATTGTCTACAAATCTGTGAGCCTCAACCTGCTGGACCACTCAGGGCCTGTCGAGGCCTGTAATGGGATTGCTTTACCTTTACCTTTTATCCCCGGCTAATCTCTGTCTGTGTTAAGTAGCTTCCCACATCTAAAATTCGTGTCATAATTTTTGTTTCAGTTCGCACGTGACAAGCGCCTGCAGTGTTTGGGATGCGGTGTGTGGTAAGTTTAGGCTTGTTTTTATCAGTAAAAGGTTTATAAATATGCTGGTTAGAAAATTTAGCCATGCAAGCACGTGTAAAGTGTTTCGACATTTGTTCGATACGGCGTTGTTAAGATCGTGAAATATAAGAAGTTACTGTGGGCTGGGAATGTAGCGGAATGGATATTAATGAGGAAATGTGTGATTTATGTAGATACGTGGTGTTGCTAGTATAGTGAAATGGTACGAAATTTAGAATAGTTGGGGGTATGGGGTGGCGTGGAGAGTCTTAGGAAGTCTGATAGGAGAGAGATGTGTGATTGATTTTAATACTGAGACGTAAATAGAAGGGCTTATAATTGTTTTGGTTCTGAGAAAAATGCGTTGTGAAGTGTCATGTAGGATTTTTGTATTAGTACTAATACGAAGTTTGTTACCGGGATATCGACTGACTGACTGACTGACTGACTGAGGAAAGAGCAAATAAATATTTAAACTAGCAACATGCTGTTTTGGAAATCCTGCATTTAAACCGATTCCTCATTTTCCAAAGAACAGCATGACACTGAGACACTGAAAATACAGAGCAGGCCTGAAGTAAAGAAACTTTGTATTTCGCGAATTTTGATGTAGAAGTGGACAGGCAGAGGGTCGGTTTGGCTCTTGCCATGGAAACTGACATCTTTGTGCAGTGGAATTTACACACAAGGTGTAACATCACTCATTGTATTCTGTGTTGTTTGTTGTTTGTTGTACACAGAACGGAGTTCTTACGGACTGCGCTGCACACTGTTACCAATATGTACGGTAGCCACAGCTGTCAAAGCGAAGTGCCAGTATTGCGGTACAGTTACTGTATGCTATTCAAATCCTCACTGTCACTATACCAGTGCACACTGTTACCAATATGTACGGTAGCCACAGCTGTTAGTGCGATGTGCCAGTATTGCGGTACAGTTACTGTATGCTATTCAAATCCTCACTGTCACTATATCAGTGCACACTGTTACCAATATGTACGGTAGCCACAGCTGTTAGTGCGATGTGCCAGTATTGCGGTACAGTTACTGTATGCTATTCAAATCCTCACTGTCACTATATCAGTGCACACTGTTACCAATATGTACGGTAGCCACAGCTGTTAGTGCGATGTGCCATATTGCGGTACAGTTACTGTATGCTATTCAAATCCTCACTGTCACATATCAGTGCACACTGTTACCAATATGTACGGTAGCCACAGCTGTAAAGCGATGTGCCAGTATTGCGGTACAGTTACTGTAGCTATTCAAATCCTCACTGTCACTATATCAGTGCACATGTTACCAATATGTACGGTACAACAGCTGTTAGTGCGATGTGCCAGTATTGCGGTACAGTTACTGTATGCTATTCAAATCTCACTGTCACTATATCAGTGCACACTGTTACCAATATGTACGGTAGCCACAGCTGTCAAAGCGATTGCCAGTATTGCGGTACAGTTACTGTATGCTATTCAAATCCTCACTGTCACTATATCAGTGCACACTGTTACCAATATGTACGGTAGCACAGCTGTTAGTGCGATGTGCCAGTATTGCGGTACAGTTACTGTATGCTATTCAAATCCTCACATGTCACTATATCAGTGCACACTGTTACCAATATGTACGGTAGCCACAGCTGTCAGTGCGATGTCAGTATTGCGGTACAGTTACTGTATGCTATTCAAATCCTCACTGTCACTATATCAGTGCACACTGTTACCAATATGTACGGTAGCCACAGCTGTCAAAGCGATGTGCCAGTATTGCGGTACAGTTACTGTATGCTATTCAAATCCTCACTGTCACTATATCAGTGCACACTGTTACCAATATGTACGGTAGCCACAGCTGTCAAATGCGATGTGCCAGTATGCGGTAACAGTTACTGTATGCTATTCAAATCCTCACTGTCACTATATCAGTGCACATTTACCATATGTACGGTAGCCACAGCTGTTAGTGCGATGTGTCAGTATGCGGTACAGTTACTGTATGCTATTCAAATCCTCATGTCACATATCAGTGACACTGTACCAATATGTACGGTAGCCACCAGCTGTTATTGCGATGTGCCAGTATTGCGGTACAGTTACTGTATTCTATTCAAATCCTCACTGTCACTATATCAGTGCACACTGTTACCAATATGTACGGTAGCCACAGCTGTTAGTGCGATGTGCCAGTATTGCGGTACAGTTACTGTATGCTATTCAAATCCTCACTGTCACTATATCAGTGCACACTGTTACCAATATGTACGGTAGCCACAGCTGTCAAAGCGATGTGCCAGTATTGCGGTACAGTTACTGTATGCTATTCAAATCCTCACTGTCACTATATCAGTGCACACTGTTACCAATATGTACGGTAGCCACAGCTGTCAAAGCGATGTGCCAGTATTGCGGTACAGTTACTGTATGCTATTCAAATCCTCACTGTCACTATATCAGTGCACACTGTTACCAATATGTACGGTAGCCACAGCTGTCAAAGCGATGTGCCAGTATTGCGGTACAGTACTGTATGCTATTCAAATCCTCACTGTCACTATATCAGTGCACACTGTTACCAATTGTACGGTAGCCACAGCTGTCAAAGCGATGTGCCAGTATTGCGTACAGTTACTGTATGCTATCAATCCTCACTGTCACTATATCAGTGCACACTGTTACCATATGTACGGTAGCCACAGCTGTTAGTGCGATGTGCCAGTATTGCGGTACAGTTACTGTATGCTATTCAAATCCTCACTGTCACTATATCAGTGCACACTTACCAATATGTACGTAGCACAGCTGTTAGTGCGATGTGCCAGTATGCTGGTACAGTTACTGTATGCTATTCAAATCCTCACTGTCACTATATCAGTGCACACTGTTACCAATATGTACGGTAGCCACAGCCGTTAGTGCGATGTGCCAGTATTGCGGTACAGTTACTGTATGCTATTCAAATCCTCACTGTCACTATATCAGTGCACACTGTTACCATATGTACGTAGCCACAGCTGTAGTGCGATTGCCATATTGCGGTACAGTTACTGTATGCTATTCAAATCCTCACTGTCACTAATCGTGCACACTTACCAATATGTACGGTAGCCACAGCTGTTAGTGCCGATGTGCCAGTATTGCGGTACAGTTACTGTATGCTATTCAAATCCTCACTGTCACTATATCAGTGCACACTTACCAATATGTACGTAGCCACAGCTGTTAGTGCGATGTGCCAGTTTTGCGGTACAGTTACTGTATGCTATTCAAATCCTCACTGTCACTATATCAGTGCACACTGTTACCAATATGTACGGTAGCCACAGCTGTCAAAGCGATGTGCCAGTATTGCGGTACAGTTACTGTATGCTATTCAAATCCTCACTGTCACTATATCATGCACACTGTTACCAATATGTACGTAGCCACAGCTGTCAGTGCGAAGTGCCAGTATTGCGGTACAGTTACTGTATGCTATTCAAATCCTCACTGTCACTATATCAGTGCACACTGTTACCAATATGTACGGTAGCCACAGCTGTTAGTGCGATGTGTCAGTATTGCGGTACAGTTACTGTATGCTATTCAAATCCTCACTGTCACTATATCAGTGCACACTGTTACCAATATGTACGGTAGCCACAGCTGTTAGTGCGATGTGTCAGTATTGCGGTACAGTTACTGTATGCTATTCAAATCCTCACTGTCACTATATCAGTGCACACTGTTACCAATATGTACGGTAGCCACAGCTGTTAGTGCGATGTGCCAGTATTGCGGTACAGTTACTGTATGCTATTCAAATCCTCACTGTCACTATATCAGTGCACACTGTTACCAATATGTACGGTAGCCACAGCTGTCAGTGCGAAGTGCCAGTATTGCGGTACAGTTACTGTATGCTATTCAAATCCTCACTGTCACTATATCAGTGCACACTGTTACCAATATGTACGGTAGCCACAGCTGTTAGTGCGATGTGCCAGTATTGCGGTACAGTTACTGTATGCTATTCAAATCCTCACTGTCACTATATCAGTGCACACTGTTACCAATATGTACGGTAGCCACAGCTGTTAGTGCGATGTGTCAGTATTGCGGTACAGTTACTGTATGCTATTCAAATCCTCACTGTCACTATATCAGTGCACACTTACCAATATGTACGGTAGCCACAGCTGTCAGTGCGAAGTGCCAGTATTGCGGTACAGTTACTGTATGCTATTCAAATCCTCACTGTCACTATATCAGTGCACACTGTTACCAATATGTACGGTAGCCACAGCTGTCAGTGCGAAGTGCCAGTATTGCGGTACAGTTACTGTATGCTATTCAAATCCTCACTGTCACTATATCAGTGCACACTGTTACCAATATGTACGGTAGCCACAGCTGTCAGTGCGAAGTGCCAGTATTGCGGTACAGTTACTGTATGCTATTCAAATCCTCACTGTCACTATATCAGTGCACACTGTTACCAATATGTACGGTAGCCACAGCTGTCAGTGCGAAGTGTCAGTATTGCGGTACAGTTACTGTATGCTATTCAAATCCTCACTGTCACTATATCAGTGCACACTTACCAATATGTACGGTAGCCACAGCTGTCAGTGCGAAGTGCCAGTATTGCGGTACAGTTACTGTATGCTATTCAAATCCTCACTGTCACTATATCAGTGCACACTGTTACCAATATGTACGGTAGCCCAGCTGTCAGTGCGAAGTGTCAGTATTGCGGTACAGTTACTGTATGCTATTCAAATCCTCACTGTCACTATATCAGTGCACACTGTTACCAATATGTACGGTAGCCACAGCTGTCAGTGCGAAGTGCAGTATTGCGGTACAGTTACTGTATGCTATTCAAATCCTCACTGTCACTATATCAGTGCACACTGTTACCAATATGTACGGTAGCCACAGCTGTCAGTGCGATGTGCCAGTATTGCGGTACAGTTACTGTATGCTATTCAAATCCTCACTGTCACTATATCAGTGCACACTGTTACCAATATGTACGGTAGCCACAGCTGTCAGTGCGATGTTCAGTATTGCGGTACAGTTACTGTATGCTATTCAAATCCTCACTGTCACTATATCAGTGCACACTGTTACCAATATGTACGGTAGCACAGCTGTCAGTGCGATGTGCAGTATTGCGGTACAGTTACTGTATGCTATTCAAATCCTCACTGTCACTATATCAGTGCACACTGTTACCAATATGTCGGTAGCCACAGCTGTCAGTGCGATGTGCCAGTATTGCGGTACAGTTACTGTATGCTATTCAAATCCTCATTGTCACTATATCAGTGCACACTGTTACCAATATGTACGGTAGCCACAGCTGTCAGTGCGATGTGCCAGTATTGCGGTACAGTTACTGTATGCTATTCAAATCCTCACTGTCACTATATCAGTGCACACTGTTACCAATATGTACGGTAGCCACAGCTGTCAGTGCGATGTGCCAGTATTGCGGTACAGTTACTGTATGCTATTCAAATCCTCACTGTCACTATATCAGTGCACACTGTTACCAATATGTACGGTAGCCACAGCTGTCAGTGCGATGTGCCAGTATTGCGGTACAGTTACTGTATGCTATTCAAATCCTCACTGTCACTTATCAGTGCACACTTACCAATATGTACGGTAGCCACAGCTGTAGTGCGATGTGTCAGTATTGCGGTACAGTTACTGTATGCTATTCAAATCCTCACTGTCACTATATCAGTGCACACTGTTACCAATATGTACGGTAGCCACAGCTGTTAGTGCGAGTGCCAGTATTGCGGTACAGTTACTGTATGGTATTCAAATCCTCACTGTCACTATATCAGTGCACACTGTTACCAATATGTACGGTAGCACAGCTGTTAGTGCGATGTGCAGTATTGCGGTACAGTTACTGTATGCTATTCAAATCCTCACTGTCACTATATCAGTGCACACTTACCAATATGTACGGTAGCCACAGCTGTCAGTGCGAAGTGTCAGTATTGCGGTACAGTTACTGTATGCTATTCAAATCCTCACTGTCACTATATCAGTGCACACTGTTACCAATATGTACGGTAGCCACAGCTGTCAGTGCGAAGTGCCAGTATTGCGGTACAGTTACTGTATGCTATTCAAATCCTCACTGTCACTATATCAGTGCACACTGTTACCAATATGTACGGTAGCCACAGCTGTCAGTGCGATGTGCCAGTATTGCGGTACAGTTACTGTATGCTATTCAAATCCTCACTGTCACTATATCAGTGCACACTGTTACCAATATGTACGGTAGCCACAGCTGTCAGTGCGATGTGTCAGTATTGCGGTACAGTTACTGTATGCTATTCAAATCCTCACTGTCACTATATCAGTGCACACTGTTACCAATATGTACGGTAGCCACAGCTGTCAGTGCGATGTGCCAGTATTGCGGTACAGTTACTGTATGCTATTCAAATCCTCACTGTCACTATATCAGTGCACACTGTTACCAATATGTACGGTAGCCACAGCTGTCAGTGCGATGTGCCAGTATTGCGGTACAGTTACTGTATGCTATTCAAATCCTCATTGTCACTATATCAGTGCACACTGTTACCAATATGTACGGTAGCCACAGCTGTCAGTGCGATGTGCCAGTATTGCGGTACAGTTACTGTATGCTATTCAAATCCTCACTGTCACTATATCAGTGCACACTGTTACCAATATGTACGGTAGCCACAGCTGTCAGTGCGATGTGCCAGTATTGCGGTACAGTTACTGTATGCTATTCAAATCCTCACTGTCACTATATCAGTGCACACTGTTACCAATATGTACGGTAGCCACAGCTGTCAGTGCGATGTGCCAGTATTGCGGTACAGTTACTGTATGCTATTCAAATCCTCACTGTCACTATATCAGTGCACACTTACCAATATGTACGGTAGCCACAGCTGTCAGTGCGATGTGTCAGTATTGCGGTACAGTTACTGTATGCTATTCAAATCCTCACTGTCACTATATCAGTGCACACTGTTACCAATATGTACGGTAGCAACAGCTGTTAGTGCGATGTGCCAGTATTGCGGTACAGTTACTGTATGGTATTCAAATCCTCACTGTCACTATATCAGTGCACACTGTTACCAATATGTACGGTAGCAACAGCTGTTAGTGCGATGTGCAGTATTGCGGTACAGTTACTGTATGCTATTCAAATCCTCACTGTCACTATATCAGTGCACACTGTTACCAATATGTACGGTAGCCACAGCTGTCAAAGCGATGTGCCAGTATTGCGGTACAGTTACTGTATGCTATTCAAATCCTCACTGTCACTATATCAGTGCACACTGTTACCAATATGTACGGTAGCCACAGCTGTTAGTGCGATGTGCCAGTATTGCGGTAAAGTGTTTGGGTGTGATCAAAGTCCTCATTAACCAATCTCTTCTTAATCACATGAGTAAGTCTTTAATTTCTTAATTTAAGTGTTAATCCTCATTTAACCCTTCTAAGAAGTTGGGGTTTTAAATCCAGTAATGTTAAATACATTCATAAAATTACAGAGCATCGGGCCGATGGCACTTAAAGAAATTGAGGTCCGTACAATGCACCGAGGCCAGCATTTAGCAGCTACGCATCAATGCACTACGATATTAAAAAACAAAAGAGGAAGGAAAGAGTACTTATCTATTTCTGACCAGGAATGTAAAAATAACTCTATTTTCCAGTTAAACAAAATCTGACACTTAATTTTTACATGACACAGACTGTACAGTTCACAGCACAATATGTGAAATGTAACCAAGTGTAAGGATCGTACAAATGTGATCTTGTGACCAGTACTGACAGACAGACATACGCACTGTGTCTACAACAATCAGATGCACCCTCTTCTCCTGTCTCCACCCCCTTGCTCTCAGTGAGCCGGAACGTATTATCATAGTCCATTTAGTATAATAAATTACATTTTCCCGTTAACTTCCGCTTGATCGTGTGTAAGCAGCCATAACACTTTAGCCATATTGATGATGTCAGATTTAAAGTAATAAATGTAGGGCATTCAGAACAGCTAATGACAACACGTGACCTTTGCTGAACCGCTGTGGAATTTATGGCCCTGCAGGAAGATGTGGATTTAGATGGAGAATCAAGCGATGGTATCAGGCTTTGTGTATTTTTGTAATGCTAATGTTAAGAAACTGTATTTTTAGACGCGGTCGCAAAATTGCGAAAAGAGACTGTTATATTTGTCTGTTCTGTCTCTCCGCACGGAACAACTGGGTTCTCACCGGACGGATTTTTATAAAATTCGATATTTATGGATTTTTCGAAAATCTGTGGAGAAACTTCAAGTTTCATTAAAATCTGACAACAATAACGGTACTTTACATGAAGACCTATGTACATTTATGATAATATCTCGCTGAATTCTTGTTAGAATGAGAAATGTTTCGGATGAAATTTGTAGAGAAAATCAAAACACACATTTTATGCTCAATAACTTTTTTCCGAAAATCGCACCGTTTATGAGATAATGTGGAAAAATGTGGCAGAGCCAGACAGGCCACAGATGACAATATAATACGGCGCATGCGCTTTGCATGCTGTATAACTAATGCTACAGACACACACTCAGATATATATAATACTTATTATTGTTAACATGCAGAGGTAAAATTATACACATAATTTTAGGTAGGCCTATATTTATTTACGTCGGCCGCGATAGCTCAGTCGGTATAGCGACTCGCTACAGGCTGGACGGTCCGGGGATCGTATCCCGGTGGGGGCGAGATTTTCCGCACCCGTCCAGACCGGCCCGGGGGCCCACCCAGCCTCCTATACAATGGGTACCGGGTCTCTTTCCCGGGGGTAAAGCGGCCGGGGCGTGGAGTTGACCACCCACCCCCATCTAGTGACAGGGTTAAAGAAAGAGTAGAGCTATACCTCTACTCCCCCTCTGGGCCTTCATGGCCTGTTATAGGGAGACCTTTACCTTTACCTTTACATTTATTCACCCATCATGCTACGTATTGAATATCACGTTGCCCGCACCATGTAGAAGTTTGAGCAGTCCTGCTGTGCGGTATATTCTGAGCCTGATGGAGCCAGTTCTTACCCTAACATCACATTCTTTAAGATCAGTTTTAATATTATCCTCCTATCTACATTCAGCTATTCCAAATGTCTCTAATATTCAGGTTTCTTAAACTAAAAACGTGTATACATTTTTTTTTAATCCAGAACTTTCTACATATCCAGTTCATCTCAGTTATGTAGAGGGTTATGTAGACTGAACGTGGTTTATATATTACATGGGGTTATGGAGAGGGTTATATAGACTGAACGTGGTTTATATATTACATTGGGTTATGGAGAGGGTTATGTAGACTGAACGTGGTTTATATATTATATGGGGTTATGGAGAGGGTTATGTAGACTGAACGTGGTTTATATATTACATTGGGTTATGGAGAGGGTTATGTAGACTGAACGTGGTTTATATATTATATGGGGTTATGTAGAGGGTTATGTAGACTGAACGTGGTTTATATATTATATGGGGTTATGGAGAGGGTTATGTAGACTGAACGTGGTTTATATATTACATGGGTTTATGGAGAGGGTTATGTAGACTGAACGTGGTTTATATATTACATGGGTTTATGGAGAGGGTTATGTAGACTGAACGTGGTTTATATATTATATGGGGTTATGGAGAGGGTTATGTAGACTGAACGTGGTTTATATATTACATTGGGTTATGGAGAGGGTTATGTAGACTGAACGTGGTTTATATATTATATGGGGTTATGTAGAGGGTTATGTAGACTGAACGTGGTTTATATATTATATGGGGTTATGTAGAGGGTTATGTAGACTGAACGTGGTTTATATATTATATGGGGTTATGGAGAGGGTTATGTAGACTGAACGTGGTTTATATATTACATTGGGTTATGGAGAGGGTTATGTAGACTGAACGTGGTTTATATATTACATGGGGTTATGTAGAGGTTATGTAGACTGAATGTGGTTTATATATTACATGGGGTTATGTAGAGGGTTATGTAGACTGAACGTGGTTTATATATTACATGGGGTTATGTAGAGGTTATGTAGACTGAATGTGGTTTTATATATTACATGGGGTTATGGAGAGGGTTATGTAGACTGAACGTGGTTTATATATTACATGGGGTTATGGAGAGGGTTATGTAGACTGAACGTGGTTTATATATTACATGGGGTTATGGAGAGGGTTATGTAGACTGAACGTGGTTTATATATTACATGGGATTATGGAAAGGGTTACGTAGACTGAACGTGTTTTATATATTACATGGGGTTATGTAGACTGAACGTGGTTTATATATTACATGGGGTTATGGAGAGGGTTATGTAGATTGAATGTGGTTTATATATTACATGGGGTTATGGAGAGGGTTATGTAGACTGAACGTGTTTTATATATTACATGGGTTTATGGAGAGGGTTATGTAGACTGAACGTGTTTTATATATTACATGGGGTTATGTAGACTGAACGTGTTTATATTAATGGGTTTATGGAGAGGGTTATGTAGACTGAACGTGGTTTATATATTACATGGGTTTATGGAGAGGGTTATGTAGACTGAACGTGGTTTATATATTACATGGGTTTTAATAATTACATGACCAATGCTTGTGTTGAGGGAAGTATGGAAATGCTTTGTGTCCGAAGGCGCCGGACAAGTTTGTTTTGTGAAAATGCCACGACAGTTTTGGACTGCTGACCTATGACCCTCATATCTGAACGGAACAAGCCGAGAGAAATTTAATCTGCCGTTAATCCACCGAGCCCAACGCCATCTATTGTGGCTAAAATAAAACATAAACCCTGTCCAATTCTGATCTAGAAAATTAGGGTGCAACATGGCAATAGCAGTCTTGTTTACACAACAGTATAACTTACCCCCCGCAACACCCCGTTCCGTCTGTTTGTGATCGAACAATCCATATGACATTTAATTCCACATATACATTGGACGGAGACTGATTGTAAGGGGTTGCTTGCTGGATGGCCCGAGTCTTGATTAAAATCACAGCAAAGGTCCTTGGCTCTTTAGCTTCTGCCCCCTACCCTCTTAGGGTCCCTATTGTTGTCTCTAGCGGACAATAGACGCAATTGACCCTATGATGTTCCTGGACTTCCCCCACCTCACGACGCTGCTCGCATCTAATCACCCCTCCCCTCTGTTCGTCATTCTTTGCTCAACAATATGTGATGGAAGGAAGACGATGAGAGATTATCTTCCTTTCCTCTTTTCTTTTTTTTTTTTCTTGATTTTTTTGTATATATTTTTATCTAAGGACTGCATGCACTGTAATGTGTGCGCCAGTGACGGAGAATGGGTCAATGTCGTTGAGTATATAGGGCCGATAATTCGTACCCCAACTCAATATTGGCGTAATGTTCACAAAAGTTTTCTTATTTGTAAAGTCTACAAGAAAATTAAGACTGGAATCTGGATAAAGAGGGATAGAGTGATAACAGTACTTCGCTATTACAATGGAAGTTGTTGGGGATGCAAAAAAGTGGTAAAACAATAAACAAAAGAGGAAACTGAAAGAATGAACGGAAAGCTAATGTTCTTGATGACAGTAGCGTATTGGTAGCAGAAAGGGGAGTTTCAAAACCGACAATGGGCGCCTGTCATGAGCCAGTTCCATCCAATCTCGTATTCTCATATTTATCTAAATATTGTGACATTACTAGCCTTTTGTATATGTGAGATAAACAAGAAATAACTACGAAAATTTTGACTGAGAAATGTGACGTACGAATTTAATTTTAGACATGAAAGGGTAGATGAGGGGAAAACACGGAAATACGGAATGGGTTTTGCATGGGGATATGAAGTGCATTCTGAACGTAAGCTGAGTCAGTGTAGGTTTTGTGGTGGATTACGTGTTTGTTCTAACGTTTCGTTATTTTTAACGCGTTTGCAAAAATTGCGAAAACAATTTTAGCTTCGTCATGTCTGTCTGTCTGTCCGTCCGCACGGAACAACTCGGCTTCCACAAAAGGATTTTTTGAAATTTTACATTTCAGGATTTTTCGAAAATCTGTCGAGAATAATTCAAGTTTCATCAAAATCTGACAAAAATAACGGTACTTTACATGAAGACATATGTACATTTATGATAATATCTCGCTGAATTCTTGTTAGAATGAGAAATGTTTCAGACAAAAGTTGTACAGGAAATCAAAACACACATTTTATGTTCAATAACTTTTTTCCGAAAATTCGCACCGTTTATGAGATAATGTGGAAAAATGTGGTACAGTCGGACAGGCCACAGATGATAATATAATACGGCGCATGCGCTTTGCATGCTGGATAACTAAGGCTACAGACACACACACATAATATGTAATACTTACTGCTTTTCCACGGCAACAATGGTTACGCGAACGCGCCTGAATATTACGTTATACGTACATTGCCTGTCTTGTTAGCTAAAATTTACACATTTTTGTTCATATATTCTATATGCAAATGTTGTTACCCGCACACGTTGTTTACGAAACTGCTTCATGATGTCTTGTTGAGGCCGAAATACGTTGTTTCGGTAGTGAATTAGTAAGATATCACCAAATATTATTCGGGTGATCAAATCAAGAAGAATGAGGTGGGCGGGGCATATAGCACGTATGGGTGAGGGAGAGGTGCATACAGGATTTTGGTGGGGAGACCTGAGGGAAGGAGAACACTTGGAAGACCCAGGCGTAGATGGGAAGATAATATTAAAATGGATCTTCAGAAGTGGGATGGGGGGGCATGGACTGGATTGATATGTCTCAGGATAGGGACAGGTGGCAGGCTGTTGTGAATGCGATAATGAACCTTCGGGTTCCATAATACGCTGGGAATTTTTGACTACTGACGACCTGTTAGCTTCTCAAGAAGGACTGTGCTACATGGAGTTAGTTAGTTAGTTAGTTTGGTTAGTGCGATGTGGTTGTGATTTACAATTCTGTTGCACGCAGCTGATGTATGTTCATTTGTACTGACAGTACACGGTAGAATATTGAACATTCGAAAATTATCTTAGAGTTTCTTGAGATCTAGTTCAATATAAGTCTACAATATAAGTTACATAATTCTACAATATAAGTCTACAATATAATTCTACAATATAAGTCTACAATATAAGTCTACAAATTTATCATCAATCTCTCCGTGTCCTTTGTAACACTTTTACCGACACTACAGGCAGTTCTTAGACTCGCACTCAGTAGGTATTATTCCCGCCAGCCACGATTTGTTTGCATTCTACCGGGGCACAAAATACACCTGCAATTTTGTTTTGTACCTTCCTTTACAGCCCCCTGGTCTAACATTAAATTTTAATCGCAGTCGAGGGACTCCAGTCATCTGCCCACGGTTTATATTCCACTAGCTGCTAATCGTGTAAAATCTTCTAATGCCTGCAATAACAAGTTCTCTTTACGTCTGAAACTGTGCTGGCAGTAGCCAGGAATACGACGTGTACATCGCGAGTGTCAGTGTCATTATACTTTAAATGTATTAATGACAGGAGAAGTCGTAAATATATGGGGTTTGTGGCACTGCACTTCATTCGAGTGTAACAACTGTGACAGGTGCGCATCCAGAATTTTTCCTTGCGGGGGGGTGGGGGGGGGTGGGGGGTGGGGGGGCTGACCTAAGGCTATTATAATATATGATTTGATTTTAAAAATTGTGTTATAAAATCATGTTATAAGTAAAACATAACACTACATTTATATACATACGAATATAACGACATGTTCCGTGACTCAATCACAGTGTCCTATCTTATTGTTTTTTAATTTTATTAATTTATTTTTCAAAATTCTAACGCACTGTCATCAGCCGATTTCAGTAGCTGATTTCGGCTGAAGGGAAAATCACGTAAAAGTTTTTATATCATAACATCTACGAAATCTGTGTTTTTTTAAATTTCGGTTTTGGGGGGATTAGGGGGGGGGGCTGTAGCCCAGTAGCCATCCCCCTTGTTTGCGCCCCCTGAACTGATAAAAAAAATAGTATTTTGTGAAATATAACTTCGCATTTGTTGTTCACGCAAATCTGTTATGAAACACATCGAATGTTGACGTCATGTCACTGAACATAAGATGTATTACTAAGGCAATTGTTATGCACTTACCTCACTTTACATTCACAAACAAACTTCGTAACATATTACAAACCGCAAGGTAGCAGCCTGCAATCAACTTTAATATCAGCAATACAAATTTCTGACATCTACTTGTGTACTGAGACATTAAATTATTGCAGTATTGATGGCTTAGACATACGTTCCATCAGCCATCTTCTGTTTTTATTCGTAACTACTACCAGCTGCGTCAACTTCTTTTATGAATCATAATTATCATGTGTAACAACATAATAGCAAACCGTTTGCTGACTGTGTCTTAGTACTGCCATCGGTCTCCAAACAAACACAAATCACAGTGTCATATATGGCTGGTCACGTTGCAGCATAAGTTTAGTGTCCATATCTTCAAATAAACTTACAATCATTGATACCACTTTGTCCACGTGCTAGGATGCCAGATTTAAAGGGCGAGAGAAAATTAGCATTTTAAAGACTAAAGTTAATGTAAATTATATAGAAAGATACAGTCCGTACCGCGCAGTAAACACACTCCGTCCCAGTTATACAAACCAGTCAGTTAATGTTGTACAGTGAAATAATCGCTGTTTGTTCTGAGATCCACACAAAACACATAAATACAGTCCGTACCGCGCAGTAAACACACTCCGTCTCAGTTATACAAACCAGTCAGTTAATGTTGTACAGTGAAATAATCGCTGTTTGTTCTGAGATCCACACAAAACACATAAATACAGTCCGTACCGCGCAGTAAACACACTCCGTCTCAGTTATACAAACCAGTCAGTTAATGTTGTACAGTGAAATAATCGCTGTTTGTTCTCAGATCCACACAAAACACATAAATACAGACCGTACCGCGCAGTAAACACACTCCGTCTCAGTTATACAAACCAGTCAGTTAATGCTGTACAGTGAAATAATCGCTGTTTGTTCTGAGATCCACACAAAACACATAAATACAGTCCGTACCGCGCAGTAAACACACTCCGTCTCAGTTATACAAACCAGTCAGTTAATGTTGTACAGTGAATAATCGCTGTTTGTTCTCAGATCCACACAAAACACATAAATACAGTCCGTACCGCGCAGTAACACACTCCGTCTCAGTTATACAAACCAGTCAGTTAATGTTGTACAGTGAAATAATCGCTGTTTGTTCTGAGATCCACACAAACACATAAATACAGTCCGTACCGCGCAGTAAACACACTCCGTCTCAGTTATACAAACCAGTCAGTTAATGTTGTACAGTGAAATAATCGCTGTTTGTTCTCAGATCCACACAAAACACATAAATACAGACCGTACCGCGCAGTAAACACACTCCGTCTCAGTTATACAAACCAGTCAGTTAATGCTGTACAGTGAAATAATCGCTGTTTGTTCTGAGATCCACACAAAACACATAAATACAGTCCGTACCGCGCAGTAAACACACTCCGTCTCAGTTATACAAACCAGTCAGTTAATGTTGTACAGTGAAATAATCGCTGTTTGTTCTCAGATCCACACAAAACACATAAATACAGTCCGTACCGCGCAGTAAACACACTCCGTCTCAGTTATACAAACCAGTCAGTTAATGCTGTACAGTGAAATAATCGCTGTTTGTTCTGAGATCCACACAAAACACATAAATACAGTCCGTACCGCGCAGTAAACACACTCCGTCTCAGTTATACAAACCAGTCAGTTAATGTTGTACAGTGAAATAATCGCTGTTTGTTCTGAGATCCACACAAAACACATAAATACAGTCCGTACCGCGCAGTAAACACACTCCGTCTCAGTTATACAAACCAGTCAGTTAATGTTGTACAGTGAAATAATCGCTGTTTGTTCTCAGATCACACAAAACACATAAATACAGTCCGTACGCGCAGTAAACACACTCCGTCAGTTATACAAACCAGTCATTAATGTTGTACAGTGAAATAATCGCTGTTTGTTCTGAGATCCACACAAAACACATAAATACACTGTGTGGGCAGAACGTAGAATTGCTGAATGTTAAACTGGTGGTAATATAGCAACCACTGGCTTTAGAGGTTAATTACTGAAGTATTTAATGACATCGCATAACTGTATCTCGAGAGCTTCAATATTTCTGAGAATATGCGGTTCACTGCTTGGAACAAAATCTATAATGACAATCTTACAGTTCTCATTTGGTCAAGAAGGCACTCACCATCCGTACGATCCTTTTTTTTTACTAAATATTTACAACCCCCCCCCCAGGACCTGTTGTCTGAGAAGCTGATAACAGAATTGAAGCCAAATTTTTGAGAACGCAGTGTTCATTGCAATGTATGTACATCAGTGAGGTCTAAGGAAAAAGAAAGGTGAAATGTTCGCGTACTTAAATGACATGACGGCACATGGGAGAGTGGAGGTATAGCTCCACGAGTTTTAGCCATGGAATAGACGGAGGTGAGGGGTTACTTTACGGCGCGGCTAGTCACGTATCGGAAAAAAGCCCCGGTACGAGGTGTAGTTGGTTGACAAGGCCCCAGAGCGGGTTTGGACGCCGTGAAGAGAAAGTTCATTCCAACCTGTCGGAATCGAATTACTCATTCAACCGTTACCCTGGTCACTATAGTGACTGAGCAATGCGTTTTTCATATGATTCCCAGAATGGACAGCGATTATTTTACTATATGTCTTTAATTGGAGTTTCCATATATTGGCGTGTGTGGGTATTAATGTGTTGAATTTCAAGATGTTATTCTGTCTTTAAATGGTTTTTTTTTATATGGCTCGACAGCCCCTTGGGGGCCTAGGCCGCCTCATTTTTCGAGGCTTCACGATCACACACTTTAGACACACCACACTCGGTAGGACTCCTCTGGACGAGTGATCAGCTCGTCGCAGAGACCTCTACCTGACAACACACAACACTCAGAAGAGACAGACATCCATGTCCTCGGTGGGATTCGAACCCACAATCCCAGTAAGCGAGCGGCCGTAGACCCACGCCTTAGACCGCGCCGGCTACTGCGATCGACTTTGAAGATTTACCCTGTGTAATTATTAATTCTGGTAGTTGCCAGGAGATATAAGCTATACAGTTATACAGCTATACAGCTATACAGTTATACAGCTATACAGTTACTCGTTTATTACCTTCATTTTTCTCAGCCTTTCTCTATCAAATAAATTGGCAAGCCAGTAAACCCTGGCCCTCCCGATCACCTCATAGTACAGCGTGTAAAAGACACGAGCTCTAATCTCGCTAATGGAAGTTGCACCACTAATGTTGAAGTACGTCTGTGTGGTATAAATCTCAAGAATTTGCATAAATGGCCTGTTGTACACGAGACGAGAGCCATCTATGCGCCATCCGCTAAAATGAGTTCCCACAATTCCTGTTAGTTTCTATATTATATGTATCTGAATCGGAAAGAGTCTATATCAACATCTTATGTATTTGTTCATGTGGTTAATAGATAGCTGATATTTCCAGAAATACGCATATATCTGTGAAAGTACTAATTACAGTATGGCATTTGTAATGATAATCAGTAGCAGAAACTGTAGATATTGCTATTGTGTGTTGTTTTATGAATTTGCTAAATCGAAGAGTTCTCGGCGATCCCGGTGTCCGTGCGGTCTAAGACGTGGATCTGCGGCCGCTCGCTTAGTAGGATTGCGGGTTCGAATCCCGCCTAGGTCATGGATGTCTGTCGTGAGTGTTGTGTGTTGTCAGGTAGAGGTCTCTGCGACGGGCTGATCACTCGTCCAGAGGAGTCCAACCGAGTGTGGTGTGTCTGAAAAGTGTGTGATCGTGAAGCGTCGAAAAATGAGGCGGCCTAGGCCCCCAAGGGGCTGTCGAGACATTGGAAAAAAAAAAAAAAAATTTCTCGGCTGTGTTCTACAGAATTATTGGTTCGCAGATCGGTATCGTAGCGTTAGATAGCATTTTTTGAAATTATCTTAATAGTTTGTTGTCTATAAAACTAATAAAGTACAAAAGAGCAGGAATACACAAGTTTTTCAAAATGTCTAGGCGCCACCTCAAAATTCTAGGCGTCAGAACGGTGATACGGAACGAGTTCCACACTGATGACACTCAAATTTCAGTTTTTCCTGTCTACCGGGACTTGCGCAACCCCGGTAAAGAGAATCACAAAAAGAAGGTTTAATGGCACTGTACTTTGTGCCAAACGACGACCTATCAAGAAGGATGAGAAGGGAGAAGCAGGTGAAACACGTGGAATAGACGAAAAAGGCATGCCATAATTTGATAAGGGAAACTGAAAGGAAAACACAATTTGACAATTCATCGCATAGGTTTTAGGATATTATTAAAGAGTGCCTTAAGGAATCGGGGTTTGAGGTTGGGATTTTATTTGTTTAGCTCAGAATATATCTACTGTTGGGAATGTATTTATTTACTTGGGACAACTTGAGAGATAAACAGCGTCAAGGAATGAATTCGAAGCGATGTAGAAGGAAGTGTTGGTGTCCTAATTTGTGGTATTAGTTTGATATTGTCGTGGAGAGAATGAGGAAAACCGCGAGGAACTCAGAACAGCCGGTCCCAGAATTAATATTTAAACCTGCGATCCCACGAATAACATTTAATTGCGACTTTACGTGTGGCAGCATCTTGTGGAATTTTTTGTTGTTGTTGTGAAGGGCCCCGCAGCAGAAGCTACAGACGCACCGCAGCCTTAAGTCTTATTGTGCAACCCTGTGATGTAGATGATTAGTTTTTTTTGTTTTTCCTTGTAATAGAGCACCGGTGGAATGAAATTGTGAGGGGAAAACCGAAGTACTCGGGGGAAAACCTGTCCTAGTGCCACTTTGTCCGCCACAAATCCCACATGAACAACCGGGATCGAGCCCGGGCCTCCGCGGTGAGAGGCCGGCGACTAACCGCCTTAGCCATGGCACGGCCTTTGTGGACTTTATATGTAGGATAAGCTGGGTGACTATCAGCTTCACCAGAAGGACTCTGCTCCGTGCAGTTAATGTGACTGTACTTTATAGGCAAAAGGGAAAGATGTTACCGTGACTAAACAACACTTTAGTAAGGCGTATAGAATAATGGTGGCAAAACTCCAAGTAATCTTAACCGTAATATTATTAATAGGTTAACGGTGAGACTTGACTAACAGTTAATTTACCTTCGAGGAAATGTAGCCTAGTTTGCAATAAATAGGAGACTCAGTGGGCCCCAGGGCCAGTATGGACATGGAGGGTAAAGCGTCCCTGTCCCTGCCTGAAATTGAGGCATGTCCTCCTTTACCCGTAGTGGCAGGTTAAATTTTGGGGCTTGTCCTCAAATTACATCCTAAGTGAAATTGTTATGCTCTGTGTTGTAGTCTAATTCATGAAGCGTGTCTTTGTTAGACAGCAGTTCTGAAGGTAAGAGGCCACCTGGAAGACCCAAACGTAGATGAAACAGATCTTCAAAGAAATGTCATGCGAGGGTGTAGAGTGGATTGATCTCGCTCAGGTTCGGGACGAAATTCTAGATCCTATAGAAGTAAATTTTTCCATATGCTTAATTGATCACTATACAATGAATGATCATGTTTGGTGGAGGTTTTGTTCCACGCATTCTTAACCTCTGATGAAATCCGAATTCCGGTACCCTGGTCTTTTGTCCCGTAGCCTAGTCACTCTAATGACTGAGGTCCCCGTTTAATGACTAACTGAGAGACTATCAGCTTCTCGGCAACTACTCTACTTCTTGCGGTTACTGGCTGTAATGCTGTGAGTTAGTAGCTTCTTCTTCTATCATCTCGACGCTCTGCACCCTACACAAGGCCGTCGCCTGTGCAAATACTGCAACGACCTTCTTTTAGGCTTTGGCTTCAATAAAACCCGATAGATATGCGAACTGTTAGGAAACATTACTCTTGTTTATTTCCATTGTATACATCTGCGGAAGCCGGCGTAGCTCAGTGCGCATATCATTAGGTACTTTTTAAGAAAGGTTTCTATTAACAATGTCCGGTCTACATTTCAGCGGTCTTTATGACAGTCTTTGTACAGGTGGGCCAAGTATTTTTGTCACTAGACTGTGACACAGAACTGTGGACTGTATCCTGGTAGCTGTAATAAGAGAAAAGAGCTTTCTCTCGTTCTATGCAGATTGGCCAGCAGCCTCCAGTGTTCCTTCATGACTGCGTCCGTCTGCAATAGCCCTCCTGAGAACGATGACGCATGCGAGACATAATAGTCAGTGCGTTCGCTTCGTCAGAACGAGAGGCTACACAAGACAACTAATGTCAGTTCCTCGTGAGAAAAGATATGACCTTGATAAAGAACGTACAGGCCAACACCTAAGCAACACTCATTCTTGTCAGAATATACAAAGGAATAATTTTAACTTATTAATTTTGTAACATATATTTATTCCGTTTCAAAACAAAGATTAGGCCTATATTAACAGAACTGGCTTTAAAATTTTTTGTAGTTAATTAACTGATCATTTGAAGGACAGTAAACACTTTTTCCTTTGAAATCTGCGGTCTTCTGGGGTATTACGCGGCGTCGTGTGGTAATTGTTTACCGACGTTTCGGGACAACGTATCGGTTCCATCTTCACGATCAAGAGTCCGAGTAGGAAAGAAATAAAGCCAGCAACCTATAACGTAGATTCTGGAAAGTACGGCAGGGTAGCAATCTGTAGATCTGATGACAGCCCCTTACAAGGACGAAATAGTTAGAGCTGTGTAGGTAAATACGAGTAATAGCTGTTTGTTCTGAGATTTATACGAAACACGTAAATACACTGTGTGGGCAGAAAGAGGAGATTTATTTGTTTTAATGTGAAATAAGTGGTGCATGTGGTTACCGTTGTGATTAGGGGCTTTGTAAATTCGGAGATATTATGAAGGCATTGAACCTGTAACTTACATACGTGTTGAAAGATTACAGTGGGCTGAGCATGTAGTAAGGCTGTTCGAATACATACTACCAAAACGAATTTTGGAAAGAAATATCGTGAGAGAAGCCCGCTGGAAAACCAAGGAATAGATGGAAAAATGAAATGCGAATGATTGCAGTCAAATTGCTCAGTACCAAATTATGGCACGCAGCGGCAAGACGTAGGAGTCAATGGAGGAAGGGAACAGGTGAGGTCATGGCTAGGAAACGGGGGAAAACAGCCATAGGAAGAAAAAGAAGGAAATAAGTTGGAATAAATTGATAAAAAAATTCTCAAATAAATTTACGTCTTGTGATTTGTACTTATCCCAGGCAGATGTAACTGTTAATTTTTTTTTTAAATGCGAATATTTATATGCAATTGTAAGCACTTAAAAAGTGTATACAGGGCATACACAAAAGAATGGTGCGGTATCAAAAGTGAATTATTTTGAAACCGCACCATTCTTTTGTGTATGCCCTGTACATTTTGAATTATATAAAGAAATATTTTTTTGCACTTTTGAAATTTTATTGTAATAAAGGATGCACATATATTTTTATAATACAATGTGGCCATATTTGTACCTTAATATAAATATACGTTTAAAATATAATATAAATAATATTACAAAATTTTATCCTTTTCAATATCTGTTTTAATATCTATTTTTGAATGTTATCGTGAGAAGACTCTTCACTTTTCCCAAGAAATGGTAGCACTGTAACGGAAATTGCACTCTCCTTTTGTTGCGGCGATGGCGTACAGTATGGCTGTTTGGTTTTGTATGTATATCTTTCTGTAGATTTTTTCCCCTTTTTTTCCCCATTCTTTACTGGAGACTTACCTCTACTATACAGAAATATATGACAACAAAAATAGTGAAAGACGCAGAAGCGAAAAAATGGAGGACAATGGCGCGCCTGAATTTGAGTCCCCAAGCTACTGGCCTGCTCCCTGGCGGCGAACATTCTTCACTGCAACACGAACACAACAACAGAAAGCAAAATGGCAGCTACCTTTTCTTTCTATCCATGTGGATGATTCTTTTCTTCTGTCCTTTCTTCTCGCTATTTTTATTCCAACCAACCACAACGATCTTTTGAATGACGCAGGCAGAAAGAGATTCTAAAATATGAAAAGTGTGTAAAATGGGAAATGAGAGAAAAGCCAAAGCTTGTACGGAAATGAAATGACTCTCTGTTCTCCCGTCTTTTGTTTTCTGCGTCATTGTTTCTCCTGCGTTTCTTCCTAGACATTATGGATTTTAATTTACTCAGAACATTGTTCCAGATAGCTACAAGCCATCTTAAATCCTCTGAGTCGGACTGAAATGTGTTTGGGTTTTGTGTGGCAGCGGTAAGAATGTGAAACTTGAAAAATTATTATTTTAGAGTTCTTTGTTAACAAACCAATGCCAGAAATAATAACAAAAAATGTGATATAACAATATGTAGGGTTTTTATTCATCAATACTGATGGACTGGCAGACAATCACCAATAATACATCCTTTTTCTTATAAAATAAAATTAAAAAATTTCAACAATTAAAACAATAAATGTACTTTATTTCTTAGTTATGTCCATTAACCCTACATGTTTCGGCTGCAACAGAGCCATAATCAGGGGTTCAAGGTCACGTTCACTTTAACCTTGAACCCCTGATGATGGCTCTGTTGCAGCCGAAACATGTGTAGGGTTAATGAATATATCTAAGAAATAAAGTACAATTGTTGTTTAATTGTTGAATGTTATCAAAATTCACGGTGACACAAAGCAAAATTAAAAAAAAATATGTATTTACTAACACATACAAACGATCATACAAAAACAACTTTTATTTATGAGAAGATTACATTACTAATTACTTTTACGAAACTTATTTTCACTGTCTGATTTATATTTGTAATTACTGTGTCAAATAACCGACGCATTTATATACAAAAGTGCTTGGAAATTTATTATGGAGTCAGTGAGGAGAAGGCTGGCCACACACGATTAAAAAAAAAATTAGTTTAAACAAAAACAAATGACATACTGAATTGTCTAGGCACAATTTCTTTCCACGGAATCGACGACATATTTCCTTTTCAGCATGGGCAAACATATTTTTGGTCACCACGTCCAAGCTGGACATATGGTCCACCCAAACTCCAGGTTAAAATTGATACAAGAGACTGTCGGGTCTAAATCGGTCGAAGCTTGATTCCGATTAATCCCGCCACCCATACAGTTTTTAGTTCAATAATGCATCCTTATACACCTCGACTCTCCAAAGGCACAACTTCCCTACGCAATACCTAAAAACACGAAATGCTTTACCTTAATGTGCTAATTAAATGAGGAGTTCACAAATCCCGAACGACTAAAATTTTTTACGGTGGCGCCTAATATTTATAGTTCCTCAGTATGGAGGGTCACGCGGTGGCGCAGTTGGTTGAGGCACTGCGCTACAAACCGGAAGATCGCGGGTTCGATTCCCTATGGTGTCATTGGGATTTTTCATTGACATAATCCTTCGGTCCACTATGGCCCTGGGGTAGACTCAGCCTCTAACAGAAATGAGTACCAGGAGTATTTCCTGGGGGTAAAGGCGGTCGGTGTGTAGGGCTGACAACCTTACCACCTTCATGTGCCGATTGTCTATAAATCTGGGAGCCTCAACCTCCTGGAACCCTAAGGGCCTGTCCAGGCCTGTAATGGGATTGCTTTACCTTTACCTTTACCTTTACCTTTACCTTTGCCTTTGCCTTTACCTTTACCTTTACTGTTTCTTCCTTTCTTACCTTTACCTTTACCTTTACCTTTACCTTTGCCTTTACCTTTATACCTTTACCTTTACCTTTACCTCAGTATGGTATCTGTTTCATATCATTCTTCTGGTGCCTAGAATTTTGAGTTAGCTCTTAGATTTTTGTAAAATTTGTGGACCGCTGACTTAGTTGTGTGCAAGTCGAAAAGCTGCTCTTACATAAAAATCTACACTTAGCAATTTTGTATTTCATAAAATTACTGACAAAATTAATTGTCTTGGACCAAATCCATGCCTGTAAGATTAAAATTAACAATTTTCATAGTTTTATGTATCTAAAAATAACAAATCTATTGTTTATTCTTTTATATTAAAATTATTATTTTTTCCAACACGTTGGTCGGATAGGAAGAATTATGAATTGTTTATGGATAACATGCTGTTGATAATTCCGCCACGTTTGATCCTTTCGGAAGGGGTAGATTGGCACACGTCAGCTTGTCTTCCTTCCATCCATTTGCAGTTCTCTCGGGACGTGTGTTAATCCTGATAAAAGCAGCATTGTGAGCACAAGAGAGGGAAATGAAACAAGAGGCGTGTTGTTGTTGTTGTTGTTTGGTAATAAAGAGTTGGGGTGAGTTTGAAAAGAGGTGGGAGGAGGGTAATATTGTGGGGCTGCAGTGGTTGAATATTCATGTTATGTTTAGGGGAAATGGCAGACAGTAATCTGTTTATGTCTTCACTTGGGGAAATTGTCCTTTAAATCAACGAGATTGAATTGAAAAGGTATGTTTAGCCGTAAGATGGCTCTGCTGCTGTTTTCGGAATGTGGCGTGAGTTAGGGCTCCCATTTGTTGAGTGCTGTGTACATTTGTAGTTTCGGATTTTCACTCTGAGTAACCTTAAATTTATGGAGACTTGTAGGAGAGTGAAAATACATCTGACAGAATTCATTCCACTTTGCATGACTCCTGTAAGCAGCTTCTTCCACGTGTCATTTCATATTACCGTTTCCTTAAAGTTTGTCCAAAAGCATCTGCCTGATTGCCCAACATAAAAACCAGTTTTTTTTTTCTTCAAATTTTCGTGCAAAATTCATTACAGAAATTCCCGGCAGGGATGAGAGATTTTTTCCGAAACGTCCACACCGTCTCTGAGGCCCACCTAGCCTCCTATTCAATTTATACCGATGGTTTTTTGGTGTAAAGCAGTCGGAGCTTTAAGCTTACCGCTCACCTGCTTAAGGGTGAGTGGAGTATAACTCTAATCCCTGATACGCCTTTTATACGTGCGTAGGGCAAATTTAGATTACGTTCATCATAGAATTTCTTCAAGGAGCTGTAAATTTTCTGCATTTTTACGAGATTTCAAATTTAAAACAAAATTCGCCAGTGAGCAGCCTCTCTCTTGTAACGCCATCTTCACAAGTGCTGTCAAACAGCTCCCAGCGTTACTGCACACTGAACTACAGCATCAGAAAAAATGGTCGAAACAATCCAAATACTGACACTTTTTTTTTGTAAATACCCTGTAGCCAACCCCGTGCAATGCATTTGACTATGACGTCTGAAGGAAGTGCGGGGGTGGGGGTGTTGACACTACAGGAAGGGAAGTTGTTACGAAGCAGACAACAAGTTAGGAAATGTAAGGACAATACCTTGACTCACTCACTCTGTCGTTGTCCCTAGTATTTAAATTCACGACTATTTTGCAGAAAATTTCTAAAGATGCCAGTGGTGTCCAAACATTTTTGGCCAAGGGACACAACCGTTATTTTAGACTGGGTCGTGGGCTGCACTAATAGAAAGCACAATAAGTGGTATACTTAACCGCCAAAATTTTTGTTGCATTTTTATAGTGGATATATACTCAGGCATAATTTACAAATGTGGCCACGGAACGCGTAACACAAACTACCGGGCCGCGAGTTGGACACCCCTGTACAGGGCCTGTATGTGTTCTCCGTGTCTTACCAACAGATATACAATAGATCGTAATCGATATGTATCACTTCTTGTACTTATCTCGTAAACGACGATATTTACAAATGATTATCAAGTCCGATTGTTTTCTTAGAAGTTTTACCCCTTCCTCTGCCTCAGTTCATACCTCACAGAGAACACAGTGTACCACAATTACCAAGCTATTATCTAACATGTCGTTTGTGTGAAATGACTGCTATTTTAGTAGGAGTTTAACCAAAATATAAAAAAATTTTGGTGAAAATCTGAAACATGAAATTTCACGAAAATTTTTCCCTTGCGAGTCCCGCTGTACCATGCAACAGACAGACGGACAGGTATGACGAGGCTATTGGTCTATTTTCGCAAGCACTTCGGTATCGCGTCCAGAGAAAACATGTTAAAGAAGAGGAAGGGAGGACGATAAAGAATAAGGCAGGAGAAGAGGAAGAATATGCAGAGAAATGTGAGGGAGAAATAAGAAAGGAGGATAAATAGAAGTTGAAGAATTGGTGTAGAAAGACGGGAGAAGTGGAAAAGTATAAGGAGGAGGGTGAAAAGAAGAATATAAGAAGAGGAAGTGGAGAAGTGGGATGAGAATTAGAAGAAATTGTAGTAAGAGAAGGGAGAAGATAAATAAGGAGAAGTGGAGGAGAGAAGTAGAATATAAGGTGGAAGAATAAAATTAAAGTAAGAGAAGAAGAAATAGAAAAAGAAAAAAGAGAGGAAGGATATTTAGAAGAAGCTGAAGAAAACCAAGAAACAAGTAAACAAGGACACCTGTCAACAACTACTGACATCGACCTCGAGGCATAAAATAAATGTTAGCCTATATTAGTTGTGCGGTGTTGAGAAATAAAGAATGACCGGGGGGGGGGGGGACGGAGGGAGGAAGACGACATTGTGCTGCTTGTTGTTACCCTGTGATCCTGTTGTTATCCTGTGATCCTGTTGTTACCCTGTGATCCATCAATCCTTGTAGCAACCTGCAGCACTCTGCGATGATTTGCAGAGAGCTCTGTCGGCCGGAGTGACATGAGCCGAGACTGGCTATAGTGCGGCTCACACCGCCAGTGACGTGTCACCTCATGACACAGCACCTTGTTGACCCTTTAACGATTAAGTGGAAGTACTTTTCTATCCAACGCTTCCCGGATTTCCGAAAGAAGCATTCCTATTTGGAAGGGTCCCAGGCTTCACCCATCAGTCCTTCTGGTAATATCAACGTGTAGATGAAGATAAGTATGGAGCATTGTTGGAATGATACTGACAGGGGAAAACTGAAGTACTGCGAGAGAAAACTGTCGTAGTGACACTTTGTCCACCACAAATGTCACGTATATTAGACTGGGATCGAACACGGCCCTCTGCTCTGAGAGGCAAGCGACTAACTGCCTGAGCCATGGCTCGGCCCCGTAAAACTAAAATTAACGTGAATTATATATAAAGATTCAGTCCGTACCGCGCAGTAAACACACTCCATCTCAGTTATACAAACCAGTCAGTTAATGTTGTACAGTGAAATCATCGCTGTTTGTTCTGAGATCCACACAAAACACATAAATACAGTCCGTACCGCTCAGTAAACACACTCCGTCTCAGTTATACAAACCAGTCAGTAAATGTTGTACAGTGAAATAATCGCTGTTTGTTCTGAGATCCACACAAAACACATAAATACAGTCCGTACCGCGCAGTAAACACACTCCGTCTCAGTTATACAAACCAGTCAGTTAATGTTGTAAAGTGAAATAATCGCTGTTTGTTCTGAGATCCACACAAAACACATAAATACAGTCCGTACCGCGCAGTAAACACACTCAGTCTCAGTTATACAAACCAGTCAGTTAATGTTGTAAAGTGAAATAATCGCTGTTTGTTCTGAGATCCACACAAAACACATAAATACAGTCCGTACCGCGCAGTAAACACACTCCGTCTCAGTTATACAAACCAGTCAGTAAATGTTGTACAGTGAAATAATCGCTGTTTGTTCTGAGATCCACACAAAACACATAAATACAGTCCGTACCGCGCAGTAAACACACTCCGTCTCAGTTATACAAACCAGTCAGTTAATGTTGTACAGTGAAATAATCGCTGTTTGTTCTGAGATCCACAAAAACATAAATACAGTCCGTACTGCGCAGTAAACACACTCCGTCTCAGTTATACAAACCAGTCAGTTAATGTTGTACAGTGAAATAATCGCTGTTGTTCTGAGATCCACATAAATACAGTCCGTACCGCGCAGTAAACACACTCCGTCTCAGTTATACAAACCAGTCAGTAAATGTTGTACAGTGAAATAATCGCTGTTTGTTCTGAGATCCACACAAAACACATAAATACAGTCCGTACCGCGCAGTAAACACACTCCGTCTCAGTTATACAAACCAGTCAGTTAATGTTGTAAAGTGAAATAATCGCTGTTTGTTCTGAGATCCACACAAAACACATAAATACAGTCCGTACCGCGCAGTAAACACACTCAGTCTCAGTTATACAAACCAGTCAGTTAATGTTGTACAGTGAAATAATCGCTGTTTGTTCTGAGATCCACACAAAACACATAAATACAGTCCGTACCGCGCAGTAAACACACTCCGTCTCAGTTATACAAACCAGTCAGTTAATGCTGTACAGTGAAATAAACGCTGTTTGTTCTGAGATCCACAAAAAACACATAAATACAGTCCGTACCGCGCAGTAAACACACTCCGTCTCAGTTATACAAACCAGTCAGTTAATGTTGTACAGTGAAATAATCGCTGTTTGTTCTCAGATCCACACAAAACACATAAATACAGTCCGTACCGCGCAGTAAACACACTCCGTCTCAGTTATACAAACCAGTCAGTTAATGTTGTACAGTGAAATAATCGCTGTTTGTTCTGAGATCCACACAAAACACATAAATACAGTCCGTACCGCGCAGTAAACACACTCCGTCTCAGTTATACAAACCAGTCAGTTAATGTTGTACAGTGAAATAATCGCTGTTTGTTCTCAGATCCCACAAAAACATAAATACAGTCCGTACCGCGCAGTAAACACACTCCGTCTCAGTTATACAAACCAGTCAGTTAATGCTGTACAGTGAAATAAACGCTGTTTGTTCTGAGATCCACAAAAAACACATAAATACAGTCCGTACCGCGCAGTAAACACACTCCGTCTCAGTTATACAAACCAGTCAGTTAATGTTGTACAGTGAAATAATCGCTGTTTGTTCTGAGATCCACACAAAACACATAAATACAGTCCGTACCGCGCAGTAAACACACTCCGTCTCAGTTATACAAACCAGTCAGTTAATGTTGTACAGTGAAATAATCGCTGTTTGTTCTGAGATCCACACAAAACACATAAATACAGTCCGTACCGCGCAGTAAACACACTCAGTCTCAGTTATACAAACCAGTCAGTTAATGCTGTACAGTGAAATAATCGCTGTTTGTTCTGAGATCCACACAAAACACACAAATACACTGTGTGGGCAGAACGTAGAATTTGTGAATGTTAAACATAGTGGTACATATAAGTAACCACTGGGTATTAAGGCACTGAGGTTGCCACTAATTTGGTGGGTTCCCAATTTTTTCTAAATGGCTACATTTTGGAGCAGTCATGGACATCCGAACAAACGTGGACCTGAAGCTTGGGTGTTGAACTCGGAGCACAAACTCCAATTCACAAAAATACAGCAACTTACATAGCGCCTCGGACGCTTGCAAAGTTTTGGGTTTCGTTAACGGCTTTCTAAGACGACTTTGTTCCATTATTTAATCCTTTACAGTCAAGTTTAACCTAAAAACTTTGCATTCTATCCAAATTTTATACAATTTTCATGCATATCTTTTATGCCGCGGTGTTTCAGATGATTCTTACAACAATCGGCTATTAATTCACTGTAGAGCATTGACAGACATTTTCAGTACCGAGACGGTGTGTTTACTCGCGGTACGAACTGAGTCTTTATACACAATTCTGTTTAATTTTCCGTCATTCAGCGGTGAAACAGGATCAAGAATATTTTGGACCTTTCGCCAAAGGGCGTTTATTTGCCAGCTGAGCCACTGTTAGCGTCTGAATAATGACTTGTACCGCTACGTCAGTAGTTTAAATAGACTGCTACCTAAGGATTTATAAATGAAATGCCTTTTATGAACAGAAACTATTTATGGGTATAAGTGTTCGTCTTTACCCTAGGTTACAGCAGCCGGAGTGTAAAACTAACAATTACCTGCATTTTATTTTTGTTTCTATTTCTCCACTTTCTCCATTTTCTTTCATGTCTTCGCAAATTTTTTTCTCTTCAAAATTGCACAAAATTTGTAAACATTTGAACATAAAGATTTTCCTTCGCTTCTCCATACGCCTTCGTCGCGATGTTGAAGTCGTGCTTTCCTTGTGCAACAGAGTGACATGATATCCTGTCTGCAGTATAGCTGAGTGTCACTATTCGCATGTTACTTCCTACAAAGAAGGATTCCATCATATTCCATCATGTTGGTTGGGATTCGCCTACACAAGTGTATATTCACACAGACACAAAGCTTTCACGATACTGTATAAGCAAATCTGATTCTATGTATAGGGCCTACCCTTTTTTGTGTATAGAAGTACATCGCAAACACGATTCATGATACGTCTCTTTCCATCCTCGTCTGTCACAAAAAGCACTTTTCAATGTTACTGCTTTAGAGTGACGTTTCGTGGAAAGGCGGGGTTAGGATAGAACGTAGAATATAGAAATTTGAATTAAAATGATTTGGCGTGAATGGATGTATCTTATCGCAAAATAAGCTTAACACTAGGATTTCCTTTATGACAGAAAAAAAAAAGTTTGATAATATTGCCTGAGAGCTTGTGAATATGGGTTTGTATTTTGCTGCCGTCTTTCCTTATCGTCATATATATACGTCTAAATACGGTTTACGTGCGTCATATATATATATATATGTCAGTTTTATTGCTTATCTGTCTTTACGCCTGCATCACATATTCCATTATTCTAAACGGATAAACGTGGATAATTTTGTGGTAAATTTTTCCCGTTCTCCCTTGAAGACATGTAGGGGTACAGAGGGGTACAGACAGCCTCTAAGTGCATTTGTAAACTTATTTACGGCTTTTCACTGTCTACGAAACAACTATATGCAACTTATGACTTTCACTTTTTTCTATTTACAAATTCACCCTACATATGTTTCGGTCCTCTTAAAGACCATCATCAGGGGTAAAAAAATTACGTGAATACATTATGGGTGTAGATTGAACGTAATTTTGTACCCCCTGATGATGGTCTTTAAGAGGACCGAAACATATGTAGGAGTGAATTTGTAAATAAAAAAATTAAAGTGAAAAAATGCATTTAGTTGGTTCGTAGACAGTGAATTGTTAAACAAGATGCACGGTGAGATTAATATAAAATTATTTACGGCGTGTTTTGAATCTGTCGCGAATTTTATACTCTACAAAAACTATTTAGATTACAATTTGCTGCTATTGTATCGTTACATTTGTGTGATATTTATGTAGGCAAGATTAACTTTTGTAACTGCTCACAGTGGTCAAAATTAAAAAATGATAGTCTTTTTTCTTTTTTTAGATTCAAAAATAATGATTTTCCGAGATAAGACACTTACTGAGGTTTACCAATTCCTCATGGCCACTCGACCATTTCACAGAACAAAAACCTTTCCATCTTCTTAAAATCAAGTTTCAGCATTTCTGTTTTACTTAAAACGTCTTCACTTATAATTACATTTCCCATTACCCACTCTCTTGCCGATCCCAGTGGCCGCGCGGTCTAAGGCGTGGCTCTACGGCCGCTCGTTTACTAGGATTGTGGGTTCGAATCCCGTCTAGGGCATGGATGTCTGTCTGTTGTGTGTTGTCAGATAGAGGTCTCTGCGACGGGATGATCACTCGTCCAGAGAAGTCCTACCGAGTGTGGTGTGTCTGAGTGTGATCGTGAAGCCTCGATAATGAGGAGGCCTAGGCCCCCAAGGGGCTGTCGAGCCATAGAAAAAAAAATTACCCGCTCGCTTTGCACGTGGATATATTCTGTTTGTACTTTGTCCGACAAAAAGTAGATTCGAAGCACTGAGCGGTCTTCACAAGTAGGTATATTCCGCCCTCATATCGTTGACATTCACTGGAGACCAACATGAGTTTATATACTAGAAATGCTTCGGTAAGGTGGCTATTACAATGACGAGGCTTCTGTCAGAAGTACTGTTGTCGACGCATGAGATCAGCGTTGACCTTGACATTGGTGACGCATATAACGTCAGAACGTTATGTGTTCAAGGATTTTAAACTGATGTATTCCAGTTAAAAAAAAACGGTGGGCTGAAGTGCAATTGTGTCTTCTGCGTGCGAGTAAATTTTAGTATTTTATGTTGTGTTCTATCAGCTTTGAGCTTTGCATAAATTGGTTTCTAGTCATGTTACAGACTAAACACCTAACAAATGGCGACGATTTGAAACAGACGCAGTGGTAGAGACATGTCTTACCCCAGGTTAGTGTTGAAATAACGTGCCCTAAACACACGCGCGCTCTTTCTCTCAAGGTCAAAGCTGTTCTCTTCAGTCGAGGACAGTAAGAAGTGCTATGTTATAGCAGCCGGTATGAATAACCGCTTTTAATATTTGGCGAGAGGATATTGGCTTGAGGCATGATTCGGCTGGAGAAAACGGTCCGTTATTGCCAGGCCTGCAAATGTAAGTCGAAACGCCATGATTGGCCTCGGGAAGTAAAATGATTTTGTGTTTAGGCCGGTGTTGTCCCACAAGAAGGTATTGCCTTATATAAAACCAGGTCCAGTGAATTTAAACCTCGGATATTCATTCTGGTTACTACTCTAGTAGAAAATACTGTGTCCTGGGATATGGTGGGCCGCGATAGCTCAGTCGGTATAGCGACTTGCTACGGGCTGGACGGTCCGGGGATCGAATCCCAGTGGGGGCGAGATTTTTCGCACCCGTCCAGATCGGCCCTGGGACCTACCCAGCCTCCTATACAATGGGTACCGGGTCTCTTTCCCGGGGTTAAAGCGGCCGGGGCGTGGAGTTAACCACCCACCCTCATCTAGCGCCGAGGTTAAAGAAAGAGTAGAGCTATACCTGTACTCCCCCCTCTGGGCCTTCGTGGCCTGTTCTAGGGAGAATTTTACCTTACCTGGGATATGACACCTTTAGTCTGGTGGGAATTTACACGACTACACGGCGTCACATGCGATAACATAGTCACCGACGTGAGAATGTCTGACGTCACATGAGTTACGGCGACGTCGCGCCAGTATGAACCGACCTTTACGTTATACATCTGTCTCTGTCGCAAAGCTCTGAGCTCAACTTCTTTTCCTCAGCTCAAAACTTCAGCATTTGGGTGGATGAGATGAATTCAATTCAAAATGCAATGTACCTGCAGACATTTGAATTACCGAGGTACATCAAAGCAAGCGCTGTAACACTTATAGGACTCTCCTCTCCTTTCTGTTGTTTGTTCGTCTCCTGTGTTTCGACGTTCTAACTCTCCATTCTCTGTCACTCCCTCCCCCACCTACCCCAACTTCCCGAATTGTGTCATAAGCTCACAATATTGCAGTCCCTTTCCACAATCCTCTTCTACCTTCATAAACAGAAAAATATCGTTAATGCATCGGTCCTGTTCAAATGACGTCACAGCGGAGGACTAACACATCTGTGTTCTGAAATGTACACACAGTCAGTAACACAACTGCGAGTAAAACATCCCCTATTTAAAGTCGGTTGTGTTTTCTTGGGCTTAATATATGGAAGCGTGGAAATTGATATTCTCCTTTTATTAATACGACGCTGACAGTTGCACGATACATTGTCAGTAAGGACGGATATTTAATTTACAATCTCATTTCACAACATTTTGATGAGAAATGTTTTCGATGAATAGTTTGCTGCGCCTATTTCCAAAACGGTGAAGGACTCAGACGCTGTATACAGCAGCGTGTTATTCTGACGCTGTGTACAGCCACCATCTTAGTTTTGCAGTAAAACTGCCCAATTGCAAAGCTTCAATGTAATTTTTTTTATGATTCATCGACGTTTCGTGAACTGCATAGATTATATGATATACTGTCAGATGTGAATTGAGCATTATTATGAATGGAGATAGATGACAAAGTGAAATAATTGGCGGTCGTGGCGGATTGTAACACAGTATTTTAACAGTATTGTACATATACTCAGTATATCTTCTGTTCCACTTGGCCTAAGTCACAGTGTAAAATCAAATTGAATTCGAGGTAAAAACACTGCAAGCCACAGATGTCAGGAAATTAGTGAAATGTTACTAACTCCCATAATTGTTACCTTGTTTACATGGATCCATATGCTGAGCAACTCAAATTTATTCAGTGTCAATACTGTGAATATGACTGTACATGTAAGTGCATCATTACTTTGAATATGGCTGTACATGTAGGTCCATCATTACTGTACATATGACTGTACATGTAAGTCCAACATTACTGTGAATATGACTGTACATGTAAGTCCATCATTACTTTGAATATGACTGTACATGTAAGTCCATCATTACTGTGAATATTACTGTACATGTAAGTCCCTCATTACTTTGAATATGGCTGTACATGTAGGTCCATCATTACTGTGCATATGACTGTAATGTAAGTCCATCATTACTGTGAATATGACTGTACAGGTAAGTCCATCATTACTTTGAATATGGCTGTACATGTAGGTCCATCATTACTGTGAATATGACTGTACATATAAGTCCATCATTACTGTGAATATGACTGTACATGTAAGTCCATCATTACTTTGAAATGACTGTACATGTAGTCCATCATTACTGTGAATATGACTGTACATGTAGGTCCATCATTACTGTAATATGACTGTACATGTAAGTCCATCATTACTTTGAATATGACTTACATGTAGTCATCATGTACTGTGAATATGCTGTACATGTAAAGATCCATCATATTAATAGTTTAAATTAATATACTTGTATGCTGTAATGTAGTCAATTATGTAATATACTGTACATGTAAGTCATCATTATGTGAATATGACTGTACATGTAAGTCCATCATTACTTTAATAGGCTGTAATGTAGGTCATCATTATGTGATATTGACTGTACATGTAAGTCCATCATTACTGTGAATATGACTGTACATGTAGTCATTACTGTAATATGACTGTACATGTAGTCCATATACTGTTGAATATGACTGTAATGTAGTCATCATTACTGTAATATGACTGTACAGTGTAAGTCCACATTACTTAATTGTTACTGTATGTATGTACTTGTGTATGCATGTAAGTCATATATGTAATATATGTAATGTATATATTATGTATTATGTATGTAGTATCATATTGTATGTATGTAGCTATTGTGTATGTACTGTATAGTAAGTAATTATGTAATGATGTATGTAAGTATGTATGTAATGATGTATGTAGTTTATTACGTATTATGTGTATGTAGTCATCATGTATGTAAATGTATGTATGTATGTAAGTATTATGTATGATGTATGTAGTGTATGTACTGTTGTGTATGTACTAGTATGTATGTATGTATGTAAGTATGGTATGTATGTATGTATGTATGTATGATTGTATGTATATGTATGTATGTATGTAGTATGTATGTATGTATGTAATGTATGTATGTATGTATGTATGTATGTATGTATGTGTATGTAGTATGTATGTATGTATGATGTATGTATGTATGTATGTATGTAGTATGTATGTATGTATGTATGTATGTATGTATGTGTGATGTATGTATGTATGATGTATGTGTATGGTTATGTATGTATGTATGTATGTATGTATGTTATGTATGTATGTATGTATGTATGTGATGTATGTGTATGTATGTATGTATGTATGTATGTATGTATGTATGTATGTATGTATGTAGTGTATGTATGTATGTATGTATGTGTATGTATGTATGTATGTATGTATGTATATGTATGTTGTATGTATGTATGTATGTATGTATGTATGTATGTATGTATGTATGTATGTATAATGTAGTATGTATGTATGTATGTATTATGTATGTATGTATGTATGTGTATGTATGTATGTATGTATGTATGTTATGTATGTAGTTGTATGTATGTGTATGTATGTATGTATGTATGTATGTATGTATGTATGTATGATGTATGTATGTATGTATGTATGTATGTATGTATGTTATGTATGTATGTATGTATGTATGTATGTGTAGTATGTATGTGTATGTATGTATGTATGTATGTATGTATGTATGTATGTATGTATGTATGTATGATGTATGTGTATGTATGTAATGTATGTATGTATGTGTATGTATGTATGTATGTAGTATGTATGATGTTATGTATGTATGTATGTATGTATGTGATGTATGTAATGTTATGTTATGTATGTATGTATGTATGTATGTATGTATGTATGTATGTATGTATGTATGTATGTATGTATGTATGTAATGTAATGTATGTATGTATGTATAGTATTGTATGTTATGTATGTATGTATGTATGTATGATGTATGTGTATGTAGTATTGTATGTATGTATGTATGTTATGTATGTATGTATGTATGTATGTATGTATGTATGTATGTATGTATGTATGTATGTATGTATGTGTATGTATGTTGTATGTATGTATGTAGTATGTATGTATGTATGTATGTATAGTGTATAGTATGTATGTATGTATGTATGTATGTATGTATGTATGTATGTATGATGTATGTATGTATGTGTATGATATGTATGTATGTATGTATGTATGTATGTAATGATATGTATGTGTATGTATGTATGTATGTATGTATGTATGTATGTATGATTATGTATGTATGTATTATGTATGTATGTGTATGTATGTATGTATGTAGTATGTATGTATGTATGTATGTATGTATGTATGTATGTAATGTGTATGTAGTGTATGTATGTTATGTATGTATGTATGTATGTGTATGTATGTATGTATGTATGTATGTGTATGTATGTATGTATGTATGTATGTATGTATGTATGTATGTATGTATGTATGTATGTATGTATGTATGTATGTATGTATGTATGTATGTGTATGTATGTATGTATGTATGTAGTATGTATGTATGTATGTTTTTTTTTTTTTTTTAATTATTTATTTTACAGCATGCTCCATTACAGTACAGTAATACTACATGCCTCATGTAATCATTATATACAATAATATACAATATTTACAATTACAATATATAAAATCAGTAATTTTCCTGTTTCTTAATTATAGGAATACATGTAATTTTTTTTTTTTTTTTTTTTTTCCTACAACCTTTCGAAATCTATAGATTCGGTAAAGTGAATAAAGTGTTTTCTGTGGGTCTTGATCAACTCTTCTTGAGTTGCTGGCCAATTTCCGGTTTTTAAGACATTATTCTTGAGTGTTTGGCGCTCTCTTTGCAGCAGCCTGCAGTCGTATATCAGGTGTTCAGTTGTTTGGTCTGCGCTATTGCATGGACATGTTGGGTTGTCTATTATCTTGAAGCGATTGAGGTAGGATTTAGTTTTTCCGTGTCCTGTGACTATTGCCGTGAAGTTAGGTGTGAGGTTCACCTTAATTTTTAATCTCTGGTTTACGCTGGGGAAAAATGATTTGGTTGCTCGACCTGCTCTGACACCAATCATAATAAAGGTGGAGGAGGCGGCTAAATTATATGACCTAACGAAAGGGAAAGGAATACAGTCCAATATCGACGGGAAAGTCGAACCGAAGTACTGGCCTCATCCAGCAGACACAGTGCGATTATTGGAAACAGAAGGGCATAAAGAAGTCACGATGCAAATATACACTGACGGAAGCAAAAGCGAACATGGAGTAGGGTCAGGGGTAGCCATCTTCACAGGAAACGAACTGACAAAACAACTGACATTCAAACTGGACGACAGATGCTCAAACAACCAGGCTGAGCAACTGGCCATAGTGAAAGCACTAGAGGAGATAGAAGGAACAACACAAATACCTAGAAACCAAAGGACAGCAATAATATATACAGACAGCAGGATCACAATAGACTGCTTGACGAACAGCAGAACGCACAACAGATTAATAGAAGAAATACGGAAGAAAGTGACAATCTTGGAAAGGCTTAGCTGGACAATAAATTTATCCTGGATCAAAGCCCACGCAGGAATACACGGCAACGAATTAGCGGATAGACTGGCTAAAGAAGCGGCAAGAAATCAAGAAGCTATAATCTCCTACTACAAAATTCCTAAATCCACAATTGTAAGTGAATTGAAGGAAGAAGGAAAAGAAAAGTGGCAACAAGAATGGGATAAAACCACCAAAGGTATGTATGTATGTATGTATGTATGTATGTGTATGTATGTATGTATGTGTATGTATGTATGTACGTATGTGTATGTATGTATGTATGTATGTGTATGTATGTATGTACGTATGTGTATGTATGTATGTATGTGTATGTATGTATGTACGTATGTGTATGTATGTATGTATGTGTATGTATGTGTATGTATGTATGTATGTATGTGTGTATGTATGTATGTGTATGTATGTATGTATGTGTATGTATGTGTATGTATGTATGTATGTGTATGTATGTATGTACGTATGTGTATGTATGTATGTATGTGTATGTATGTATGTACGTATGTGTATGTATGTATGTATGTGTATGTATGTGTATGTATGTATGTATGTGTATGTATGTATGTACGTATGTGTATGTATGTATGTATGTGTATGTATGTATGTACGTATGTGTATGTATGTATGTATGTGTATGTATGTATGTACGTATGTGTATGTATGTATGTATGTGTATGTATGTATGTACGTATGTGTATGTATGTATGTATGTATGTATGTATGTGTATGTATGTATGTACGTATGTGTATGTATGTATGTATGTGTATGTATGTATGTACGTATGTATGTATGTATGTATGTATGTGTATGTATGTATGTATGTATGTATGTGTATGTATGTATGTATGTATGTCTGTATGTGTATGTATGTATGTATGTATGTGTATGTATGTATGTATGTATGTATGTGTATGTATGTATGTGTATGTATGTATGTATGTGTATGTATGTATGTGTATGTATGTATGTATGTATGTGTATGTATGTATGTATGTGTATGTATGTATGTATGTGTATGTATGTATGTATGTGTATGTATGTATGTGTATGTATGTATGTATGTATGTGTATGTATGTATGTATGTATGTATGTATGTATGTGTATGTATGTATGTATGTGTATGTATGTATGTATGTGTATGTATGTATGTACGTATGTGTATGTATGTATGTATGTGTATGTATGTATGTACGTATGTGTTATGTATGTATGTATGATGTATGTATGTATGTAGTACGTATGTTGTATGTATGTATGTATGATGTATGTAGTATGTGTATGTATGTATGTATGCGTAGTATGTAGTATGTATGTATGTGTATGTATAGTATGTATGTATGTATGTATGTATGTATGTGTATGTATGTATGTATGTGTATGTGTGTATGTATGTATGTGTATGTATGTATGTATGTGTATGTATGTGTATGTATGTATGTGTATGTATGTATGTACGTATGTGTATGTATGTATGTATGTGTATGTATGTTATGTACGTATGTGTATGTATGTATGTATGTGTATGTATTGTATGTATGTATGTGTATGTATGTATGTACGTATGTGTGTATGTATGTATGTAGTATGTGTATGTATGTATGTACGTATGTGTATGTATGTATGTATGTGTATGTATGTGTATGTATGTGTAGTATGTATGTATGTATGTATGTATGTGTATGTATGTATGTATGTATGTGTGTATGTATGTATGTGTATGTATGTATGTAGTATGTATGTATGTATGTATGTATGTGTATGTTGTATGTATGTATGTATGTATGTAGTGTATGTAGTATGTATGTATGTTGTATGTGTATGTATGTAGTATGTGTAATGTATGTATGTATGTATGTGTATGTATGTATGTTGTATGTATGTATGTATGATGTATGTTATGTATGTATGTGTATGTATGTATGTATGTGTGTATGTATATATAATAATAAATACAGTCACCGTGGTAACCTTCAAACCTAAAATTAAAATTCGTATTTTTTCTGCCATACATTTTCTTTTTAAATCTTAGTCATTATACGAATATTGTTATATTGACAAAACAAAGATTCCTGTCCCGGACGAAGACCTGGTATTCTGTTTGTCTGTTTTAGCATAGACCGTGCATTAAGGCACCGAGTTACGTCGCTCTGTTCCATGTGACACGTGCCTTAAAAGCAAAACACTCTAAATCACTTAAACTGATATACATTTTTGGCGTTATCATTCTGTAATTGTGGATATAAAACGACGTTTCGGAAGTCGACTGTGCTTGTGTCATTAAGTGTCTGAGCCCCAAGGATATAGACTATTTTCATCTGATTAATCCATGACCCAAGAAAGTATTTGCATGACGTCACCTGCACAGCAAGTGCCATATACAGACACACGATCGCTGTACATACACAAAAGAATGGTGCGGTTTGTTTTTATTCACTTTTGATACCGCACCATTCTTTTGTGTATACCCTGTATATATCAGTTACTAGTATAACTCCGCTACACGTTGGATCGTCACAGACCGCAGTAAGGGAGACGTCAGAGGTGTAAGGAAGTGGTGCTGGCAAGGCTTACATAGCGTCGTAGACATTAATGAAAAAATAAAATAAGGAAGTTATGTGTGTAGCCGTATTTTGAGTTCATCTGTCTGTATCACTGTTCTCAGAAGTACTGTTATTTCAAATTTAGTTTTAAAACAGTTTCATATTTTTGTCTGTCAACAGAAAATGTTTAGTATTTGTGTTATTTGCACAAAGCAGTTTCACCTTAAACGTTCAGTGATGTATTTTTCTTGCTTCCACGTGCGTGCCTGGAACATATCTTTCTCTTTACCCTTTTTTTCCAATGTCTCGACAGCCCCTAGGGGGCCTAGGCCGCCTCAGTTTTCGAGGCTTCACGATCACACTCAGACACATCACACTCGGTAGGACTCCTCTGGACGAGTGATCAGCCCTACGCAGAGACCTCTACCTCACAACACACAACTCACAAGAGACAGACATCCATGCCGTCGGTGGGATTCGAACCCACAATCCCAGTAAGCGAGCGGCCGCAGTCCCACGCCTTAGACCGCACGGCCACTCCGATCGGCTTTAACCTTTAGTCTACAGAAAGATTAAAGCATTTATAAACTTCTAACAATTCTTCATTTCGCTGTGGCTTTTATTGCTACGTAAATTTAAAGATGCCCTCGCATTTCGTTAGGAGTAAAGTTTTATATAAGAATGGAGGTAAAGTTCCACCGTTTTCCAAACTTCAACACTAGAAACGGCAACCGATAGCTTGCACGTTCGACCGCTTAACCGCCGAAGAATGAACCTCCGATAACCAGTAAAAACGAGGTCGGGCGAATCCGTCTAAACTTCGGCCCTTTCCGGAAACGGAAGCACAAACCACAGACCTTCCATCTCTTTTTTCCTGCACATGTCTCCGCTGCCAGACTCACCTAAATTTGAAGATTGAAATATTCTAGCATGTTACTTCGTGTCAGTTGGTAAATCATTACCAATAGTTAAAGACTTGAATCGTCAACAATATGGCTGTAAGAACCTCAAACATCGCACTCATCTAGTGTTGATTGCACTCAGATTTTAATGCCTTATATGACTACTCTCAGTTGATTGAAGTGTGATTAAACAAGTCACCCAATCAAGTAACTAAACAAGATGGACTAACGTAAGGGCGCAGAGACCAAGACGTGACATTTACTTGTGTCAAGTTGGTAATTATAAGATGGCGTTGTCACGTAGGCCGATATTGGTTTGATTTGACCGATCGTGATATGCCGACGTATTGATGTTAGTTCTGATTATATTTTGTGTTGTTTATCTATAAGTATTGAATGCCTGTCGGTTAGGATCATCACAATTGTAACAGGATGTCACAAGATTATTTGTCAAGGAAGTATGTCTGTATGCTTTGTTATGTTGGTAAAATTGTGTCGTGTTTCGTGTATTGGTAGGTATACAGTAATTGGAAACGGTGACGTGGGTATCATTCAGTAATCGTTGCAGTTAGGAATTCGGTCTATTAAGGGCTGGTGTAAACATGACACTTTACTTAATTTTTAGTTTTGTTTTGGGGGAGTTAAAATTCATGTTTTTGTCTTCTGAGTCATGAGACTGTAATTTAGTCTGGCGAGTGCTTACGGAAGCTTCGGGAAAAAATGTATCTTCTTCTGAAACCCTGAAGATGGACGAACTAAATCCTTTCTGCATCAGTGGTAACAACCTGAATTATTTACCCAATTCATTCATTCTGTAGTCTGTCTTACGACAGGTCCGTAGCCTCTTCATTCTGTAGTCTGTCTTACGACAGGTCCGTAGCCTCTTCATTCTGTAGTCTGTCTTACGACAGGTCCGTAGCCTCTTCATTCTGTAGTCTGTCTTACTACAGGTCCGTAGCCTCTTCATTCTGTAGTCTGTCTTACGACAGGTCCGTAGCCTCTTCATTCTGCAGTCTGTCTTACGACAGGTCCGTAGCCTCTTCATTCTGTAGTCTGTCTTACGACAGGTCCGTAGCCTCTTCATTCTGTAGTCTGTCTTACTACAGGTCCGTAGCCTCTTCATTCTGTAGTCTGTCTTACGACAGGTCCGTAGCCTCTTCATTCTGCAGTCTGTCTTACGACAGGTCCGTAGCCTCTTCATTCTGCAGTCTGTCTTAAGACAGGTCCGTAGCCTCTTCATTCTGTAGTCTGTCTTACGACAGGTCCGTAGCCTCTTCATTCTGTAGTCTGTCTTACGACAGGTCCGTAGCCTCTTCATTCTGTAGTCTGTCTTACTACAGGTCCGTAGCTTCTTCATTCTGTAGTCTGTCTTACGACAGGTCCGTAGCCTCTTCATTCTGCAGTCTGTCTTACGACAGGTCCGTAGCCTCTTCATTCTGTAGTCTGTCTTACGACAGGTCCGTAGCCTCTTCATTCTGCAGTCTGTCTTACGACAGGTCCGTAGCCTCTTCATTCTGTAGTCTGTCTTACGACAGGTTCGTAGCCTCTTCCAAAGTGAGTTCTCCACACGGTGCGATCTAGTGCTTTCTCTTTCAATTTCCTGTATCTTCTCTTTTCCTTAAAGTCATCCAGTAGTTGCTTACGCCTTCTTCCTCCTCTTCCCGTCATTTCTATCCTTCCCTCTAATTTTCCTTCAATCACATGTTTCAGAAGGCAGTTTCTACGCAAGATGTGACCAATCCAGTTAGCCTTTCTTCTTTTTATTGCATGTACGATATTCTCTCCTCCTTCACTCTGTGTAATACTTCTTTCTCACACGATCGGTCCAACTGATCTTCTCCATTCTTCTCCAGCACCACATTTCAAAACTTTCCAAATACTTCTGATCTAATTTACCCAATATGCGACAATATAATTTTATGCGACTTTTACAGAGAGATATTTTTGAAGGAGAAGTATTTGTCTGCGTCTGAGCGCGTGCAGTGTGCGTGTGTGTTTGTGTGTGTTTGTGACAGAGTTTCGGAAGTGAAAGGCATTTTATAAGTCTATAGACATGCCTGCAGAATGTGAGGCAGATACCCCTAGACATGGAGTTTACACAGACCGTACAGTCTGACAAATTACTTTGCATCCGATAACAAGTTGAGGTCAATTCTTACATCTTCAGCTACAGCAGTGTGTATTGTGACTGGTTATCTACAGACATTATAGCCCTAATGCAGTAACGTATATTTGGATCAGCAGGAAGCAAAACTCCGTATTAAGGGGGGTTAGAGAGAGATTGATGTAGGGTATGTAAGGAGAGAAGTGTAAATTGAATCTCGTTTTCTCTTAACAATGCTGAGCCTCCGGCTGGTGAAGCCCTTCGACTAATAGGGTGACAGACTGAAGTCGTTATGTAACTCAGCAACCCCTCTATCTACCTTTCAGGGAGCTAAATTCATTTACTTTGAACTATTTGCCAAAGTTACTCTAGTTTGAACAGTTACCGCACAAGCATCTATATAAGTTATACGGTTTCTTTAATTATGAAATAAATTTCGGAGCTTTGTAATTTTAAGTAAAGTGGTAGCAGTGTAGGTTATGCCACACCTCGGCGTAATCTTCCTTCGTGTTTGTACAATCGCCCCCGCACCTATCATGTTAATGACTTCGGATCAATTTGTTATAATGACTGAATGTGCAGACATAAATTTGGACTGTCAAACAGCAATGTGAAAAATGTTTAACTTTTAAAGCAAAGTAGTAACTGTATATACCACCTTTTTTGACATTAAAGAAGTCTACACTGCGCTACAAGCCGGAAGGTCGCGGGTTCGATTTCCGATTTTGTCATTGGAATTTTTCATTGACATAATCCTTCTTGTCGCACTATGGCATTGGGGTCGACTCAGCCTCTAACAGAAATGAGTACCTGGAGTATTTCCTGGAGGGTAAAGGCGGCCGGTGCGTAAGGCTGACAACCTTACCACCTTCATGTGCCGATTGTCTAGAAATCTGGGAGCCTCAACCTCCTGGAACCCTAAGGGCCTGTCCAGGTTTGTAATGGGATTGCTGTACTTAACACTTTTTACATTCACACACACGCACAAACACACAGTGCAGTTATGTGTTCTATACTAGTATAGGAACAAACAGCAACTGTTATGTGTTCTATACTAATATAGGAACAAACAGCAACTGTTATGTGTTCTATACTAATATAGGAACAAACAGCAACTGTTATGTGTTCTATACTAATATAGGAACAAACAGCAACTGTTATGTGTTCTATACTAATATAGGAACAAACAGCAACTGTTATGTGTTCTATACTAATATAGGAACAAACAGCAACTGTTATGTGTTCTATACTAATATAGGAACAAACAGCAACTGTTATGTGTTCTATACTAATATAGGAACAAACAGCAATGTTATGTGTTCTATACTAATATAGGAACAAACAGCAACTGTTATGTGTTCTATACTAATATAGGAACAAACAGCAACTGTTATGTGTTCTATACTAATATAGGAACAAACAGCAATGTTATGTGTTCTATACTAATATAGGAACAAACAGCAACTGTTATGTGTTCTATACTAATATAGGAACAAACAGCAACTGTTTTCCTCAAGAGCTTTAAATGACCCGTCGCTATAATACAGACATTGACTGAAGATTTGAGTCTTTTTGTGTGTTATGCTGTGTTAGTTTGTATGTTATGCTGTGTTAGTTTGTATGTTATGCTGTGTTAGTTTGTATGTTATGCTGTGTTAGTTTTCCCATCTCATGTCATTTCCACTCGTCTGACCCTCCTTGATTTTATCGGCCTGTAATTATCGAATCCCGGTGGGGGCGAGATTTTCCGCAGCCGTCCAGACCGGCCCTGGGGCCCATCCCGCCTCCTGCACAATGGGTACTGGGTCTCTTTCCCGGGGTAAAGCGGCTGGGGCGTGGAGTTGACCACCCACCCCATCTAGCACCGAGGTTAAAGAAAGAGTACAGCTATACCTCTACTCACCCTCTGGGCCATCGTGGCCTGTTTCAAAGAGAACATTACCTTTACCTTTACCAATAGTTAAATTTATTCATATTAATTAATTTCTGCTGGAATTTTTCGCCGTGGAGTGTGAGAGAAATTTACCGACTTTTGGAGGCAAAAGGTTTCCCCGAAACGTCTTATGTCTCTGCTGTCCTACTACATATCAGAAGTCATCACTGTGAGAACCTCAATTCTTGTATATCTAAGAGTCTAATAAAATCACCTCTCTAATCCCTGCTGTTCATCATTATTTTAACACTCCTGTCGGTGTTACCGCTGAGAGGTCACGTGGCTCATATGTTCAGCAGTAGAGACAAACAAGATTGTCCCTGTCTACACCATGAAGACATATAGAGGTACAGCTCCAATCATTCTTAACCTCGGCGCTATATGAACTTGATTAGTCAACTTCACGTCCCGGCCGGTTTACCTCCGGAAAAAGAAACCCCGATATCCATTGAATAAGGGGGCTGAATGGGCCCCAGAGCGTGTCTGGACGTTTTAGAGAAGACAAAATATCTTAAATTATTATTATTATTATTATTATTCATCTTTGTGCAGGGTATTTACAGTTATATACAAGAAACAACATATGTGTTAAGGTATATAGTGCTGCAGGTATTGTGTAGTAACTGTTTATGCTACATGTAATGTTATATCCCATGTTCAGTATTTTGTACCTTTACATTACTACCTTCTTCTAGTTCTTCTTCTTCTTCTTCTCATCATCATCATCATCATCATCATCATGTCATTAAAGCAGTTGACGCCGTGTCGCTAAGTAACCCAAGTTTCAATCAACACTGCAGCTGTATGGTGAACACATTCGACAATCATTCTGTAGCAATATATACGTCACTGTTGACTGAATAGTGCGTCGCGGCGTCAGACGTAATTATAGGCAGAATCAGACATCACCGTCCTTGCCTTTCAATTGCTTACACATCAGCCCCACGCCACCCTTCCGTCTCTCCCCTGAGCACTCCTGAAACACCTCGAGGTAAGTCGGTGTGGAGTGCCAATGAATATTCCTTGCTAAGATCAGCAAGTGAAACTTGTTCTTCTGATGCGTTATAATAAAATGGATGAAATAAATGTCAGTACGAATAAAGGGGAGGTGCAGGATTGACGGAACGTCGCCACCAAGCTGCAGGCACCCCTCAATCTTATTCGGGAAATAAGGGTTTAAGTCTCCAAATGTAGACTAAGACACTTGTTTTATTGATCTATGTTTCCCTGGTTTTTCTCATTGCCTTCAGGCTAATGTGGAGAGAGTATAAGGATTCTACCCTGAAGATGGAAGCAACAGGTTTAACCGAAAAATAAGTACATGTCTACCAGGGTACGCGGTATCATATGGCGGAATGTTCTGTGCCGTGAGAACAGTACAGGATTCGTGGCTGTGTCAGTGCAAGCATGTTCACGGTGCTCACTACAAGCAGGAAGGTAGCGGGTTCGATTCCCGATGGTGTCATTAGAATTTTTCATTGACAATTCTTTCGGTAGCACTATGTTCCTGGGGTCGACTCAGCCTCTAACACAAATGAGTACCAGGAATATTTCCTGGGAGATAAAGGCGGCCGGTGCATAGGGCTGACAACCTTACCATGTTCATGTGCCGATTGTCTAGAAATCTGGGAGCCTCAATCTCCTGGAACCCTAAGGGCCTGTCCAGGTCTGTAATGGGATTGCTTTACCAGTCGTGCCTGTGGGATACCCACTGTAAGGATGCTAGGATTTAGATGTGCCTCTGATGATGTAAGAGCTATAGAGTGGAGGTTCGTGTAGACCGAAAGCTGGGAATCGGAAATGTACTCAAAATTATTATTTTTTAGAAGTGTCATTGAGGCAGTTTTAGTTTAACAATTTATAGAAGGTAAAGGTAAGAGAAAAAGCAAACTTTTTCCCCTCTGCACACCATGAAAGCGTATGGGGGCGTGGTGGTATAGCTGCACTAATTCTTAACCTCGGCACTAAATGGGGCTAAGTAATCGGCTGTAAACCTCAGAGAGAGGACCCTCAGTATTCTCTCAATTGGTTTAGAGATTCTATGGCTGGTTCCTCTTTAAGCTGGACATTCCGTGAGATCTTCGCTCTTCTGGGATATTACGCGGCGTTGTGCGGTAATTGTCTACCGACGTTTCGGCCCCATCTTCAAGGGTCAAATGTGCGGGTCAAGAGTACTGGACTTTTGACCCTTGAAGATTGGACCGATACTTTGTCCCGAAACGTCGGCAGACAATTACCACACGACGCCGCGTAATATCCCAGAAGAACGCAGATCTCATCAACATCGTAGCGGAAGCCTAAATTCATGGATATTCCTTGTTAGGACTAACTGCAATACCGACTTCTCAAGCATATTCCCCTGTCCTATTTACGTACGTACGGTCCGCACTCACAAGAGCCCGCCACCTGTCCCTATCCTGAGCCCTATGCCCATAGTAAAATAAAAATTTAATTCGTAGTAGCATTTGGTTGACCATTAGACCTAACTACATATTCTTTTTTTTTTTTTTTTTTTTTTACAATATTACCACCTTGCATCTTTTAATCAAATAATAAAACCAACGAATGCACTATATTGACCACTTTTATTATGGCCTATTTCCCCTCACCCTACACGTGTTTCGGAACTTTAAAGTTCCATCTTCAGGGGTTGTCTTGTGTTACCAATTATTCACATATTAAAACAAATACACAATATGTACAATAGTCTGGTAAAGTATTAAAACCATAGGTAAATGAAGTTTAAAACTCTTTTAAAATTGTACGATATGTACTGTAGTCTGTTAGAATCTTAAAATCTCGCGTAAATGTATATTTAAAACCTGTTTTAAAAATGTATTTAAAAAATTTGTGGACTGTTCGTAATATTCACTTTTTTACGTAACTACTGGCGTAGTTTTGTACAACTCCGTATTCCATTTCTTGTGTGTTGTGATGCTTCTGTGCTACGCCAGTAGTTACGTAAAAAAGTGAATATTACGAACAGTCCACAAATTTTTTAAATACATTTTTAAAACAGGTTTTAAATATACATTTACGCGAGATTTTAAGATTCTAACAGACTACAGTACATATCGTACAATTTTAAAAGAGTTTTGAACTTCATTTACCTATGGTTTTAATACTTTAACAGACTATTGTACATATTGTGTATTTGTTTTAATATGTGAATAATTGGTAACACAAGACAACCCCTGAAGATGGAACTTTAAAGTTCCGAAACACGTGTAGGGTGAGGGGAAATAGACCATAATAAAAGTGGTCAATATAGTGCATTCGTTGGTTTTATTATTTTACATATTATTTGTTTGTCAAAATCAACTCTTTATACTTCACACACACACACAAAATTGTTATAACTTCCATGCTGCGAACTGTAGGACATACAGTTGTCTGTGCAGGAATATTATAGAAGAGGCATTATAATAACCATGGCTCGACAGCCCTATATGGGCTTGGGCCTCCTCTTTCCGAGGTTACATGGTCTGCGCATTTGTGGCAGTTCGGAGACCAGCCGACTGGCCGCACTGTTCAACTCAATCCTGATGTGACCGCCAGAGCCATCTGGCAGTCAGTCAGGAGACTTGGGTGAGAAATTGCCGCTAAATTATGCTTACGAAACATCTCAATTCATGCCCGTAAGGTTCTTTTACATGCCGTAAATCTACGACATGGGACTGACGGCTTTACTTCCCCTCCGAAGGAAATTGTGCTCCGGATTTTTATCACCCTTAAAAATCCATCGGTCGGGATCGAACCCGCGAACCTTGGGTCCAGTGGCGAGCACGCTAACAACTAGTCCACCGAGGTCGACAAAGAAGAGGCATTACTGGACAGAATTGTCTGCTTTTTGCTTATGGAACAAGTAATGCAGGAAGAGCATACACTACTCAGGGAACTTCTAAAGAGCCTGGGATCATTCCACGGGCAATTAATGTATTGTTTAACAGCATTCATGGTCAGTAAAGTGAAACTTGTAGATTCAAACCGGATATGGTTACTCGAGTGGTGGAGCTTGATGACAAGACAGTGAAGCAAGAAATTGCATACAAACAGTAGATTATGGCTTGGCTTAGCTTGGCATACAGTATAGTAGCTTTAGAATATTGTCCTTCTGCCACTGTAAGTCAGCTGAATCTTTCTTATTGCAAGACATTTATACTCAGTTTGTACATATACTGACTGTACTTACGTAGAATTTTGCAATACAATATTATCCTACACTATATTTCTTGCGAGGTACCATTTGTGACACCGTCCATACCTACTGAAAAAAACAAGTAAAGTTATCAGATTTGTAGTTCAATTGCACTGCGGGTTTACCCACAGTGCAATTTTATTTTTCGAATATCGATATACATTCATAAATTTAAAATAATAATAATAATAATAATAATAAAAAGTGTCGCTGTTCAAAACTTGGCACTCACCCTTCGTATACTGGCAGTTGGCGGTTAAAATCTATGCCCGAAGTTGGCTATCATGACTGATGTTTTTCATGGTTTTCCTCAGCCTTACAATGTAACTGCCTACATAATACCACAATTTGAAACTAGGAATCGTTTCAGATTCACCATTCATGACTAAGCCAGTCGTTCTAGGCTAAGCATTGTAATAACCAACCGAAGAAGGCATTATCATCATTATCATCATCATCATCATTATCATCTTCATCATCATGATGATCTGTTTACACTCAGTTACCAGCAGTTTTACTGTTCATTTCCTGTAATCTCTGAAAAGTTAAAAGCAAAGTCATTGATATCAGATTTGCTAGTATTTATTTGTGTTTGTAATCTCGGAGGGGGTTGGAGGGGGTGGGGGACAGCAGGAAGAGAGGAACAAATTGACAGAGAGACCTGCTTGTTTTGTAACGTCACTTCACATTGGCGGTCAGTCACTGTGCACTACGGACCGTGCCGTGTTGTCTGCATTCACTGTGCTTCTGCATCGTCGCTAAAACTCAGTTGTAAGAAGAAATATATCTGATAAAGTTACATTATGAGACATCGACACAACTACTGAGCTTTGTTTGTAAGTAGTCTATAAATAAAACTGTAAAGAGTAGAGTCGGAACAACAGTATTTATTATTCATTCATTCTGTTGTCTGTCTTACGACAGGTCCGTAGCTTCTTCATTCTGTAGTCTGTCTTACGTCAGGTCCGTAGCCTCTTCATTCTGTAGTCTGTCTTACGACAGGTCCGTAGCTTCTTCATTCTGTAGTCTGTCTTACGTCAGGTCCGTAGCCTCTTCATTCTGTAGTCTGTCTTACGACAGGTCCGTAGCTTCTTCATTCTGTAGTCTGTCTTACGTCAGGTCCGTAGCCTCTTCATTCTGTAGTCTGTCTTACGACAGGTCCGTAGCTCTTCATTCTGTAGTCTGTCTTACGACAGGTCCGTAGCCTCTTCATTCTGTAGTCTGTCTTACGACAGGTCCGTAGCCTCTTCATTCTGTAGTCTGTCTTACGACAGGTCCGTAGCCTCTTCATTCTGTAGTCTGTCTTACGACAGGTCCGTAGCCTCTTCATTCTGTAGTCTGTTTTACGACAGGTCCGTAGCCTCTTCATTCTGCAGTCTGTCTTACGACAGGTCTGTAGCCTCTTCATTCTGTAGTCTGTCTTACGACAGGTCCGTAGCCTCTTCATTCTGTAGTCTGTTTTACGACAGGTCCGTAGCCTCTTCATTCTGTAGTCTGTCTTACGACAGGTCTGTAGCCTCTTCATTCTGCAGTCTGTCTTACGACAGGTCCGTAGCCTCTTCATTCTGCAGTCTGTCTTACGACAGGTCTGTAGCCTCTTCATTCTGCAGTCTGTCTTACGACAGGTCCATAGCCTCTTCCAAAGCGAGTTCTCCACAGAGTGCGATCTAGTGCTTCCTCTTTCAATTTACAGTATCTTCTCTTTTCCTTAAGGTCATCCAGTAGCTGCTTACGTCTTCTCCCTTGTCTTTATTTATTATTAATATTCATAAATTAGGTTTATGTTCGGCTTCTTGCAAGCTATCTTCATGCCGATATTAATGTATGTGGGAATAATATATTAACACGTAAAACCGTCATTTGTTAAAATTGGAGACCTCATTTTTTTTATATCATATGTACCGTTCATTCTGTCATAAGTTATAGTCTAACCAATTAATGCACAATAATTATTAACAAAGTATATTTTGCAACCCCTACATATGTTTCGGTAACCAAGTTGCTATCCTCAGGGGGCACATCAAAGAATCACAATCACTCAAGGCAGCCAATGTGCGCGTAGCTGGATGCTTGTGCCCGCTGAGGATGGCAATTTGGTTGCCGAAACATATCTAGGAATTGAAAAATATAGTTTGTTAATAAATACTGTGCATTGGTTGGTTTGACTATAAATTGGAGACGTAATGTTTGTCAGAGTAACCAATCTATGAATTAAAATAATTCAATACGTTTTAAAGAATTCGTTATGTCTGTCATAAGTTACTCTTGTTTCGGAAATATTATTATATTTTAAGTTTTTCAATAGGTGGCTCAATTATTTTACGTGAAGTATTATATGTAATTGGTTGCTTAAGTTGGTGTTAAGTTTTCGTAAGTTCATCTTAACATTTTCCAGCACTTCCCAGGTAGTGCCTTCTATTACTTCGTGTCAAATGTAGAATAATTGGATAATGTTCTGTTTGTCGTCGTGATACTCAGTTTTGTCGCCACGTCTTTCGAGAATACCCAAAACAGATAAAAATATGTAACACTGTAGCCAGTGTCCTTGAAACTTGAGAATGAAAACGTACAAAACGGAGCTTAAAACCCTGCAGAAGGAAGGTTCGGGGTGGTCTGGCTTCTTGCGTTACGTAGCCTTAAGAAGCCGTTATATATGCCGATCTTATTACAACGGAAACAGCTTCTGTAAATATTAGATTGAGATAGAAATAAATAGTATTTTTTGGAAAATGTGGTGTAGTAGAGTGACGAATATTCTGCTAGACTGTGGAATTACTGCTACACTGTGGAAGTACTGCTAGACTGTGGAATTACTGCTAGACTGTGGAATTACTGCTAGACTGTGGAAGTATTGCTAGACTGTGGAAGTACTGCTAGACTGTGGAAGTACTGGTAGACTGTGGAATTACTGGTAGACTGTGGAATTACTGCTAGACTGTGGAATTACTGCTAGACTGTGGAATTACTGGTAGACTGTGGAATTACTGATAGACCGTGGAATTACTGCTAGACTGTGGAATTACTGCTAGACTGTGGAATTACTGATAGACCGTGGAATTACTGCTAGACTGTGGAATTACTGGTAGACTGTGGAATTACTGGTAGACTGTGGAATTACTGCTAGACTGTGGAATTACTGCTAGACTGGAATTACTGATAGACCGTGGAATTACTGCTAGACTGTGGAATTACTGCTACACTGTGGAAGTACTGCTAGACTGTGGAATTACTGCTAGACTGTGGAATTACTGCTAGACTGTGGAAGTATTGCTAGACTGTGGAAGTACTGCTAGACTGTGGAAGTACTGGTAGACTGTGGAATTACTGGTAGAACTGTGGAATTACTGCTAGACTGTGGAATTACTGCTAGACTGTGGAATTACTGGTAGACTGTGGAATTACTGATTGACCGTGGAATTACTGCTAGACTGTGGAATTACTGCTAGACTGTGGAATTACTGATAGACCGTGGAATTACTGCTAGACTGTGGAATTACTGGTAGACTGTGGAATTACTGGTAGACTGTGGAATTACTGCTAGACTGTGGAATTACTGCTAGACTGGAATTACTGATAGACCGTGGAATTACTGCTAGACTGTGGAATTACTGATAGACTGTGGAATTACTGCTACACTGTGGAATTACTGCTAGACTGTGGAATTACTGGTAGACTGTGGAATTACTGCTAGACTGTGGAACTACTGCTAGACTGTGGAATTACTGGTAGACTGTGGAATTACTGGTAGACTGTGGAACTACTGCTAGACTGTGGAATTACTGCTAGACTGTCGAATTACTGGTAGACTGTGGAAGTATTGCTAGACTGTGGAATTACTGCTAGACTGTGGAATTACTGGTAGACTGTGGAATTACTGGTAGACTGTGGAATTACTGCTACACTGTGGAATTACTGGTAGACTGTGGAATTACTGCTAGACTGTGGAATTACTGCTAGACTGTGGAATTACTGCTAGACTGTGGAATTACTGCTACACTGTGGAATTACTGCTAGACTGTGGAATTACTGCTAGACTGTGGAATTACCGCTAGACTGTGGAATTACTGCTAGACTGTGGAATTACTGCTAGACTGTGGAATTACTGGTAGACTGTGGAATTACTGCTAGACTGTGGAATTGCTGGTAGACTGTGGAATTACTGCTAGACTGTGGAATTACTGCTAGACTGTGGAACTACTGCTAGACTGTGGAATTACTGGTAGACTGTGGAAGTATTGCTAGATTGTGGAATTACTGCTAGACTGTGGAAATATTGCTAGACTGTGGAAGTATTGCTAGACTGTGGAATTACTGGTAGACTGTGGAATTACTGCTAGACTGTGGAATTACTGCTAGACTGTGGAATTACTGCTAGACTGTGGAATTAACTTACGTCTTCTACTGCACAAATTAACTTATCTCTATAATCAGACTAGTGTCTACTCGTTATTGTTTCTGTAATATTATTAAAATTGGTTTTATTAAAGGGTAACTAAAATTTGTTCACCTTAAAACATTACTGAAGTTTTTATTCCCAGACCTCTGTAGAACTAGTTTATTCTACAAGTGCAAACTTTAATAATATATCAGCACAAATAACAAAATTACGGCACAAAACAGCGATAGTAAGACTTATTTGGTCTGGTTGACCAGGTTGCGGGACAGATTTGACTTGTTTGATTGCGAGTAAAATAAACCTAAGTTACAGGGTGTATCTTCTTATTTCAGGAGATATTTTTATCAGCAGTCGTGACATACATGAGATGGATGTCACCGGTAGCCTTGTTGGTTGTCACAAACCATTGCAACCATTGCAACCATTGGTATACAATCAAATGCCAATTCAAAAATGCACTGCACCAGAAAGCAGTCCAGACGTTTCGTCTTCACAAAACCGAATTAAAAGACCCTTGAATCTTTTATATTGTGGTCCAGTAAGCAACGACGGAGCATCGCTTTGAAGGATCCAAAAATGACGAACCAGAAATATCTAAACAGCTCGGCGCTGAATGGAGACTTTTGTCTGAATCGGACAAACGTCCATTTGTAGAAGAAGCAAAGAAACTGAAACGTCTACACGAGCTTAATCACCCGAATTACAAATTCGTTACACGTAGGAAGAAAAAGGTTAGTCCTATTCATTCTGGGGGCACTGCGTCTTCTAATATTCGCACTGGAGCTTCGAGCGCGCCAACCAACAGTAACAATGCGTCTTTTGCGCGTCCTTCCTTCTCATATGCAAACTCTGCACAGACACTTTGCAGTGGTTTCAGCGGATTCGTCTCCAGTTCCATGCCATCGACTTTTACTGAGCGATCAACACCGTCTTTGTCTTCAACCGTGGATACTTCTGGACATCAACAGGAAGGCTTCACGAACTTTGCGCCACTTCTAGGATACACAACAGCGCCAGTTTCGAATTTTTATCCATCTGCTGTGCCTCAGTTTGTACCTAACTTCATGTCGGATGGTATGATACAGGGTTCAGGTGATACGAGGCTGGCTGCCTTGTATGCAGGCTTTTACCCAGTGTAGGACAATAGGTGAGTTGGTCTTTGCAAGTGAAGGCGATAAAAAGACTTTGAAATGTGTGTAGAATAAAGAAAGACTAATTCCGAAGGATGTATAAGTGCGCAGGACACAGTCTAAAGACTCTAGATTCTACCTTTTCTGAAGATTTAACTACGTTAGTATTATAAGGATTTATAATTTGACTAAAGTGATTTAGAAAAATTTTGTTTAAACACGTGGATTTGCAAGGAATTCTCTTCAAATTTTGCGATCTGGTTGATATTCATGTTGTTGCATATTTGTCAAATATCCGGTTAAAAGTCTCATCTAAATTAGCTGCTATAACAACTGCTCTTTTTCCTTATTTTACTCAGTTTTAACCCAAATTTTCCACCAAAAAACTTAAAATTAGTTAAAGACCGTTTCCTGCCGCGTCCCTTCCCATTCCTCATTTGTTACACCAACATTCGACACTGTGTTACGCCCTATTAACGGCGTCGTTAAATGAATGAATGGATGAACCCTAAAAATACTTAACCGTGGGAGTACAAATGTAACGGTAACCTCAAAATTCTAAACGCCAGAAGGGTGACATGAACCATTATTAGGCGCCGCCGTACAAAGTTTAGTTGTCATGGTGACCTGGCGCCCGGGATTTATGCACCCCTGCCTTACAAATCAACAGCTTGAATAACTTCAAGTGTTTAATGTGGGTGTTTTAATAGACAAGAAACTAGTTAGTGTATCTAGTCTCTGGCATCGCCATATAATAAGCATTATGTCAACTGTCAACAAAATTATCGCCCTTTAAGGAAAGAAAGATTCACTAATACATTCATGACAGTCCTCCACCAGTCCCTATCCTGCGCCACCTGAATCCATCCTACACCTTCATGCTCTGTTCCTTCATGGTCGGTAATATCACAACCTACCAAAATTCTGTATACATTTTTGGTTTAAGATAGCAGTTTAAGGTAGCCCATCAAAACATTATTACGTTTTATATTCGATAGATAAATTATGTGAATAAATATTTCGTGTTGCTGATTTCTGATGAGGCTACATTTATAATTGAATCCTAATTTCAGATTCGCCCTGAAATTAGGCACAATAGATGGCAAATTTCCTAAAGGGAGGAGTCATATTTCATTCATTAGATGGCGTTACAGATTTCAGCACTCAATGATTATTTGTTGTGGGGGGGGGAGCCGGGGTGGGGGGGCACCCTTGTTTGACCACACGTCCAAACAATGAAAAGCTATCGTCGGGCAACGCGTATAAAAAAAAACATAACATTAGTCATTGGTAGCCTGATGCTTACATGTATATATATGTCAATTGTAGCAATACCATGTGGATAGAGGACATTTACTTGTTCGCTTTTTTTAAAACCTTTCTCCACCTCGGGAAGCTGTAATGTAATGTTTCCTGTTATCTAATTTGCTCAGCCTTTGTTCCCTTTCATTCTCTGTCTGTATTTACATCACTGCAAAGGACAGTTTATTGTTTTAAATACGTCAAAACGTCTATATTGTATTAAACCTAAAAAAAAAAATCCATTGGAATATACTTGGGGCAGGTACCAAGAGAGGCGCTAGTGTTGATTCTGCTGTTATTCATTAAGGTCTGAATTTGAATTCTAGCTCCGTCCAAAATGATTTTAATTATCTTTGCTCCGCTTGAATTATGACGTTTGAATAATCCTGGTGTCTATATATTTTCCTCAGTGTATATACATACATATGTTTCTTGTTTGTATTTGTTATTGTCGTTTTGTATTTGTAAGTTTTAAGCCAGAAACAAAATGTCGGCAGGCAGCCCAAACCTCTCTCTGTGTACTGTAAATACAAAGGTAATGTATATGTTTTAAGCTCCTTGCAGTAATATCATTCATTGTATTTTGAACGACAAACGCCATTGATTTATTTGAAAATGCGTTATTGTATTTTCGAAAATAAGTATAACACACGGAAATAATAGTGCTTTCATATCTTTATATTCACAATATATTAACTGCATATATTCCTTTTAAAAATTTTAAAATCGACACAAAAACCATCTTTTCAACACAGTTTAAATAGAAAAAGCGATACTGTGTGATTTTAGTAGCTGGGGAAAAAAGGGGCGTTCTTCATTTTGATTGTAGAACCAAAACACAAATAACTGATCCTTTTTATACCACTAAAAAGCGGACCCTTTTTACTTCGACAAACACAAGTTATTGTCCACAGCATTTTGTGTCCACAGCAGTTATTGTCCACAGCAGTTTGTCCATTCTTCGTGTGTTGAAACTCACTTCCTTCCTACTGGACTGATGCGTTCGGCCATTAAGTCTGCTCCATATATTCATTCCAAGTACACACTATATATAAATGTAAATAAATAAATGCCGATCCCAGTGGCCGCGCGGTCTAAGGCGTGGGTCTGCGGCCGCTCGCTTACTGGGATTGTGGGTTTGAATCCCGCCTAGGGTCATGGATGTCTGTCTGTTGTGAGTGTTGTGTGTTGTCAGGTAGAGGTCTCTGCGACGGGCTGATCACTCGTCCAGAGGAGTCCTACCGAGTGTGGTGTGTCTGAGTGTGATCGTGAAGCGTCGAACAATGAGGCGGCCTAGACCCCCAAGGGGCTGTCGAGCCATTGGAAAAAAAAAAAAATATGCATATACAGGGCATACACAAAAGAATGGTGCGGTTTCAAAAGTGAATAAGAAATTTATATCTCAATTACACGGGCATAACTTACACCGTCAGCGACGGCAACTGTCCAAGTTTCTCATGCGCTACCAGCAGTTCGCTTCTCATGCTTACTGCGTGGCCGCGGGGCCAGTTTCAAAGATGGCGTTGCAGCAGGAGAAGGCTTTCTGTGTGCTCCGTTTTGAGGTGTCCAGATCTGTGATTACAGTGCAGCGTGATTTCTTTTTTTGGGGTTCGTTAAAGATAGCGTTTATGTACCACCATTTCCCACGTCCATCCATGAAATTCGTGATCGGATAAGTCATGCACTGCAGGCCATTACAGCGGACATGCTACACCGGGTCTGGGATGAGTTTGATTACCGTGTGGATGTGTGTCGTGTGACCCAGGGTGCACACATTGAAGGATTGTAATTACCAAATGAGAAACTTGGACAGTTGCCGCCACTGACGGTGTATGTTGTGTCCGTGTAAGGTGAGAAATAAATTTTTTATTCACTTTTGAAACCACACCATTCTTTTGTGTATGCCCTGTATATACGTATCGCATAATGACGTCTGCTGTTTTGTGTTTATATAAGTTATTTTAAACCCTGAGATCACAGTAGTAAAGAGTAGGCTACCTACCTACCTACCTACCTACCCACCTATCTATATATTTACCTGTCTACCTACTTACCTACCTAAGTCCACGCAGCAGCAGAGTCCTCTTGTGGCTGTTTATTTAACGAAGCTGTAAGGAGCTCAGAGGATATAGCATGACGATAGGATGATTTGTAAATGACAGATTACAAAAAGTAACTTTCCTGACGTCATCGAAGTACTCTCTCCATTTTCGCGGGGTGGAATAGAGCAAATCTCAAAACAAGAAAAAAAGAGTCTCAGGTGAGCCGGCCAAGATTCGAACAGGTGACTTTCTAATACAAATATAGAATGTTATTCTTAAATGAGCTTAATATAATATAATAATAATAATAATAACCATAACTCGACAGCCCTATATGGGCTTGGGCCTCCTCTTTCCGAGGTTACTTAGTCTTGTGCATAGTGACCAGCCCACTGGCCGCGCTGTTCGACTCAATCCTGATGTCAGTCAGGAGACTTGGGTGAGAAATGGCCGCTGAATTTTGCTTACGAGCGTTACTAGTTCTATTCATGCCCGTAAGGTTCTTTTACATGCCGTAAATCTACGACATGGGACTGACGGCTTTACTTCCCCTCCGAAGGAAGTTGTGCTACGGATTTTTATCACCCTTAAAAATCCATCGACCTCGGTCGGGATCGAACCCGCGAACCTTGGGTCCAGTGGCGAGCACGCTAACCACTAGTCCACCGAGGGCGACTCTTAAATGAACTTGCTTGATAAAAGTACTTCTTGAGGATCTGATCATTTCTCAGCTATATGAGAATTTCCGTTCCGTTTATGTAAATTTAATGTACATTTTATTCTTCACAATATCCCCTCACTTGATCTTATTCTAAGATCGATCAATCCAGTACAAGTTTCCCACAACCTATTTAATAAAACTTCATTTTAATATTATCCTCCGATGTACACTAACTTCTCCTAAGCCTCCTTGTCACTTCGGGCTTCCACAATAGCATGCATGCATTTGTCATGTTGTTCATGCGTGCTACAATGTTCTGTCAATCACATTAGCCACACTGCCGTTAAACTGTTAAGGCTCCGGTGCCAGGCCTATCATTCTAACGTTCTCATGGTTTTCCTCAGTCCGTCCAGAACATTCGAAGGTCTTTTTATCACGTTCGGTCACTACCGCTCAGTTCCACACCTTTTGTAGTGAAGTATTTAGTAATCATCCAATCCAAGATTTGAAGTTATCGCAGCGGTATTGTTAAAGACTTGAAATCTGTGGTCTTCTGGGTAATTACACGGCGTCGTGTGGTAATTATTTACCGACGTTTCGGTACAACGTATCGGTCCCATCTTTACGGGTCAAGATTCCGAGTAGGAGTAGTAATCTTGACCCGTGAAGATGGGACCGACACGTTGTCCCGAAACGTCGGTAAATAATTACCACACGACGCCGTGTAATTACCCAGAAGACCCCAGATTTCATCAACATCGCGGCGGAAGCCTGAAATCATTGTTAAAGACTTGATTTATCAACTTTTCGGGGGAGCATATTACCTCCGTCTTCAGGGAAAATAATTAATTGAGTGAGTAAATGTTTACCAGTCGACACGGCGTAATATCGCAGACGTCTTGCATCTGCAATCGTGAAATATTTGACGCTCTACATTCTGATAACACTGCCAGTGTCATTAAAAAGAATCAAAAATAAATGAAATTGATTCCATCATCCTAATAATTAGACTGTAAATTTTGAATAATCAACTCCTGCATGTTTATTGCAAATACAGAGTTCACTGGCCGAAGTTTATTAACCTACCTTACGGTTATGAATACACCGAGAAGTCGATATAAGTCGATATGCACACAATTAATGCTGATATTGATAATTTTAAAAAATGCAGAATAAATTTCATGATTTATTTCAAGAGATGTTTTGTGCCTTGCTGTTACAATATTGTTTACGATTCGTGTTACGTTTCAGAATAAAATGGTTAATTCCACAGATGTCAGATTGCAATCGCATTGTTGAAAAACAGATACAAAATTTGTAATAACCCCCAAAATTGAACTATATATATATTTCTTTTTTTTTCAAAGCATAATAAATGCATTTACATATGCTAGATAGTTTTAAAAGCCTTTGAATGACATCTATCTATGTATTTGTCAAAAAAAAATACAATACAGAAGATTTTGGCGCCGGATGGCTATACAAAACTGTAACAAACAATGGACTGTACTCTATCATGCGACTATTTTCAATAGGCCTCCTAAAAACCCCCAGGCTTTACATTTTTTTTTATTTAATACCACTCATATAACACAATGGTTTACAATGACTACCATGGCTTCGCGTGATGCTATCAATGTTATGCAGCGGATGGGTTCGCGTGTTTTGTTATTTGCGTCGACCCATTGTCATCCATCTCCAGTGACGTAACTGTAGAGGAACAATGACATAACTCCACTGATGGCAATATTGCTTCAGAATAATTACTAAGGTGAACATATTAATTACTGTTTCATCTTGAATGCAATTTAACTCGAAATTCATATTTTGTGTTAACTAAACTAGGGAGAATTAATTAATTAACCAAGGATGATATCTATAATTTTCCTAGCGCATTATGTATACTTATTTCCATACATCTTCTTCTCTTTAATATAATCTAGGGGGTTATTGTTGCACTTCATCACACTCTGACACACATACACTCGATAGGACTCCCCTGGATGAGTGATCAGCCCGACGCAGAGACCTCTATCTGACAACACACAACACTCACAAGAGACAGATATCCATGCCCCCGGCGGGATTCGAACCCGCAATCCCAGCAAACGAACGGCCGCAGACCCACGCCTTAGACCGCACGGCAACTGGGATCGTCTTACGTCTGTACAGACTCATGCAAGACATTGAACATTATGTTTTATGTAACGCTACATATTTTGGGCTATGATTCATGTGACGTCACGATTTCTCCATCGGAATTTTGTGCCCTTTTAAATCGTTCTTTAAATGTCTTTATCTATTGCTAAAATCAAGAACACTGAGGGACAGAAAAAATAATTAATTATTGTAGTAACTAATTAAAATATGATAATTACTAAATGTATGGAGCACGGCCCTTCTTGAGAAGCTAACATTTGCTCAGCTGCTCGAGAAATTCGCTACATTTTATGGAATCCGTAAGAAAATTGATGTTAATTCTAAGCCGGTTTAATCCAGTGCAAACGATCACACACATATCGGTAATATACTTTTTGGTCAACGCTTCAGTCTAAAAGGAAGAGACCACTGAGAAGACCAAGACCTGGACAGGCACTTAGGATTCCAATAGGTTGAGGCTCCCACAATTTCTATAAAATCGACACATGAAAGTGATAAGTTTGTTAGTCCTAAGCACCGGCCACCTTTACCCCCAGGAAATATTCCTGGTTCTCATTTCTGTTAGAGGCTAAGTCGACCTCAGGGCTATAGTGCGGCCAGAAGGATTATGTAAATGAAAAATCTCAATGAAACCAGCGGGAATCGAACCCGCGACCTTCCGGCTTGTAGCGCAGTGCCGCCACGTGCCCCAAGGATTGCGGGCTGGACAACCAAGGAGCGTTGTTCGTTTCCCTGCAAGGGCATTAGGGCTATCTTTTCTCCAAAAGGTTCGAGACCGGCTGTGGGTCCCACCCAGTTGGGTCCCACCCAGTTTTCTATTTAGTAGGTGCCGTGGACACTGTTCTTGGGGGTAGAGCGATTGGGGAAGGAAGATAACTTCTTGATTTCAGACTTCCGCCGCGATGTTGATATAATCTGCGGTCTTCTGGGTACTTACACGGCGTCGTGTGGTAATTATTTACCGACGTTTCGGGACAATGTATCGGTCCCATCTTCACGGTGTAATTACCCAGAAGACCACAGATTTCAAGATAACTTCTTACTTTCGTCGATTGCCGAGGTTAAGAAGGACTGGACCTGTACCTTCATTCCTCCATAAGCTTCCATGGTGTGCACAAGAACAAGATGACCTTTATCGGTAGATGTATACCATCAAGTACTACCTTAATCATTTAAAGTCTAAAATTTGACATTTAAGACAATTTCTTACCTCATAACAAACCCACTGCCACTTCATTACAAATATTAAAGATCCATACGTTTCTCTTGTGAGTGTTGTGTGTTGTCAGGTAGAGGTCTCTGCGACGGGCTGATCACTCGTCCAGAGGAGTCCTACCGACTGTGGTGTGTCTAAAGTTTGATCGTGAAGCCTCGATAATGAGGCGGCCTAGGCCCCCTAGGGGCTGTCGAGCCATTGGGAAAAAAAATTTCATACGTTAATGTTAGACTCATATGTAACACGTAAGTACAGTATGGGGTGAAATGCAGTTTCTTAAAATTGAAACTCTCGGTACATATATTAAACATTTCTTTAAGGTGTTAGTAATTAGTCAAAGACCGTATCTGACGATGATCTACGGACCGCAGGTTGCCAACCCAGTTTGCAGTGCTTATTCGTCATCGTCTTACGTTTAAAAACTTAAGTCTGTCAGTTTCGGGACATTCCTACATGATATACAAATTTTTGCATTAAATCTTACAAACTTGAAACGGAAAATACGTGAATTTTTGCTAAACTGGTGTCTAATGATTATATGATGATTACAGTCATCATATCGGTAATAAATCGTGGCTGTCAAGTGCAAATACAAAGGTTTCTTCAATAATTTTTATTTATCGCATTCATTTACATTATTATTACAACATGTTTCGACCTGTGTTTGACATAATTAGGTATCATTTATTTAAAAAAAAATGGGGTTAAAAATTTGTATGCTGAATTATTTTTTTTATAGTTTTCTTGCCTGTTTCGTTTCGTGTATCGCAGTTTCAAGTCTGCTGCATTATTTGGTTCGTTTCCATATTTTATTTATATTATATATACCGTGCATTTTGATAATTAATTAATTTTATTTCAATCCAACAAATGCACTACACTTTCTTTCCATCATTTCTTGCCCCTACATATATTTCGGCACACCCTGTGCCATCCTCAGGGGGGTCGTCGACAGTTCACAATCTTCAATACATCCAATTGTTTTTCACTTACTTTCACAACACATAATTACTGTAAGTCACCAGCACTAAATATCACTGTCGTTATGTTCATAGTAATTAGCTTATCTTTCTTCACTATTTTTTACTAAAATCGAATCATTAAATTTAGAACTGAAAATAGTTGTAGTGTAAAATATTAAAAATATATTAAAATTAAAATTGAAAGAAAGTGTAGTGCATTTGTTGGATTGAAATAATTTTTTTTTAGTCGTCCTCTTCTACTTACTCCGGTTTCCCGTTTCAGTGTCGAGGTTTGTAATTCCTTTTGATCACACTGAGAGACACACCACAGTCGGTAGGACTCCTCTAGACGAGTGATCAGCCCGTCGCAGAGACCTCTACCTGACGACACACAACACTCACAACACAAACATCCATGCCCCCGGTGGGATTTTTTTTTTGTTTGTACGGTGTTTTTCCCCTTTGATCCATTTTTGTACTGTTTAAATCCTTTCGTCCTTCATGTCACTTTACGTTCCATATTACCATCCTTACAACAAACACAACACAAACATCCATGCCCCTGGTGGGATTTTTTTTTGTCTGTACGGTGTTTTTCCCCTTTGATTCCATTTTTGTACTGTTTAAATCCTTTCGTCCTTCATGTCACTTTACGTTCCATATTACCATCCTTAACAACAAACACAACACAAACATCCATGCCCCTGGTGGGATTTTTTTTGTCTGTACGGTGTTTTTCCCCTTTGATCCATTTTGTACTGTTTAAATCCTTTCGTCCTTCATGTCACTTTACGTTCCATATTACCATCCTTACAACAAACACAACACAAACATCCATGCCCCTGGTGGGATTTTTTTTTGTCTGTACGGTGTTTTTCCCCTTTGATCCATTTTTGTACTGTTTAAATCCTTTCGTCCTTCATGTCACTTTACGTTCCATGCTACCGTCCTTAAGACAAACACAACACAAACATCCATGCCCCTGGTGGGATTCGAACCCACAATCCCAGCAAGCGAGCGGCCGAAGACCCACGCCTTAGACCGCACGGCGCTGGGATCGGTTTGAAATAAAATTAATTAATCCATATTTTCTTTGTTTGGTAAGACTGTATCATGTTCCACTTTCCTCTGACAATGCGTGTCAGTAAGTACAGTCGGCGTTCTTATATTACGATTAAACTTGCCATTGTTGTGTTTTAACTTTATTTACATTTGTTGGTCTTTTTGTCGCTGGTGCTACGGTGTCAACAATTTACTGCTTTTTAAAATTATTTATCATCATCACCTCTATCATCGTTCCCGTAAACCTAACACCATTTTCATCTAACACTTTTCACAAGTGTGCTGTGTTGTGTAGTATTCCACTTTTGGCCCTTTATTTGCAGCACTGAATTTTCCCTCCCACTCCCCTTGTTATTCACACTCTCTGCATTTATAATGCGATGATTTCTTTTAGCGCAAAAAGGACATAAGCTGTTTTAAGGTTTTTTTGTGTTAAAGTAGCATGAAGAACGTTAGAATTTCAACAGAATTTTTCTTAGCAACACACTCCATAAAAATGTCTAAACTCAGTCATGCGTTTACAGGACACCAGAGTTGATAGAGGAAATAGACGGTGCTGCTGGTTGGGAAATATTTCGGCAGAGGTTGACGCTGCAATACCGATTCAAATATCGTGTCCCGTAGTGCGAGGTTTGCTGCTATTCGTTGCTGATTTCTAAAATAAGTGGCGACCTAAGAGTAAGATTTAGTTTCGTACGTAAAGCTATAACAGTATTGGAAATAGAATCAACTTTTTCTTCGGCTTCTCTCCTTCTACTTTTCTGACATGTGGGGAATGTTATAGCCATGTTATTTCCGGATTGATGTGATTTCATCCTCATTAATGATTTAACAATTCAGCGTATTAATTCAACTTAGAAGGCGACTTTAATTTTCATGGCATTTACTTAATTAAGCGCTCACTTTGACACCTTATGCCTGCATGCTGTCTAATTCAAGGAAAGTTGAGCTTTCATTTGTCTCGGTAAATACATATTAGCGTCACACACACACACACAGTGTTTGTTATTAAAGCAAGTGGAAATTAAGTTTGGAGGATCGTGGAAAATGACGTCATGTAACTGGGTAGACACGTGTGACAAATATTTCGAAAACTGCTCCTTGTCTCTGTACTGTTCACCCCTGCAAATGAAAGCAATATGCTTCCCAAACATTTACATCTGTCTACCAAACAATTTTTTTTCGAATAGCTCGACAGCACCTTGGGGGCCTAGGCCGCCTCATTTTTTTTCCAGGCTTAACGATCACACACTCAGACACACCACACTCGGTAGGACTCCTCTGGACGAGTGATCAGACCGTCGTAGAGACGTCTACCTGACAACACACAACACTCACAAGAGACAGACATCCATGCCCCCGGGGGGATTCGAACCCGCGATCCCAGTAAGCGAACGGCCGCAGACCCACGCCTTAAACCGCACGGCCACTCGGATCGGCCTACCAAACTATACTGCATCAAACTGGCATTGGGACACATTTTTCTCAGTGTTTCCTTTTCAGTATTATTCCACCATTGCTCCACGCTCATTCATTGTTATATTATCGATGCTGTATTAAGGCTGTAATTGCCATCGTCGTTAAATAACACAGTTTCCTTACTCTTTCCCTTTCTGTCCCCCTTTATTTATCCACTCCTTTACATCCCATGAGACTGTAATTTTAACACAAATTGACGTCTGTCATATGAACTGAGATATAAATGAGAAACCCCAATTCGGGGTTTTATCACCAGAATTCGAACTAACTAACTAACTAACTAACTAACTCCATGGAGCACAGTCCTTCTTGAGAAGCTAACAGGTCGTCAGCTAGTCCAGAAATTCCCCGCGTTTTATGGAACTAGAAGGTTCATTACCGCACTCACAAGAGCCCGCCACCTGTCCCTATCCAAAGAATCAGTCCAGGTCCGAGGCTCTGTATGGTGTTTCGTAACATGGTAATTTTTTACGGTTAGGAGTTGTTAGCACCTCGCCCAATCCCCAAGCTGGAGGACCACCCCTTGTCGGCTGTCCGCGACTGCATATTCGCAGTTACCCTCCATATTTGGAGGCCGTTCCTCCATCCGCAACGCGAGGACCAGAATTCGAACTAGGTACTGCAAATATTGTAGTAACTAGCTTAAAGCTGTAAGAAAGTTAAGATTTATAGAACAGTGGTAACATGTAGAGCAGAAACATTGACGGTAACAGTGGTAACAAGAATGTCCTTAGATACTTTGAAAGAAGAATAATAAGAAAAATCTTCGGACCTGTATGGGATAGAGGTGAATGGAGAATAAGCTGTTCATTCATTCTGCAGTCTGTCTTACGACAGGTCCGTAGCCTCTTCCAAAGCGAGTTCTCCACAGGGTGCGATCTAGTGCTTCTCTTTCAATTTCCAGTATCTTTTCTTTTCCTTAAGGTCATCCAGTAGCTGCTTACGTCTTCTCCCTCGTCTTCCCGTCATTTCTATCCTTCCTTCTAACTTTCCTTCAATCACGTGTTTCAGAAGGCAGTTTCTACGCAAGATGTGACCAATCCAGTTAGCCTTTCTTCTTTTTATTGTATGTACGATATTCCTCTCCTCCTTCACTCTATGTAATACTTCTTCATTTCTCACACGATCGGTCCAGCTGATCTTCTCCATTCTTCTCCAGCACCAATGTGCTCCAGATGTGACCAATGTGATAAGCTGTAATGCAGAATTAAATGAAGTGATTGAAAGATATGACATTGTGAGATTCGTGAGAGGTGAGAGGTTAGGAAGGCTAGGACATGTGGCGAGAATGTCGGAGGAACGGATGCGTAAAGTATGCTGAGGGGGGAGATTATTGTGCAGAAGCAGTAAGGCACGACCACGTACAAGATGGTTGGACAATGTGGTGATGGGGTCAGAGGGAGGAGAGGAAGAGTAGAGGACAGAGTAGGCTGGAGGAGAGTTGTAATAAGCCAAATCCCACCAAGGGCTGTAGTGATGATGATAATGTGATGATAAAGATGATGTTGACGACCTTGGAGGGACCTTCTGAACGTCGGTACCTATCAAATGAAATTACACGGCTTCACGTCCCGCAAGGCTGTAATCACTCTTGCACCCTTCGGATGGAGGCAGTATGGTATTCCGAAACGTCTGTAAATTTCTAACAGACGGCACGTATCAGAAGCCAATGTCCTTTGTGTATTTTTCACATTCACCCCCTTCAGAAAATCAAATGGGAATATTAATATTTAAAGAAACCCGACTACATATTATCTACATATATAATTTGTGACACACTAGAAATAATCACAAATTTTTGTATTTGTATCTTAAAATGTATTTGTATTTTAAACCATGTAGTTTTATAACTTAGTATTTTACGTCTGTGCATTGGTTCACAAAATTTTGTAATATCTCAAAGTATCCGTCCTTTGTAACGCACCTCCCTGAAGATGGCCACATAAGTGGCCGAAACATGTAGGACGTATACGTTGTGTATAATATACTTTCATACACTTATGTGTATTTTTTGGTTTTATCTACCATATCTAATTGCTCAATACACCGTAATGGATCATTTAAAAAAGCCTGACTTTTTTATACCATTTCCTTTCCCGTTTTGGTTACGAGCAAGTGAACACCTAATTTCGGAATAGGTGGATGGAAGCCTTAGATTCATTCAGGAGACAAAATTCATGGCATACCTATAGAGGCACACCAACTTCTAGCATCTAGTGTTTAATAATTTGCATATGAATTTTATTTTCAATAATTTAGTGGAATTATTTGTTGCTACTGTATACACTGGCTAGTTCCTTCTTAACTTTCTTCTCAGATCATAATCATTTTGACAAGTCATAGAGACTCTTAAATAAGGATCAGCTGTAGCTATGCGTCTTTGTTATCACTAAGGGACATAACAAATATCGATAAACATTTAAGCCCAAAGCGTAATTCAAAACCAAATTTAAAACATACTTCATTCCTAAACGGCGAAACAAATAAAATTGACTTCTAAGTAAACATAGATATTTAAGTATGCACTTTCTTTTTTGTGACAAGTTACATTTGGTCACTTAGATCGTTCTGCAATTGCAGTGAATTAGGTCACGTCAAGAAAGAATGGCATATCAACAATCGTGCGATTTGAAATTTGTACTTTTCCAACAATAGGCACAGGGATTCGCCTGTGCTGGATGCGTCAGACGTATTCAAAGAGATGTTACCCGCCGCTTACAGGAAGTTTACATAGATCATTGACGGCCTAACTGTAAACAGAGAAAGCTACCGATATCACGCCAGCTTGTCTAACCATCACCTATATCTAATTAGTTCAAGCAGGACTTTTTCTGCGTCTCTCATGTACGTTTATCGGTCTACCGTTCGTTCAGTGGAAAATAAATAAAATTCTCTGTTACACCAACATCAGATGGGAATGATAAACGGCTTTAGAATGGGCATTATAGTGTCGACCATTGGCTAGAAAGGAATTTGCACGTAGATCTCACAAGAACAACAATGCCTGTAGGATTTCATTTGTGCAAGGCGGTGCACATGTAAGTGATCAGATGTTGTTAGTGATCAGTGCCGGGTAAGGTAGGAACATAGTGTTATTTAATTGAAATCCTTAATTAACCCTTCGACTAAAATTGTAGGAAATGTACGAAGTTTAGTTTTTTTTTTGCAAGGTTTTTAGGCGCGTTTGTAAAACTGGGAAAAGCGACTATTAGCTTCGCCATGTCCGTCCATTCGTCGACATAGAACAATCGAGGCCCACTGGACAGATTTTCATGAAATCTGTATTTGAGTATTTTTCAAAAATCTGTCCACAAAATTCAAGTTTTATTAAAACCTGACAAGAGTAACGGGTACTTTACACGAAGATCTATGTACATTTATGATAATATCTCTCTGAATTCTTCTCAGAATGAGAAATGTTTCATACAAGATTTGTAGAGAAAATCAAAACACACATTTTATGTTCAATAACTTTTTCAAGAATTCGTGCCGTTTATGAGATAATGTGGAAAAATATGGTACAGCCAGACAGGCCACAGATGACAATATAATACGGCGCATGCGCTTTGCATGCTGGATAACTAAGGCTACAGACACACACGCAGATTGTGTAATACTTATTGCTTTTCCACGGCAACAATGGTTAAGCGAACGTACCTCATTGTTACGTTTATACGTACATTGTCTGTCTGTCTTGTTTTTGAATGTCAAAATTCCCAGAATGCTGCACGTGCATGACCTGGACCTCGCTGCCAGCGCCCCTGTGTAGGAACAACGATCTATCAAACTGTCTTGTAGGCAATCTATGGAGAAAGTTACGTATTGAAAGATTTGTGAGACAATTCCGTTGTGTTTTAGCTGGCTTTTCACCAGTTATAGCAGCTCCACTTAAGTATGAAGTAAATAGCCCTGAGTGACATGTTAAGAATTCCCTGACGCACAGTGGTTACTATATTTACCACCTGCGTTACATTAGAAAAACTGCATTTTGCCCACAGAGGACACATTTATGCGTTTCTTATAATTCCAAAAATAAATATATATTTGTACCCTGAATCGCATTCAGTATTGGGCTTCATATTCGCCATGCAGTGTGTTATCTGGTCACTGAATTTTTTTTTGCATATTGTTTGGATGGTCTTCAGAGTCCTGACTCTTGATGTCAAGTTAGTGATACACACTATAGCGCAGTCGAGGTTTGGCCTTCTCAAAGTGGCGTTCATAAACACTGCAGTATTCTGGTATATGACGCTGTTTACTCTATTATGTAGAAGCCAAAATTTCGGTGGATACTACTGCCAAAATAATTACAGTAATTCGAGCTGAAAATGGTGGGAGTAAGCTCTTCCGAAATGTTGGTACCACTCTAACCTGCGTCGTATCTAAAAAAAATGGAACCTCCATGCGTAATTTTACTTGTTGTTATCATTTCGTAAACACAATGAAGCTTATAATTATCTCTAACATTATGCCTTATACTTCTCTCATGTCTCCCCACCAAAATTCTAATGTATTTCTGTTGTCCCCCATACGTTCCACATGCCCCACCCATCCAAACCTCCTTGATTTTATCACCCGAGTAATATTTGGTGAGGAGTACAAACCGAGAAAATCCAAATTGTCTCACTATAAAGACTGTAGTGTAAATAAATTCGTTTATTGCTTTTTTGTCGATTTTCCATCTTAGATTTCCTATGTGCCGAAACTCTAAAAATTATGGCTGCAAAACCATGACTTTAACCTTAAGGACACAAGTCTTATTTGAGTTCATTTTCATATGCAGGTTATAGAAATTACTAAAAATTACCCACCATTTTGTTGAAAAATTACTTAACGTCATTTATTTGAAAAATTATATGTAACATTTCAGAAAAATTCGGCTAGGAGAGGGGGGGGGAGAATCGTAAAGCTGATAGTTAATATAGCTCCAAATATTACTTAAAGATTGATCAGTAGATTGTCATGTTCTGAAAGGATTGATTGAAATAACATGCATCATATCGTAGGACTATCTTGTTTTTGTTTTAAGTTTCGATTCTGTCCTTTAAAACTGGTGGTAACAATATTTTACAACAGAGATTAAAATTTACCGCCTTCAGATTTAGGATAATCACTAGGACGTTCGCTTCATTTCATTGCACAGTGTTTTTAAAATGTTAAATTTTTCTTCATTTCTTTTGTCTACCCAGCCTCTTTGTAAGTACTTTGAACACGCGGCCAGTGTTGTGTATCTGTGCTGCCAATTGTCACTGATATAATCAAAAACAAAAGCTATCGATGGCGCGGCCAGTGTTGTGTATCTGTGCTGTCAATTGTCACTGATATAATCAAAAACAAAAGCTATCGATGGCGCGGCCAGTGTTGTTGTATTCTGTGCATGTCAAATTGTCGCGCCATCTGGCTATTATAATCAAAAACAAAAGCTATCGATGGCGCGGCCAGTGTTGTGTATCTGTGCTGTCAATTGTCACTGATATAATCAGAAACAAAAGCTATCGATGGCGCGGCCAGTGTTGTGTATCTGTGCTGTCAATTGTCACTGATATAATCAGAAACAAAAAGCTATCTATGGCGCATTGCGGAAAGTATTGGAACTACGCAGCTGTTTCCGGTCCTTGTGTTAAGGAACGGTTTTTAGAGGGAAATCTGTGTATGAGTGTTTTATAAGTGTTTGTTGTGGTTAAATTATAGTGATGTGTTAGTGACGTAGTTACAGCGTTTGTATTTTTGACCTGTGTTATTACCAGTGAGGTTAGAAACTAGTACCAAAATACTGGGAACTTTATTATGGTGTCAGATCGGGTTGTGCCCTGATGCAGGAAGCGTGTCCAGGTGTAGAAGTGACGAACCTCAGTCAGGTAAGATACGAATGGGGCACGTTTAATGTAATTATGACCCTAAGGGTGTTGTTATGTATGGACGTATTTGTGTTCAGTGAAAAATTTTATCAAAATTTCAAGTTTTCGGTACAATAATTATGAAGATTACAGCAGTATAGGATGACACGTATTATTCTAACCTGATAACAGAGGCAGTGTTTTCCGCGAAACGTCGATGAATTTCCATCAGAATATATGGCGTTACTTCTCCAAACACGTCAGTCTTGTTGCGTTAATTACATTGACAATTGGGCACCTATTTTAACCAACTCTGAAAATGTGTGTTTCCCGAAAATTTTCCCTTATGTTACGAGCATAGATTTACCATAAACGATGTAACTAGACTAGATTACGAGGTGCTGTTCTAATGATCGCCTGTGTTGAATGAATCACCACAGTTAAATCATCAAAATATTATAATGCATTACTAACCTACAGAGGTTCAAGTCCCATTACGTATTAGGAGCATTTTTTCTTATCTGATTGCTAGGGGCGTACGGGACAGTCGGTAGTAGCGACGTTCATGCGTAAACCGTATGAATCCGGGCCAGTTAATTGGGGTATTGTGTTTCCTTCCTAGTGCATCTGCTATGCTCATACTCTTAACCTCGATAAAGTCACTGAATGAAAGGCGTCCGTTACATGACACCAAGAGGAGCCTTATCATATATATATGTATATATATATATATATACACACGCTGGTATGTGTGTGGAGTGGAGAGGCGAACTTTCAGTTATAACAAGATAGGTAAAGGTAAAGTTCTCCCTAGAACAGACCACGAAGGCCCAGAGGGGAGTAGAGGTATAGCTCTACTCTTTCTTTAACTCTGGCATTAGATGGGGGTGGTTGGTGAATTCCACGCCCCGGCCGCTTTACTCCCAGGAAAGAGACCCGGTACCCATTGTACAGGAGGCTGGGTAGGCGCCAGGGCGGTCTGGACGGTACGAAATATCTCGCCCCCACCGGGATTCGATCCCCGGACCGTCCAGCCCGTAGCGGTCGCTATACCGACTGAGCTATCGCGCCACGAAGATATAGCGCCGAGGTTAAGAATGAGTGGAGCTGTACTCTATATGTCTTCATGGTTAGACAGGGACATCTTGTTGTCTCTACTTGCTTGAATAATGACCCGGACTCTCAGCGGTAACACCGACAGAGTGTTAAAATAATGATGAACAGCAGGGATTAGAAGAGGTGATTTATTAGACCTTAGATATACAAGTAATTGAGGTTCTCACAGTGATGACTTCTGATAGTGTAGTAGGACAGCAGAGACATAAGACGTTTCGGGGAAACCTTTTGCCTCCAAAAGTCGGTAAATTTCTCCCAGACTCCACGGCGAAAAATTCCAGCAGAAATTAATTAATATGAATAAACTTAACTATTGGTAAAGGCAAAGGTAAAGTTCTCTTTAGAATGGGCCATGAAGGCCCAGCGGGGGAGTAGAGGTATAGCTCTACTCTTTCTTTAACCTCGGCATTAGATGGGGGTGGTTGGTCAACTCCACGCCCCGGCCGCTTTACTCCCAGTAAAGAGACCCGGTACCCATTGTACAGGAGGCTGGGTGGGCCCCAGGGCCGGTCTGGACGGGTACGAAATATCTCGCCCCCACCGAGATTCGACCCCCGGACCGTCCAGTCCGTAGCGAATGGCTATACCTAGCCGCTATACGTTAGCGGCGAGGTTAAAGAAAGAGTAGAGCTATACTTCTAGTCCACCTCTGGGCCATCATGGCCTGTTCTAGGGTGAACTTTACCTTTACCTTTCTTACCACTGAAATTGAGATTAAAATAATATTAAAATAAATATATAAAGCAATAAAATTGTTGAATTATTTTGGAATTAAATTCTAGATACAGCCGTGTATTGTCCTTAGTGCCTTGTTATCCAGTGTCGCTGCCTCTACCTGTTGGTACGGTGTCACTGAAGGCCACAGATATGTGTTGTTGCTGTTGTGATCGCTTGTCAGACAGCCAGCAGACGGAGAAACGGAGAAAAGTGGCAAAATTTCGAAAATCGACTATTGGTTTCGTCATGTCTGTCTGTCTATCCATCTGTCCGTCCGTTCGCACGGAACAACTCTGCTCCCACTGGAAGGATTTTCATGAAATTTGATGTTTGAATATTTTTCTAAAATCTGTCGAGAAAATTCAAGTTTCATTAAAATCTGACAACAATAACGGCACTTTACATGAAGACCTATGTACATTTATGACAATATCTCGCTGAATTCTTCTTAGAATGAGAAATGTTTCAGACAAAATTTGTAGAGAAAATCAAAACACACATTTTTATGCTCAAAAACAATTTTTTTTTTTCAAAATCGTGTCATTTAATATGGAAAAATTTGGTACAGCCAGACAGGCCACATATGACAATATAATACTGCGCATGCGCTTTGCATGCTGGATAACTAAGGCTACAGACACACACTCAGATATATGTAATACTTATTGTTTTTCCACGGCAACAATTGTTACGCGAACGCGCCCCAATTTTGCGTTTATACGTGTATTGCATGTATTTTTATGTATGTTACGTACAGAATTTTTGTATAAAATTTCTTTTTAAAGATAATGTTATTTGTGTGCATCTTTGTTTTTACTTGTAATCTGTCCATTGTCAATAATTGTAAGATGGGAATGATGGTGATTTGAATGTAAGATGAGTATTGTGGAGAGTTAAACCACATATATTATTTAATTGCTAATGTTTATTCAAGGCAACACCCTGTATTTAAAACGCAGTTTTATAAAGTACAGGGCATACACAAAAGAATGGTGCGGTTTCAATAGTGATTCATATTGAAACCGCACCATTCTTTTGTGTATGCCCTGTATAAAATCTCCCTTAATGTAGGGCTGCCATAATTTTCGAAAAAATTTAAATTGTTAAATATTCAACAAATGCAGAATAGCGATTTTTGAAAGTGTTTACTAGCACTGAAGATTAACCGGATTAGTACTGTATTTAGAAATAGTAATTGGAAAGTTTGAACACGCACACAAATATCGTTTGTCTTCTAACATGTAATTGCAATAACTTTCAATTTTTTTTAAACCAACGAATGCACCTTTTTATTTTCTGTTCAATTAACCCTACACATGTTTCGGCCTTGACTCGGCCATCATCACGGTTACGTTTATAAGTTCACTTCACTGTTCACTGCTCCATTTGGTATTATCCCAACCGTTACCAAATGGAGCAGTGAACAGTGAAGTTAACTTATCAACGTACCCCTGATGATGGCCGAGTCACGGCCGAAACATATGTAGGGTGAATTGGACAGAAATAAAAAAAGGTGCATTCGTTTTTAAAAAAAAAAAAAATTGAGAGTTAATGTCAAGATGCACGGCGAACACAACGTGAAATTTAAAAAAATAATGTAATTACAATGTTAAACATAAATTGGTTGGCACAATGTTAACGACAACGACATCCATCAGAACGCAACATACATAATGCTTTGAACTCGTAATTGATGTTATTTTATAGCTTATGTCGGCGGTTACATCTGCTAACCTGACTTAACGTGTATCGTCTTTCGTAGATTCCGCAGGAAAATTCTAGATAAGTGTCTTCATTCCGCCACCATTGCTACCTTTCACATCATTCTACCTTCGACACTGTGCAGTTTTGGATGCTGACAGCACAGTGAAATAAATCACAGATTAGAAACCAACACTTTTGAATATAATTAAATGTATATTACAATTCATTTTGAAATTTTATACCTGCTTAATTCCGGATTGGTTGATGGAAGAGAATAGATTTTTAATGAGGGATTAGGCAGTGAGAATAGAATCCGTTATCCGCTTTTACAAGCTGGAGAGGGAATAGTATAATAATCAGTAGAGATTCATTATTCCAGGCCCCTGACTGCTGTTAATACAGACAGGATTTGAGACGCAATGTGTAAATCACAGGCCGCGTGGCTTTCACTTTCGTCTTGGGGCTGCTGCTGCGTGCTTGCGCTGATTGGCCCGAGCCACATGTCAAATGCATCACTGCTTACAATAAAATCACTCAGACCGAGATGAATCTGCAAGCAACGAACAGTTTTCAAATACAAACAGCTATGACTTCACGTTTAGCGAGAATAACGTTCTACCCCCTACCCTCTTCGTGTTAGAACGGCCCACACTTGTAGATGATCCAAGCCCCTCAGTTCTTATTCATAATCGACCTTATCACATCTCCCTCCAATTTTCCGTATCATCTTAAGTCGTAGTTTATGCTTATGACCAGGCTTATGTTTTGTTTAGCCCACCAAAGCCCAGTGGTCATTATATGTACCACCATGTTTAACATTCAACAAATCTACTTTCTGCCCACACAGTGTATTTATGTGTTTTGTGTGGATCTCAGAACAAACAGCGATTATTTCACTGTACAGCATTAACTGACTGTTTGTATAACTGAGACGGAGCGTGTTTACTGCGCGGTACGGACTGTATTTATATGTTTTGTGTGGATCTCAGAACAAACAGCGATTATTTCACTGTACAACATTAACTGACTGGTTTGTGTAACTGAGACGGAGTGTGTTTACTGCGCGGTACGGACTGTATTTATGTGTTTTGTGTGGATCTCAGAACAAACAGCGATTATTTCACTGTACAACATTAACTGACTGGTTTGTATAACTGAGACAGAGTGTGTTTACTGCGCGGTACGGACTGTATTTATGTGTTTTGTGTGGATCTGAGAACAAACAGCGATTATTTCACTGTACAACATTAACTGACTGGTTTGTATAACTGAGACGAGTGTGTTTACTGCGCGGTACGGACTGTATTTATGTGTTTTGTGTGGATCTCAGAACAAACAGCGATTATTTCACTGTACAACATTAACTGACTGGTTTGTATAACTGAGACAGAGTGTGTTTACTGCGCGGTACGGACTGTATTTATGTGTTTTGTGTGGATCTCAGAACAAACAGCGATTATTTCACTGTACAACATTAACTGACTGGTTTGTATAACTGAGACAGAGTGTGTTTACTGCGCGGTACGGACTGTATTTATGTGTTTTGTGTGGATCTGAGAACAAACAGCGATTATTTCACTGTACAACATTAACTGACTGGTTTGTATAACTGAGACGGAGTGTGTTTACTGCGCGGTACGGACTGTATTTATGTGTTTTGTGTGGATCTCAGAACAAACAGCGATTATTTCACTGTACAGCATTAACTGACTGGTTTGTATAACTGAGACAGAGTGTGTTTACTGCGCGGTACGGACTGTATTTATGTGTTTTGTGTGGATCTCAGAACAAACAGCGATTATTTCACTGTACAACATTAACTGACTGGTTTGTATAACTGAGACAGAGTGTGTTTACTGCGCGGTACGGACTGTATTTATGTGTTTTGTGTGGATCTGAGAACAAACAGCGATTATTTCACTGTACAACATTAACTGACTGGTTTGTATAACTGAGACGGAGTGTGTTTACTGCGCGGTACGGACTGTATTTATGTGTTTTATGTGGATCTCAGAACAAACAGCGATTATTTCACTGTACAACATTAACTGACTGGTTTGTATAACTGAGACGGAGTGTGTTTACTGCGCGGTACGGACTGTATTTATGTGTTTTTGTGGATCTCAGAACAAACAGCGATTATTTCACTGTACAACATTAACTGACTGGTTTGTATAACTGAGACGGAGTGTGTTTACTGCGCGGTACGGACTGTATTTATGTGTTTTGTGTGGATCTCAGAACAAACAACGATTATTTCACTGTACAGCATTAACTGACTGGTTTGTATAACTGAGACGGAGTGTGTTTACTGCGCAGTACGAACTGTATTTATGTGTTTTGTATGGATCAGAGAACAATCAATAATTATTCGCCTATGCACTATTACTGAGAAGGGATTGTTTACTGCGCGGTACGGGCTGAATATTTAACAAGATAGGTAATGTACTTATAAACGTAAAATTGAGGCGCGTTCGCGTAACTACTGTTGCCGTGGAAAAGCAGTAAGTATTACACAATCTGAGTGTGTGTCTGTAGCCTTAGTTATTCAGCATGCAAAGCGCATGCGCCGTATTATATTGTTATCTGTGGCCTGTCTGGCTGTAATATATTTTTTCACATTATCTCATAAACGGCACGATTTTCGGGAAAATGTTATTGAACATAAAATGTGTGTTTTGATTTTCTCTACAAATTTTGTATGAAACATTTCTCATTCTGAAAAGAATTCAGCGAGATATTGTCATAAATGCACATAGGTCTTCATGTGAAGTAACGTTATTGTTGTCAGATTTTAATGAAACTTGAATTTTCTGGAAAGAATTTCGAAAAATACTGAAATATCAAATTTCATTAAAATCTGTCCAGTGGGAACCGACTGTTCCCTGCAGAAAAACGGATAATCTTAGCAATTGACAGCGCCGTGAAGTAACACGCACTTTATTGGACATACGGACTGGTTTTATATGCCACATCTATGTATCAACAGCACATCGGAGCATTGTGTCCGAACATACACATTACGTCAAAATGTTTTTTTTTAAAGTTCTTTCTTTATTTCTCTGTACAATTACATAGTCTGTTACACAGTAATCTAAATACAATTGTTCCTTTAACCAATTGCCATGACGCGTTGTTACAGAATTTCCTTCCGTCCTGGTTTTTTTACTGGGATGTCCCAACTCGTAATAGTAGTGAAAAATGCCGAAGAAAAAACACTACCTATGTACCATGGTTAATTATAACAGTGCATCTTTGGGTCTTTTGTGACTGTACCGTTTGTACATAGTATGTAATTCGGACAGATTATATCGTCCGATGTTTGCTACGAGGGGATTATTGTGTGTTCACATTTTCAAAATGTTTAAAATACATAACATAAATCGTGAATAATTGTTGCGTGCTGTGCGTTATGCCCAGCTTCTGTTCCCTTTTGACTCTCATGTGCCAGCGAACCTAATACTTTAACAACAGCGAGCTTCAAGAAAGATCATTACAAGTTGTTCGTAACTGCACAGTGCTGCTGCCTAGAGATCTCTTACTGAATTACATTATTCTGTTAAAAATAGACGTGCCTATCACAGTGGCCGCGCGTTCTAAGGCGTGGGTCTACGGCCGCTCGCTTGCTGGGATTGTGGGTTCGAATCCCACCGGGGGCATGGATGTTTGTGTTGTTTGTCGTAAGGACGGTAGCATGGAACGTAAAGTGACATGAAGGACGAAAGGATTTAAACAGTACAAAAATGGATCAAAGGGGAAAAACTCCGGACAGGCCAAAAAAAAAAAAATCCCTCCGGGGGCATGTATGTCTTTCTCTTGTGAGTGTTGTGTGTTGTCAGGTAGAGGTCTCTGCGACGGGCTGATCTCTCGTACAGAGGAGTCCTACCGAATGAGGTGTGTCTGAGTGTGATCGTGAAGCCTCGGAAAATAAGGCGGCCTAGGCCCCCAAGGGGCTGTCGAGCCATTCGAAAAAAAGAATAGACGTGTTACAGAAGAGTTGTGAAAATAAAGGATAAAAACCAAGGTCCTTTTATAATCAAATGAAAGAACTTGAGATTGAAAAGAAAACTAGAAACCCTTCTCACCATAAAGTTGCTGCTGGTAAGCTTGTTATTCGTAAGCACGCTGCCTTCAATAACGCCCTCCATTGCTGTAAATGCCTCCTACAACAAACTCTATCCATTTCTTTTTTTTTTTTTTTATAAAACTCGTTGCATTTGCTGACAAGAGTTTTGGGTTACATGTTTGTATGTCCTGAATATCACTGCTGTCGAACGGTTGGTTGAACCTGATGGAAGTTTACGAACCATGGCAACAAGGCATACCAAGTACGCAAGTGGATTTAGCTTGCTAGCTAATTAGTCGGTGTAATCAGTGTAAAATTCACCACAAAGTATGGTGACGCACATAGATGGGGGTGAGGGGGTGCTTGTGTATCGGGGAGGGAACAGTGATATATCAGGGGGGAGGGGGATGTTTTGAGTTTGGGGACGTAGATAATTATTATGAAGGGTGTTGATGTGTTGTGTCGCTTCATGCGGTTAATAAGCCCGTCTCTCCCTCTAACTAACCCCTGATATCGTGTGTTACGTGATGGGGAATTAGTAGGGATTTATACGAGGCACTGTGCAGTGTGTTAGGGACAAACGGTGTTAAGGTTTTGAAGTACAAATGTCTGGGAGGTACAACGTGACTTTGTGTGAGTTAACTTCTGTGTTGAAAGGGATTGGTACAAATGTGCATTGGTCTTGCAACACTGCAAATTTGGTCACCTGTATGACACTGTCCAAATCACAAATTTGGTCACCTGTATGACACTGTCCAAATCACAAATTTGGTCACCTGTATGACACTGTCCAAATCACAAATTTGGTCACCTGTATGACACTGTCCAAATCACAAATTTGGTCACCTGTATGACACTGTCCAAATCACAAATTACAACCAACGAAATGCACTATAATCTGTGGTCTTTTGGGTGATTACACGGCGCCGTGTGGTAATTATTTACCGACGTTTCGGGACAACGTGTCGGTCCCATCTTCACGGGTCAAGATTCCGAGTAGGAAATAATTTTGTCCCGAAACGTCGGTAAATAATCACCACACGACGCCGTGTAATCACCCAAAAGATCACAGATTACATCAACATCGCGGCGGAAGCCAGAAATCAAGAAATGCACTATATTTTCTCATTTTTTATTCTTCAACCCCTGCATATGTTTCAGCCCTTACAAGACCATCTTTAGGGGGCTCGTAATGTACATTTACTTTACATCCATTGTTTATGTCTGCTATTATGTTTTATGCCGATCGCAATGGCCGCCCGGTCTAAGGCGTCGGTCTACGGCCGCTCGCTTACTGGGATCGTGGGTTCGAATCCCGCCTAGGGCATGGATGTCTGTCTGTTGTGAGTGTTGTGTGTTGTCAGGTAGAGGTCTCTGCGACGGGCTGATCACTAGTCCAGAGGAGTCCTACCGAGTGTGGTATGTCTAAAGTATGATCGTGAGGCCTCGAAAAATGAGGCGGCCTTGGCCCCCAAGGGGCTGTCGAGCTACTGGAAAAAAAAATATTGTTTTATAAATAAATAATAGATGTACAGTAAATGTACATTACGAGCCCCCTGAAGATGGCCTTGTAAAGGCTGAAACATTTGTAGGGGTTAAAGAATAAAAAGTGAAAATATAGTGCATTTTGTTGGTGTGTGATTCGTGATTTGTTAAACAATGCACGGTGAAAATAATACACAACTTCACCTGTCGTTCAGAATGCTAGCAACTTTCGCACATATTCCCTTTGATACTGTGATCTTCTATGTCATGACTACGTTCACATACAGAACTGACGACGGAGGGGCGTATTTTAGTAGCCACTTACCAGTATTTACGGTGTCATAACCCAGAAATAATTACAATATGAATTTTTTTTACCGCCGTGTGAATCTCGCATCTCATGTTTTCCCATTCAGTTACATTACTATGTGTATAATTGATTTTAATTCGGAGAGGAATCGAAAGCAATGTACAGTCTCTCTCAGGCGGCCTCATCGAAGCAATAAAAGCCACTAACAAACTGCAGGCAGCACGAGCCTTCTTGAGAAGCTGACAGTTCGTCACTTAGTCGGGGAATTCCCCGTAAAGCCTAAGTAAAGGTAAAGCAATCCCATTACAGACCTTGACAGGCCCTTAGGGTTCCAGGACGTTGAGGCTCCCAGATTTCTAAACAATCAGCACATGAAGGTGGTAAGGTTGTCAGCCCTAAGCACCGGCCGCCTTTACCCCCAGGAAATACTCCTGGTACTCATTTCTGTTAGAGGCTGAGTCGACCCCAGGGCCATAGTGCGACTGAAAGGATTATGTCATTGAAAAATTCCAATGAAACCATCTGGAGTCGAACCCGCGACCTTCCGACTTGCAGCGCGGTGCCTCAACCAACTGCGCCATCGCGTGCCCCTGCAATCCCCCTTATTTCACGGAAATTGAAGGTTCATTACCGCTTTAACAACATCCCGTCACCTATCCCCTAACCTAAACCACATGAATCAAGTCCACGCCCAAACCAATTTCTTGAAGATCGATTTTAATGTAATCCATCTAAGCCGAGGTCTTCCAGTTGACCTCTTTGTCTCAGCTTCCCACACCAGTACCCTGTAAGCACCTTTCCTCTCCCCCGTACGTGCTACATGCCCCGCCCATCTCATTCTTTTTGATTTGGTCACCCGAATAATATTTGTTGAGGAGTACAGCCCCTGAAGCGTCGCGTTATATAATAGCCTATTTTCCAGCCTCGTCCCTCTTAACCACGATATTCACTTTTTAAATGTTCAGAATTTCATAATCTGAGCGTTGAAACAGCTTAGAGCGCCTGACGACGGTCACTATGAAGATTTACCGTCTTCTGGAACGTGACGCCCTGTTGGCAGGCAGTGTTTACCGACGTTTCGGAGGAAAGTGCTTCCATGATAATAGACTTAAATTTCTTTCGAACCGTCCGTAAACATTTAAGTCAATTCACGTGTTTTTCTTAATAAACCTAAAGGGATGACCACAGTACAGGTCGAGGCTGTCTCGGACATTTGTTTGTAGCTCAGTCCGAGTCCGCCCGCTAATTGGTCACAACACACTGCAAGACAGAACAAGAGATATATTTAGTTGTGTAGGGCAACGGTGATGACAAATCTTTCTGATCCTTGGTTTATTTGAAGCAGTTGGTGCATGACGCAAAATCTAGTGTTTAACGAGATGATTAGTGACGCACTCACTGACGCTCTGTCCCACAAATGATCGTCACGATACGCCTTCTGGCTGATTAGGTCGTCGTGTTAGAGAAAGCTTTGCTGGACCGTACATGCGAGGAAAATGGGGTTAAATCCTACTGCGTTTGACTAGGAAAAGTGCGTACATCAGAATGAAATGCAGTATTGTAATGTAGCAAGTTAGGGAACGTCTGCGGTGCGTAATGTCTGTGCGTTCGCTGTGTTATTGCGTCTGTATTTAATTCGTTAATACAGGGTATACACAAAAGAATGGTGCGGTTTTAATAGTGTTCACTATTAAATCCGCACCATTCTTTTGTGTATTCCCTGTATTTACCAGTAAAAGGAAGTACTGTAACGCGCAGTGCAACATTTCTCCATATCCGATCGACAAGTGATGTTGGACATCTTCGAGGTGTCCTAAGCGGGAATTTATAATAAAAAAAGTACATTCTATGCCGGTATCTTCTGAGTGTATCTCTAATGGTAGCAGTAATAACCATAAATGCCGGTATCTTCTGAGTGTATCTCTAATGGTAGCAGTAATAACCATAAATGCCGGTATCTTCTGAGTGTATCTCTAATGGTAGCAGTAATAACCATAAATACCGGTATCTTCTGAGTGTATCTCTAATGGTAGCAGTAATAACCATAAATGCCGGTATCACAATTTTCAACAGACTCCCTCTCAGTCTCATAAGTCTTAAGAATGAAAACACAAAATTTAAAGTAGCATTAAGACAATACTTAAATACACACAGCTTTTAGTGAGTAGATGAATTTGTTGTGTATAAAGACGGTTCATAGTGAGTTATGTAACACGTTTATAGTGTTTTAGTGTATAGTGTTTAGTGTATAGTGTTCAAATGTAAAATTGTGTAGTGTGTATAGCTGTGTATTTGTGTATTGTGACTTATTGCATATCGAGTTGTGACTTGGACAGATTTATGGATCCATGGAATATATGTATATATGTATGTATGTATGTGTGTATGTATGTATGTAGGTATGTATGTATGTATGTATGTATAATCGATACCTACCTCTGAAACATAGATAGTCGAAGCTTACAATCGATCATGCTTGATGGTCAACTGTTTCTTCAGCCTCAACTTCTATCCCACAATGGTAACAGTGTGTCTAAATTCTAAAAGCCGGTCCATCGGCGTCAAGTCTTACCGCAAAGAGAACACAGCCCGTCTTATTGATGAAGAACAATAATGGCGAGAGGTTATACACACACGTACGTAGGTTTTCGTATAAAGTGTCTTGTTTTTGTACGATTTTAACACGAATATGAAAATATCGGAAAAATTTTGGTGAAAATCCCACTTACGAAATTTCGCAAAAATCCGCCCGGTGTGTGATTCGGCATGACAATGAAGAAATTAGAAGCAGCTTTTTTGTAATTCGTCTGCACTCGCGCCTAAAACCAGCTAATAAATTCACATAATATTAAGATGGGTATAACACCGGACAGTCTGGTAGTTTGACATCAATTGTTTCGTGGGAATATGTGCCTCAATTTTCCATCTTGAAGATGGAAGCATTATGTTTTTAGAAACGTACCTCTGACTTATCACTCTGCAGCACGATGTCATAATCTAGAGGGCCACAATATGAATCGTCGTTATACTAAAACTTCAATATCATAGTTCTAATCTTTGGAAAATGTGGCAAACTTTCATTTAGGTCCTTTTTTTGGGGGGGGGGGGACGAGGACGAGAGTAACATAAGAAATTTATATCAAAGTTAGAAATTAGTAACAAATTTATTCCCTTCTTACAATATAGTAAATTACAATTTTTTTTTTATCCAGTCTTCTTATTAATTATATGTATTTAATTTACTAATTTTAAACTTTATTACTTATTTAATTTTGTGACTTTCAGTTTTTCACGATCTTATGTGGCAGTGTGTAGTTTGGTACGCAAATAAAATATAAATGCAGGTAGCAGTTCCTCCGAAACGACGGTGTCTACCTATGATAAAAATACAGGGCCTCCCATTCCAGAAGATAATTAGTTATGTAGGGTTACGTGTATTTACGTGTTGTGTCCAGTGGATCAGGTTAAATACGAGTATAGTCGAATTATATGATTGTTGGTAAATAATCAGAAATAATTAAAGAATTTACGTTACTTGTACCGTACATTGTTAATTATACAGGGCATACACAAAAGAATGGTGCGGTTTCAAAAGTGAATAAAAAATTTATTTCTCATCTACACGGCACAACATACACCGTCAGCGGCGACAGCTGTCCAAGTTTCTCATTTGGTAATTACAATCCTTCAATGTGTGCACCCTGGGTCACACGACACACATCCACACGGTAATCAAACTCATCCCAGACCCGGTGTAGCATGTCCGCTGTAATGGCCTGCAGTGCATGCGTTATCCGATCACGAATTTCATGGATGGACGTGGGCAATGGTGGTACATAAACGCTGTCTTTAACGAACCCCCAAAGAAAGAAATCGCAGGTGTAAGATCTGGCGAACGGGGTGGCCAAGGTAGAAGGTTCTTGTCTCCATTTGCAGCAGCACGTCCGAACCAGCGCAGTGGAAGAACACGATCTTTGAAACTGGCCCCGCGGCCACGTAGTAAACATGAGAAGCGAACTGCTGGTACGCATGAGAAACTTGGACAGTTGCCGCCGCTGACGGTGTATGTTGTGCCCGTGTAATGTGAGACATAAATTTTTATTCACTTTTGAAACTGCACCATTCTTTTGTGTATGCCCTGTATATTATCTTATGCAGACAACTGTAAACTGTTATATGTTATTTAACACAATTTTTATTAAATGCTGCCCAACATGTTTCTAGCCTATATAAGGCTCATCTTCAGGGACTCTTTTGTTGAAATTACAACAGCTATATTATTGTATACAAAATTCTTAATAACCAAGTACATCTAACAGCATTTTAAGAATTTTATATACAAATAATATAGCTTTGTAATTTCAACAAAAGAGCCCTGAAGATGAGCCTTATATAGGCTAGAAACATGTTGGGCAACATTTAATAAAAATTGTGTTAAATAACATATAAGAGTGTACAGTTGTCTGCATAAGATATATACATTAAAGAATTATTTGACCTAATCTGAAGTACTGCCCAGATACTTATATGGCGGGACTGAAGAAACTCACGAGAAATCAGCTGGGCAGGTAGTCTCTGTAACTTCCGAAGACGAAGCAGGTTTGCCAACCTTTCGATCGCCACGTTTTTTGGACTGCTGGAAATTTAGTCTACGATATGACACCAGTGTCACTCTTCTCCTAACACGGTGTGTTCTGCTGATGGTGTGTGTGTGTGTGTGTGTGTTTTAACGCGCAGTGGGAATGTGCACTATCGGACCGGAATATTTAAAATAGGTGAAAATAGTAAATTCGCTTTGAGCATGCAACAGTTCACATTTGTACATTTTGTGCTTTATTTTGCGAATTGCTCTATAAACTGTTGACATGTGGTGTATTATAATTTGAAATTCACAGATACGATTTCAGGTAAAAGCATTATTTGATTATTTTAGTGTAAAATTTATATCAAAATTAATGGAGGGAAATTTTATATTGTTATTGTTTTGAAGTTCGTATGCGTTAAAGCTCGCTAGGTTGAAACTGTATTTATTGTAGAGAGAAATTTAGGTAGAGGTATTGGACTGAAAGTGTGAAATTACAAATATCGGTAATTTTTAAAAAAAACGGCAATAATTACCTGTTTTTACAAAGCTGTAATTGTTTCAGAGTGTTTTGTCTTTAAATGCACAACTCTGACGCTGCAACATATCATGCCTATTGCTAGTTTGGAAATTATATTTCAACAATAAGTTTTAAAATTTCTCACCATATTTTACGATTCTAAAAGCAGATATGACGTATGTAAATTACAGTTCTAACAAAACGACAAAAAAAAAAAGATATATGCCAAAAGACCAAATATACATTGAAAATATTGAATATATTAACAAAATAATGTTTAACATTATTGTTGCCACATTGTTGTGGGTGATTATTGCAGACCATTGTTGCTAAGCTAATAACACTGCACATGAATCATGGCAAATGGTAACAAATTACTTTTCCGTTGTTCCTCTAAGCAGTGTCACGACGTGTCTTAATTAAGACAGCTGATAAATTTGTTCTTAGCTTCGATTTCAGTCTTCCGCCGCGATGTTGATGTAATCTTCGGTATTCTGGGTTATTACCGGCGTCGTGTGGTAATTGTTTACCGACGTTTCGGGACAACGTATCGGTCCCATCCTCACGGTTCAAGAGTCCGAATGGGAAAGAAAGCCTATAACATAGATTCTGGCAATTACGGCGGGGTAGCAAAATGTGTGATGTGATGACAGCCAATAGGGTGAGAGAGGGGTGGATATAGCGTGGACGTGGGGGGGACCGGAGAAAGCAAACAGCTAAGACAGTTAGCTTCTTTTCAAGCAGTGGTTCTGCAGAAACAACAAAAAACGGAAATTAAATTTGCCTGACAACATTTTATTATAACATTCAAAATACCAAATTTATCAAAATGTACCATCGGAGATGAAAACAAAGCTGATATATCGATATTAACTCTCCATTATATTACCTTTATGTCTAGAAAAAAACACATTTCTACAATAATCAAAATTTTTTACAAAACCCGACGTGTTTCAGTTTATTACTTAATCACCTTTAGGTGTTTACAATTACAAAGTGGCTTTTTACACCCTTATAACACCCAGCACACTGGTAACAAATTCTAACAATTGCTTTATATTGTATTACTATTTACACATCTTAAAAATCCGTAACACAACTTCGTTCGGAGGGGAAGTAAAGCCGTCGGTCCCATGTCGTAGATTTACGGCATGTAAAAGAACCTTACGGCATGAATAGATCTAGTAATGCTTGTAAGCGAAATTAAGAGGCCATTTCTCACCTAGTCTCCTGACTGACTGCCAGATGGCTCTGACAGTCAGTCAGGATTGAGTTGAAAAGCGCGGCCAGTGGGCCGGTCCCTCACTGCTGCAAATGCACAAAACAGACCCGTAACCTCGGAAAGAGGAGGCCCAAGCCCATATAGGGCTGTTGAGCCATGGTTATTATTATTATTATTATTAGGAGACCACTTGGAAGACCCAGGCGTAGATGGGAGGATAATATTAAAATGGATCTTCAAGAGTGGGATGGGGGGCATGGACTGGATTGATATGGCTAGGATAGGGACAGGTGGCAGGCTGTTGTGAGTGCGGTAATGAACCTTCGGGTTCCATAAAAGCGGGGAATTTCTTGACTAGCTAGGACTGTTAGCTTCTCAAGAAGGACTGTGCTACATGGAGTTAGTTAGTTAGTTAGTTAGTTAGTTACATTACACATCTTAAGTGAAACACGGCATATCTTTTGTATTGTTCACACCGTGCATTTTCATTCGTTCACACATTCCTTAAACCAACAAATGAACAACTTTTATTTATTACACAATATAATTTTTTACTGTAAAATAAATCCAACATGTTTCGGACCCCTATCTGAGACCATCATCAGGGACCCGTATCGTGAATCACACAAGATCACAAATCAACAAATAATGGTACATAGTTAAAAGTTCAAAACGTAAAATGTAGGCTATGTCAGTTGTTTTTGTGGGCCCACTGTGCTAGGGCATGTACAGTAGTACCTAACATTTTATCTTTTGGACTTTTACTATGTACCATTATTTGTTGAATTGTGGTCTTGTGTGATTAACGACACGGTTCCCTGATGACGGTCCCAGAATAGGGATCCGAAACATGTTGGGACTAATTTCACTGTAAAAAAAATTATATGTATAAAAAATAAAAAGGTGTGCATTTTTTGGTTTAAGAAATATGTGACGTCATATGATATTATTTAAATTTACAATTTGTTTAAACTACATGCTTAAAAATGAGTTGTAGAGCTATAATTTATAATAATGAGCTTACAATTATATAAAATTTATTTAATTATTTTATATACCCGCTCCAATAAACAGATGCCAATAATGACGAAATTACACATGGCGGTCAAGCGGCTGGTACTGGTATTTAGAATTCAGAAGGTCTCCTGTTCACATCTCGGGAGAGAAAACAGTTATCCCTAGTTTGTCGTGTTTCTCATCCGTAAGTGCAGCACAGTTCCGGGATAATGCCTAAAATTACACCACAAACACTTCTGAGAGCCATACAAAATAAAAACCACTGTGTGGGCAGAACGTAGAATTTTTGCTTGTTAAAAGTGGTGGTACATATAGTTACCACTGGGCTCTAAAACAGGCCGGCTCAACGTTCTATGTCGTGCGGGCAACATGATATTCAATACTTAACATGAAGAGTCAATAAATAGAGGCCTACCTAAAATTATGTGTATAATTTGTGTATAATTTGTGTATAATTTGTGTATAATTTGTGTATAATTTGTGTATAATTATGTGTATAATCTGTGTATAATTTGTGTATAATTTGTGTATAATTTGTGTATAATTTGTGTATAATTTGTGTATAATTTGTGTATAATCTGTGTATAATCTGTGTATAATTTGTGTATAATTTGTGTATAATTTGTGTATAATTATGTGTATAATTTGTTAATAAAATTTGTGTATAATTTGGTTAAAATTTGTGTATAATATTATTTAAATTGTTGTATAATCTGTGTATAATTTGTGTATAATTTTAATAATGAGCTTACATTATATAAATTTATGTGTATAATTTGTTAGCTAATTGTGTAAAAATGTGTAACATTATGTGTATAATTTGTGTATAAGTTTCTGTATAATTTGGTGGATAAATTATTGTATAATTGTGTGTTATCATCCGTAGTGTAACATTGGGATAATGTAAAAGTAATAAATTTGTGTACAATTGTGTAGTAAATTTTGTTGTATAATTTGTGTATAATTTGTGTATAAATTATGTGTAAATTTGTGTAAGTGATATAATAGTGTATAATATGGTATAATTATGTGTATAATTTGTGTATAATTTGTGTATAATTATGTGTATAATTTTACCCCTGCATTTTTCCATATATTATGCGCAATAAAAATATCTGAAAATAATGGTAAAAATTTATTTAAAAATGCAATTCGCATTCTTAGGCTAGTGTGTCGCTGTTCGTAGCAGAATTTTACAAAATATGTTAGTAATGTAACGTAGGTCTCCGTACATAAACAGCTGATAAATTCTATTTCTGCTTTGCCAGGGAAAGGGTTAAAAGATGTTTCTCGTTTTAAATGTCTCCAATGGGCAACAATTTTCTGGTTGCGGGCAACATGTTGCCCGCGAGCTACGGGTTGAGCGGGCAAGGGCTGATGTGTTAGCCATCGTCACTCAATACTGGCATGAACTGTACCGACAGAACAATCCGGATATTGAAGAGATGATTCCGAAAGCAGCAACAGAGTCCGCCACAGACTAATGCGTAGCTACCGCTCTCTACAATAAAATTTCCTGGGGCTCTCAGCTATATAGTTCCGTAACAATTCAGTAGATGGCACAACGAGACACGGTGTTTAATACGCATCTTCCAGGGAAGGCACAAATTAAACCAGCAGGCCATTTGAGGTGCTGATTGATCCAAGTTGCTTCGTACTGCGCTGCATAAAATTATGTTACTTTATTTAATATTTCACAATTTATAGAATAATTTGTGAAAGGTTGCATGGAAAGGGTTTGGACAAAAATTATGATGGCTTATTTGACCCTTTAACAATAACATTAACCTGCGTTACATTTAAAGACTCAGTCCGTACCGCGCAGTAAACACACTCCGTCTCAGTTATACAAACCAGTCAGTTAATGTTGTACAGTGAAATAATCGCTGTTTGTTCTGAGATCCACACAAAACACATAAATACAGTCCGTACCGCGCAGTAAACACACTCCGTCTCAGTTATACAAACCAGTCAGTTAATGTTGTACAGTGAAATAATCGCTGTTTGTTCTGAGATCCACACAAAACACATAAATACAGTCCGTACCGCGCAGTAAACACACTCCGTCTCAGTTATACAAACCAGTCAGTTAATGTTGTACAGTGAAATAATCGCTGTTTGTTCTGAGATCCACACAAAACACATAAATACAGTCCGTACCGCGCAGTAAACACACTCCGTCTCAGTTATACAAACCAGTCAGTTAATGTTGTACAGTGAAATAATCGCTGTTTGTTCTGAGATCCACACAAAACACATAAATACAGTCCGTACCGCGCAGTAAACACACTCCGTCTCAGTTATACAAACCAGTCAGTTAATGTTGTACAGTGAAATAATCGCTGTTTGTTCTGAGATCCACACAAAACACATAAATACAGTCCGTACCGCGCAGTAAACACACTCCGTCTCAGTTATACAAACAGTCAGTTAATGCTGTACAGTGAAATAATCGCTGTTTGTTCTGAGATCCACACAAAACACATAAATACAGTCCGTACGAGCATGTAAAAACACTCGTCTCAGTTATACAAACCAGTCAGTTATGTTGTACAGTAACTAATCGCATTTGTTCTGAGATCACACAAAACACATAAAACAGTCCGTACCGCCAGTATAAACACACCGTCCAGTTATACAAACAGTCAGTTAATGCTGTATAGTGAAATAATCGCTGTTTGTTCTGAGATCCACACAAAACACATAAATACAGTCCGTACCGCGCAGTAAACACACTCCGTCTCAGTTATACAAACCAGTCAGTTAATGTTGTACAGTGAAATAATCGCTGTTTGTTCTGAGATCCACACAAAACACATAAATACACTGTGTGGGCAGAACGTAGAATTGTTGTATGTTAAACGTAGTGGTACGTATAGTAACCTCTGAGCTTTGAGATACTCTTCCGCCATTTCTCTGGGGTAAATAAGAAAGCCGTCAGAACAGCTTCCATCCACAAAGGATATTAGAACAGGGACCGTCAGAACACGAAACGCTCCACCGCTTCTTTCGGTATTTTGGTACCAGTGTCACATTCTAGTAACTTTCGGCTGCATGTTTTGGTAACACACGGTACCACTAATTACAGATGCGCAACATTCAGTAGGTCTGTACTGTTCTTGATGATCATGATGGTGATGATGATAATGATGACAAAATTAAAGTGAAAGAGATTGGGGGGGGGGGGGGTAGAAACGCTTATGGGGGGTTTTAGTTGGGGGAAACGTGAAGGAAAGAGTCCGCTTGGAAAACATAGTTATAGATGGGAAAATAATGTTAAAATGTATGTTAAGGAAATAGTCTGGGCGAACGTGGACTGGAGTAATATAGCTGAAGGTAGGGACAAACGGCGGGCTATTGTTAACACGTTGATGAACATTCGGCCTGTATAAAATGCGAAGAATTTGTTGACTAGCTGAGGAACTATCAGCTGTATAGTGTACAACAGCGGTGCACATATTTTACTAGAAATCTAGAATTCTAGACGCCCGAAGAGTGACAAAAAAGTATGTTGTGTATTGCGGACCCACAAACATTAGACGCCACGTACCAAATTTAGTCTCCACGGCGTCCTGACACCACGATCTGTGCGTACCTATGCACACGTACATACCAACAGCTGAGCATAATTCTATGATTGTATGCAATGTAAATGTTACAAACATCTCATTACAGTAACGTGAAAGACTTAATCTTCACGTAAAACAACCCCGTAGTATTTCAGTCATATATACAGGGCATACACAAAAGAATGGTGCGGTTTCAATTTCCAATTCAATTGAAACCGCACCATTCTTTTGTGTATGCCCTGTATATATATATATATATATATATATTCTAAACCACCGTCTTGCACAACAAAATTCACAAAATGTCTTCATTTGCAGGTTGCTGGTTTCAGTTTATAAATTTAAGCCATCATCAGACTTATTAAATATAAAGAGTATGAGATCTCAACCCCACATAAAGGTATAAGCCCTTGTGTGGTTCTTTATATTTAATAGGGCTGATAATGGCTTAAGTGATAAGCAGAAATTAGTAACATACAAAAAAGTTTTGTAAATTTTGTTTTACTTACCGATGGTTTGCAATATATACTAGAACCTTGAACAGTTTTAGCATTGACCGTGTGGCCTAATGGATAAGGCGTCGGACTTCGGATCCGAAGATTGCAGGTTCGAGTCCTGTCACGGTCGGGTTAGTTTTTTTTTATACAAGTCTTGTTCGCGGTGTATGTGTTGCATGATGTCATAACATACAGCGGAAGTTAAATGTTATTTTTATAAGAAGAATACACACAAAGAAAGAAATACGCACTTAGTTTTTCGTCACTAGATGTCGTGGGCTACCGGCTTGAGTTCTACCCGGCTGTCACTGCACGTAGTACACAGTCTCACTACTAGATGCCGCGAGCGTAGCGAAACTGAAAGACAGCAATACAGTCGGCAGCGTACCGTGTGTTCACTCGTGGCTCTATTCTTAACGATTTTATGCCCAGCGGTAACTATACGTACCGACTGTTGGAACATATTCTGAACTATTCCTTTTACCCACACAGTGTATTAATGTGTTTCATTCCACTGCCCTCTAGCCTAGTCCAGATGAATACTGTGAAAAATCTCCAAACTAATTTTTAGGATCCATTTTAATATTATTCCTGGCTATTCCTGGGACTTGCAAGTGGCAATTTTCATTGAGGTCTTCCTACCCAAATTCTACATGCATTTTCTTGACTCTCATGCGTGCCATATGTTCTGTCCATTGAATTTTCTTTTACTGAATTTTAGTGGATATGTATGAAGCAATATTTTTTGTTCCGATGTAATTATCAGGTTACATATAATTAGCTTTATCGACCGAAGTACCTGTTGAGCGGCTCACAGACGCCCAAGTCACATAGCTGTATGTCTGCTGAAATGTAGCAATGGCACAAGACACTAACTAACTAACTAACTAACTCCATGTAGCACAGTCCTTTTTGAGAAGCTAACAGGTCGTCAGCTAGTCAAGAAATTCCCCGCGTTTTATAGAACCCGACAGTTCATTACCGCACTCACAAGAGACCGCCACCTGCCCCTATCCTGAGCCATATTAATCCAGTCCATGCCCCCATCCCACTTCTTGAAGATCCATTTTAATATTATCCTCCCATCTACGCCTGGGTCTTCCAAGTGGTCTCCTTCCCTCACGTCTCCCCATCAAAATCCTGTATGCACCTCTCCCCTCACCCATACGTGCTACATGCCCCGCCCACCTCATTCTTCTTGATTTGATCACCCGAATGACACAAGACACTCCTCATGAAATGTTATTGCATGTCCAAGCGCTGTAATAGTGATCCAACATGTCCAAGCACTGTCATTGGTGATCCAACATGTCCAAGCACTGTCATTAGTGATCCAACATGTCCAAGCACTGTGATTAGTGATCCAACATGTCCAAACACTGTCATTAGTGATCCAACATGTCCAAACACTGTAATTAGTGATCCAACATGTCCAAGCACTGTCATTAGTGATCCAACATGTCCAAGCACTGTAATTAGTGATCCAACATGTCCAAGCACTGTCATTAGTGATCCAACATGTCCAAGCACTGTAATTAGTGATCCAACATGTCCAAGCACTGTCATTAGTGATCCAACATGTCCAAGCACTGTCATTAGTGATCCAACATGTCCAAGCACTGTAATTAGTGATCCAACATGTCCAAGCACTGTCATTAGTGATCCAACATGTCCAAGCACTGTCATTAGTGATCCAACATGTCCAAGCACTGTCATTAGTAATCCAACATGTCCAAGCACTGTCATTAGTGATCCAACATGTCCAAGCACTGTCATTAGTGATCCAACATGTCCAAGCACTGTCATTAGTGATCCAACATGCCCAAGCACTGTCATTAGTGATCCAGCATGTCCGAGCACTGTAATTAGTAATCCAACATGTCCAAGCACTGTCATTAGTGATCCAACATGTCCAAGCACTGTCATTAGTGATCCAACTTGTCCAAGCACTGTCATTAGTGATCCAACATGTCCAAGCACTGTCATTAGTGATCCAACATGCCCAAGCACTGTCATTAGTGATCCAACATGTCCAAGCACTGTCATTAGTGATCCAACTTGTCCAAGCACTGTCATTAGTGATCCAACATGCCCAAGCACTGTAATTAGTGATCCAACATGTCCAAGCACTGTCATTAGTGATCCAACATGTCCAAGCACTGTCATTAGTGATCCAACATGTCCAAGCACTGTAATTAGTGATCCAACATGTCCAAGCACTGTAATTAGTGATCCAACATGTCCAAGCACTGTCATTAGTGATCCAACATGTCCAAGCACTGTCATTAGTGGTCCAACATGTCCAAGCACTGTCATTAGTGATCCAACATGTCCAAGCACTGTCATTAGTGATCCAACATGTCCGAGCACTGTAATTAGTGATCCAACATGTCCAAGCACTGTAATTAGTGATCCAACATGTCCAAGCACTGTCATTAGTGATCCAGCATGTCCGAGCACTGTAATTAGTAATCCAACATGTCCAAGCACTGTCATTAGTGATCCAACATGTCCAAGCACTGTCATTAGTGATCCAACATGCCCAAGCACTGTCATTAGTGATCCAACTTCCTTTTCTCTTAAATTTTGCAGAGAAAGTGTCTCGCTAATAGGTCAATACTGTGTTGCAGACGGCTGGATGTTTCTGGGATTTGAAGCTGTGTCGGGCGGGTTGCTCCCGACGTTTCGGAGTTCGTAGAAACTTCATTTTCAGGCATCACTATCATTGATAAACGTCGAGGACTGCTCACCCAACGACGTAGCGTGACACGGTTGAGACACTGCGCTACAAGCCGGAAGGTCACGGGTTCGATTCCCGATGGTGGTTATCGGGTTTTTTCATAGACTTAATACTTCCGGCCGCACTATGGCCCTGGGGTCTACTAATCGTGTAACAGAAATGGGTACCAGGAATATGTCTTGGGGGGTAAATACGGCCGGTGCTTAGGGCTAATAACCTTACCACTTTCATATGTCGATTTTCTAGAAAATCTGGGAGTCTCAACCTCCTGGAGACCTAAGGGCATATCCAGGCCTGTAATGGGATTGCTTTAACTTTATATTTTATATTGGTATATACCACTGCAGTAAGTCTTATCTGTACCAGTGCTTTGGTTACGGTATATGAAGATGATAATAAGTAATTTAATTATATATGTATTTCGTGAATACAATTTAACAACTGTACCTAACGCTGCAGTTTATCACGCATTGCTGATATGCATACCAGCGCTAGCGCACGACGAATGCAGCTCTTAAATTCAATTTTGATGCTATCTGTTGCTGTATAAATCATGGAGTCGGATAGCAGCGCAATGACGCATTGCACACGCTGATGACCCAGCTCACCTGATACCATTCATCAATGTGGTAACCAAGAGGCATGGTCAAAGGACCTTATCTTTCTCTACGTTCATTAATTGACCCGCCCGGACTCTGAGTGACGTAGTTATATTCGGTCTTGTTTTACGGCGTTCCAGTTCGGGCCAGTTGGTCTGTCGCACAATATACAGAGATGTATATGACACGTGTACAGATGTATGACACGTGCACAGATGTATGACACGTGTACAGATGTATGACACGTGTACAGATGTATGACACGTGTACAGATGTATGACACGTGTACAGATGTATGACACGTGTACAGATGTATGACACGTGTACAGATGTATGACACGTGTACAGATGTATGACACGTGTACAGATGTATGACACGTGCACAGATGTATGACACGTGTACAGATGTATGACACGTGCACAGATGTATGACACGTGTACAGATGTATGACACGTGTCACAATATGAAATCAAATTTGATTTTAACTGACTAGAAGTGAGCATTGCCGATCCAAGTGGCCGTGCGGTCTAAGGCGTCGGTCTACGGCCGCTCGCTTACTGGGATTGCGGGTTCGAATCCCGCCTAGGGCATGGATGTCTGTCTGTTGTGAGTGTTGTGTGTTGTCAGGTAGAGGTCTCTGCTACGGGCTGATCACTCGTCCAGGGGAGTCCTACCGAGTGTGGTGTGTCTGAGTGTGATCGTGAAGCCTCGAAAAATGAGGCGGCCTAGGCCCCCAAGGGGCTGTCGAGCCATAGGAAAAAAAAAGTGAGCATTGCTCAGGCCCTGGCAACTGATTTGCATATTGAATCATAACAAAATTTGAAGTAAAAGGTATTAACAAGAAACCGCACCGAGTTCAGCGCTACTCGAGTTAGAATATAATGATATTCTACCCACGCAGTGTACACTGCAGGTTTTCGTACGATTCTCGCAATAAACAGCGACTGTTTCCTTAACCGGTATTAACCGGCTGTTTGTAATGGAGAATGCGAGTGTTTAATGCAACTTTATAAATTGAATCCAGTAATTCAAAAGTATAGGAATGTGATGACCTTGAGAACCTTTTGTAATATTAAATCGTATCCCTGAAGATGGCCGAAAAGGTCGAAACATGTAGGAGAGGTTAATTAATAAATGTATTTGTGGTCCGCTAATGTGACCCTGCATTAGTTCATAAAATTACAGTAAGCGGTGAAAATGTGGGCCGCGATAGCTCAGTCGGTATAGCGACTCGCTACGGGCTGGACGGTCCGGGGATCGAATCCCGATGGGGGCGAGATTTTCGGCACCCCTCCAGACCGGCCCTGGGGCCTACCCAGCCTCCTGTACAATGGGTAGCGGGTCTTTTCCCGGCGGTAAAGCGGCCGGGGCGTGGCGGTGAGCACCCACACTCATCTAGTGCCGAGGTTAAAGAAAGAGTAGAGCTATCTATACCTCTACTCCCCCTCTGGGCCTTCATGGCATGTTATAGGGTGACCTTTACCTTTACCTTTTACGCGGTGAAAATGTATTACAAAAGTAAGAGAAGTATTTCTTGTACTTAATTAAGCAGCGCGCCAAAAACACTCATGCTAGAGTGGAGGTACAACGCCAGTTATTCATAACGCAGACGCTAGGTGAAGTTTGATGGTTAGCTTAGAGTTCAAGCCGCTTTACCATTGAAGCTTAGAGCTCAAACCTGTTTACCCTTGATGACATATCCCGCCGATTAGCACTGGGTCCGAGACTTTGTGAGTCGCAGAGGTAGTCAGGAAGCTGTTGCAAAGACTCCGCGAAATAACAGAGTTGGCCAGCCGTCTCCATTACCTCCCCTCCCCCCCCTCTATTACCCTATATGAATGATCAAATCACTCCTGCACTCTGTAGCGAGGTAGATAAACTATTTGATCCGACATCGGTGGCTATGCAGATGGGGCAGGAGGCCTACTTGTCTTTCTGAGCACCCCGAGATGAATGCCTTTGGTATTACGACCATCTCCCAGATCCTTTCTCACGTTCCGTCCCATTTGACGATATGCAAACAGCGTCCTTATGTAGTCTAAGTATTGACCAGTGTTTGGTGGATTTCATGTTTGGTGGATTTTATGTTTGGTGGATTTTTATTAAAATTTGGCGACATTTCTTGTACTTTATGTAGAGGCGGACTGATTGTTAGACTTTTTGGGAGAGTTGTATAATTAATGATATAGTTATTTGCATAATGCAGAAAGCAGCTACACGTGACTTTTGATAGTTTTTGTTCTGAAAATTTATGTTGGATGTAGGAATGAACTGAAAGCTGAATACCTCAAACTGTGATAGCGGAATCGCGTATAAATTAACTTCATACACGTAGTAATGTCCGGAAACTGGCACACATTTTATGTCGATATCAGTTCTATAATATGCGAAGTGGATGGTAGGGTGATGGGTGATTTGGAATGGATTTGGACAGATGTAGGTAAAGGTAAAGGTCACCCTAGAACAGGCCATGAAGGCCCAGAGGGGGAATAGAGGTATAGCTCTACACTTTCTTTAACACTGGCACTAGATGGGGGTGGTTGGTCAACGCCACGCCCCGGCCGCTTTACTCCCGGGAATGAGACCCGGTACCCATTTTATAGGAGGCTGGGTAGGCCCCAGGGCCGGTCTGGACGGGTGCTGAAAATCTCGCCCCACCTGGATTCGATCCCTGGACAAGAAGTAGTCATAGCTTAATCGCTATGTGCAGAAATTGCTTCGAGGGGCTGAATAAAACCCCGGAAACCTCAGTCCTAATAAATGGAATCGCGGATGAAATTCTAACCGGGCGCTTCCCCGTATAATAGCATAGATCGGAGTAGCTTAACCTGTAGCTCGCGGGCAACATGTTGCACGCGACACAGCGTTATGTCGCCCGTAGAGAATTGAAATGAGAAAAATTCTTTTAACCCTTTGCTTGGCAAAAACGAGAGAGAACTCGGAAGCAAATTTAAAAATTTCGAAATATTTATTTATGGAGACATACATTACATTATTAATTCATTTTGGAAAAATGTGCTAAAAATTGTGACACCATAGCCTAAGTTTTGAAGCGCAATTTTTATCAATTTTCCTATTGAGATCTGCGTTCTTCTGGGGGTTTACGCGGCGTCGTGTGATAATTGTTTTAACGACGTTTCGGGACAACGTATCGGTCCCATATTTACGGGTTAAGAGTCCGAGTAGGCTTTCCAACTCGGACTCTTAACCCATGAAGATGGGACCGATACGTTGTCCCGAAACGTCGGTAAACAATTATCACACGACGCCGCGTAATACCCCAGAAGAACGCAAATCTCAACAACATCGCGGCGGAAGCCTTAAATCAATCTTGCTATTGTTATCGGCAGTTTTTATTGGGCGTCTTACACAGAAAAACACGCGGGTAAAATTACACCTACACTTATGCTTATTAATTCTTCATTATCTGTGTTATTGAATTTTATATTACCCGCTCGCAGACCAAATTATGCTGAAGTTACCCGCATCACATAAAAGGCTGAGCGGGACTTCTGTATCCTTAACTGCTCCCTCCCGGGCATTTCAGCGCCGACTTCTGTTACCAGGGTAAAGTACTTGCATAACAATTTGAAGACTAAGAGAGAGAGAGAGAAGTGTGAGATATATATAGTAGATACGTGGAAGAAAGGGGAAAAAAGTGTCAGACAATTTCGCTTTGAAGGAGACAGAAAATAATATTTGGACGGTTAACAGGTTCCGTCCATTCGTCGTTCTGATAAGAAAATATGAAAATGTAAATTAAGACGAAGGCTTTAAAATAGTGACAGCAGTGGAATTGTTATATCTGGTTAATGATAAATTGCATGCATAATTTGGACGGTGCTTTAGTGACGTTAAAGCAACAGTGTTAATTTTGATGAATTCAAACCGAAAACGTAAATTATATTTAAAGATTCAGCTCGTACCGCGCAGTAAACACACTCCGTCTCAGTTACACAAACCAGTCAGTTAATGTTGTACAGTGAAATAATCGCTGTTTGTTCTGAGATCCACACAAAACACATAAATACAGTCCGTACCGCGCAGTAAACACACTCCGTCTCAGTTATACAAACCAGTCAGTTAATGTTGTACAGTGAAATAATCGCTGTTTGTTCTGAGATCCACACAAAACACATAAATACAGTCCGTACCGCGCAGTAAACACACTCCGTCTCAGTTATACAAACCAGTCAGTTAATGTTGTACAGTGAAATAATCGCTGTTTGTTCTGAGATCCACACAAAACACATAAATACAGTCCGTACCGCGCAGTAAACACACTCCGTCTCAGTTATACAAACCAGTCAGTTAATGTTGTACAGTGAAATAATCGCTGTTTGTTCTGAGATCCACACAAAACACATAAATACAGTCCGTACCGCGCAGTAAACACACTCCGTCTCAGTTATACAAACCAGTCAGTTAATGTTGTACAGTGAAATAATCGCTGTTTGTTCTGAGATCCACACAAAACACATAAATACAGTCCGTACCGCGCAGTAAACACACTCCGTCTCAGTTATACAAACCAGTCAGTTAATGCTGTACAGTGAAATAATCGCTGTTTGTTCTGAGATCCACACAAAACACATAAATACAGTCCGTACCGCGCAGTAAACACACTCCGTCTCAGTTATACAAACCAGTCAGTTAATGTTGTACAGTGAAATAATCGCTGTTTGTTCTGAGATCCACACAAAACACATAAACACACTGTGTGGGCAGAACGTAGAATTTGTGAATGTTAAACGTGGTGGTACATATAGTAACCACTGGGCCTTAAAGGTTTCACCATTAGGCACGTAGTGGTGTGAAATGAAAACCAGTCTGTACATTGGGTCACACAGAAGTAGAAAGACGTCAGGAAGTCTTTGGACAAGATTTAAAGGCGTCTTAATTCACAGCGAAGTCTTTACACTAACCAGTGAAGCCATCCTTCACGGGATATTGCTTCTCTGCAATTCGATGAGGTTAAAGGAACGTCTCTCGACGCTCACCGGGAAATCGTAGCTGATGTTTCCGTTTCTGGATATAGTAGCTGTGTGGAAGGCGTAAATGTCTGCCATTTGGAAGGAGTACGAACAGGCATTTCCTTCTACTAGACCTACCTTCTTCCGCACAAAGTTGAATGATCATAATAGTGGCGTGGAATGAGAGGCTAGTTTGTGTCTTGTTGTATATGCATTAACTGTGATTAGGAGAAAGAGTGGCTTAAGACTTTTAAATTTTTAAATGTCCTTCTTCAAATTCTATATTGCTTAAAGCTTACATTATTTGTTAACCTTTTAAGAACACAACGTTATCTCTTTTATTTAAAGACCCAGTCCGTACCGCGCAGTAAAAACACTCCATCTCAGTTACACAAACCAGTCAGTTAATGCTGTACAGTGAAATAATCGCTGTTTGTTCTGAGATCCACACAAAACACATAAATACAGTCCGTACCGCGCAGTAAACACACTCCGTCTCAGTTATACAAACCAGTCAGTTAATGCTGTACAGTGAAATAATCGCTGTTTGTTCTGAGATCCACACAAAACACATAAATACAGTCCGTACCGCGCAGTAAACACTGCGTCTCAGTTATACAAACCAGTCAGTTAATGTTGTACAGTGAGATAATCGCTGTTTGTTCTGAGATCCACACAAAACACATAAATACAGTCCGTACCGCGCAGTAAACACACTCCGTCTCAGTTATACAAACCAGTCAGTTAATGTTGTACAGTGAAATAATCGCTGTTTGTTCTGAGATCCACACAAAACACATAAATACAGTCCGTACCGCGCAGTAAACACATCCGTCTCAGTTACAAATACAGTCAGTTAATGTGTCAGTGAAATAATGCTGTTTGTTCTGAGATCCACACAAAACCATAAATACAGTCGTTACGCGCAGTAAACACTGGTCTCAGTTATAAACCTCAGTTAATGTTTACAGTGAGTATCGCTTTTGTTCTGAGATCCACACAAAACACATAAATAAGTCGTACCGCGCAGTAAACACACTCCGTCTCAGTTATACAAACCAGTCAGTTAATGTTGTACAGTGAAATAATCGCTGTTTGTTCTGAGATCCACACAAAACACATAAATACAGTCCGTACCGCGCAGTAAACACACTCCGTCTCAGTTATACAAACCAGTCAGTTAATGTGTACAGTGAAATAATCGCTGTTTGTTCTGAGATCCACACAAAACACATAAATACAGTCCGTACCGCGCAGTAACACACTGCGTCTCAGTTATACAAACCAGTCAGTTAATGTTGTACAGTGAGATAATCGCTGTTTGTTCTGAGATCCACAAAAACACATAAATACAGTCCGTACCGCGCAGTAAACACACTCCGTCTCAGTTATACAAACCAGTCAGTTAATGTTGTACAGTGAAATAATCGCTGTTTGTTCTGAGATCCACACAAAACACATAAATACAGTCCGTACCGCGCAGTAACACACTCCGTCTCAGTTATACAAACCAGTCAGTTAATGTTGTACAGTGAAATAATCGCTGTTTGTTCTGAGATCCACACAAAACACATAAATACACTGTCCGTACGCGAGTAAACATCCGTCTCAGTTTACAAACCAGTCAGTTAATGCTGGTACAGTGAAATAATCGCTGTTTGTTCTGAGATCACACAAACACATAAATACAGTCCGTACGCGCGTAAACACACTCTCTCAGTTATACAACAGTCTTAATGCTGTACAGTGAAATAATCGCTGTTTGTTCTGAGATCTCACAAAACATAATCACTGTGTGGGTAGAACGTTGAATTATTGAATGTTAAACATGGTGGTACATATAGTAACCACTGGTTTAGGTGTGTACATTTAAAGATACAGCCGAAACAATGTAGGGTAAATTGACTTACTTGTAACAATACAGTGATAGTTGGTTTTTAAATATTTATCATGATGCATTAATTAACGTGAATAAGGCTAGTTGTGACTGGGGAGGAACAAAGGATTGAGTAGTGGACTGAATTTATCTTGTATTTTGAGGTTTACACAGCAGTGAAATTTCGGTTCCGTTCACTGCGTCTTTGCTTAACTGGTTACCGACGTTTCGAAGGCATTTTTTGCGGTCTTCCTTAAGGGGAAAATTCGAGTTTCTTAAAATACCGGATACTTCTTGAGTACCTGAGCAACTGTTAGCTTCTGAAGACAGTTTCTTCTGCAATGAGTTATTTATATTTAGTAGGGCGACGGAGGTCGTCCTCCGCAGTGGCTGGATTCTGTTTGCAGTCTGTAATAAGATAATTCGTGTGGATATTGAGAGACGGTGGGGGTTTGGCTGCTTCTCTTGTCAGCGTCGCAGTTAAGGATTAGAGGCTTAGGCGTCGTGGTACTGTAGGTGCCAACCTGAGATTTAGCGTCTCAAACCTCATGAACAAGTTAGCGAACAGAAAGAATGAGAAAAAAAGGAGATCTAATAAAAGTGCTCGGAAAAAAGGTGGAAAAAAAGGGATTTACACTGTTGCTGGTGCTGTAGAACAGAAGGACTGAGCGTGGAGGGAGTTTTTTGGGACAGACACACATATACGTTTGCTGTCAACTTATTGTGTGTGTGTGTGTGTGTGTGAGGGAGATTTAACTCCTCCAATGTGTGCACACAGCCCGATGGTCCTAGCATTATGGATTTTCTGGTCTAACCAAGTATTTTCTTCGTTGAAAACACGTCTTATGTATTTTATATATCTTAAGAAACGGCGCCGTGAGAACGTCGCGTCTCGCAGTCATCACTGACTTTTAACTCTTTCACGTGTCTGTTAATTAATCTCAGAAAGTAGCAAAGAAATACTTTAAATTGTTGATTATATTTAGCGTCTTTCTATTATTGTAATATCCCAAAGGCGACACCCAAAACACCTTTTTTGGGGGATTTAACGTTGTGTTCGCCGCGCATCTTAACACTAATCTTTAGTTTTTCAACCGAAAAATTCACTTTTTATTTTCGTAATTTCTGTTCACTACACCCTACATAAGGGAGCACGCGGTGCGCAGTTGGTTGAGGCACTACGCTGCAAACCGGAACGTCGCGGGTTCGATTCCCGATAGTGTCATTGGAATTAATTCTTGACATAATCATTTCGGTCGCACTATGGCCCTGGGGTCGACTCAGCCTCTAACAGAAATGAGTACCAGGAATATTTCCTGGGGGGTAAAGGCAGGCCGGTTGCGTAGGGCTGACAACCTTACCACCTTCATGTGCTGATTGTCTATAAATCTGTGAGCCTCAACCCCCTGGAACCCTAAGGGTCTGTCCAGGCCTGTAATGGGATTGCTTTACGTTACACCCTACATATGTTTCGGCCGTAACTCGGCCATCATCAGGGGCACAAATAGACAGTGAACAGTGAAGTGTACTTAAGAAGGTGACACTGATGATGGCCGAGTTACGGCCGAAACATATGTAGGGTGTAGTGAACAAAAAATTACAAAAATTAATATTGCATTTGTTGTTTCAAAAACTAAAGACTTTGTTGGGGTTCTGTTTTTTTAATATGGAATGAATTTTGGTTGATGAACAAAAGCGGGGAAAAAAATTATTATCGTTCAAAATAAAATTTATGAGGAAATTTTCAATTTAGGCAATGCACATATATCATACAAAAATTTTCCCCCTGTGCACGTCACGAAGGCGTATAGGGTAGTGGAACTATACCTCCACTCATTCTTAACTTCGATAATGGATGGAGGTGAATGGTCAGCTTTATGCTTCGGAAGCTTTACCCCCAGGGAGAGAGCTGCCGGTACGCACTAAAAGGAAAATTGAACGTGGCTCAGAGCCCATATGGAATACAAAATATGTCTCTTTTCCCGCCTGAAATCGAACCTCGATTCATCGGACGTCCTCTAGTAACTTTTTTTTTATGAACGGCCCTCGCACCACAGCCTTAAGGATTTTTGTGTAACCCCAATGAAGAAGATGAGGATGAGCAGTTTTTTTTTAAAATTTTTATAATTAACGGAGCACCGGTGGAATGAAATTGACAGGGGAAAACCGAAGTACTCGGGGAAAAACCTGTCCTAGTGCCACTTTGTCCACCACAAATCTCACATGGACTTGACCTGGGATCGAACCTGAGGCCTCCTTGGTGAGAGGCCGGCGACTAACCGCCTGAGCCATGGCACGGCCTCCTCTAGTAATTTAGTATAAGAACTGAGCTACCCCGGCTCACCGCACACTGATAAAAAACGTAATGAAAAGATTTAAAATAATTAAACGTTTAATTACGCACCAAATTTACACGCAACTGCCAAACAAATCACATTAATTCAAACAGGCCGAGTTGTCGTTGATTTAATAGACGAATGACATGCAGTGATTTCATGCACAAAATTATCTAAATGATAGACAGTTCATTTTGTGACCTAACTAACACCCTCTATTCACTGATCTGTGTGATAAAAGCTGATTATTTAGATATTCCTAGCTTCCTGATCGTGAATTCTCTGTATCCTAACAACGGAGCTACAATCTAACGTTGGGTCTTTCGCGGAAATGGAACTTATATGTTAACAGCCAAGGATAAAATTGTTCCCAATTTTGCTTTTGCAAACGAAAAATAATTCCAATTACTATTTTCTGTTATCATCATTTTGCTTCATGATTCAGAACGTGATAAATGGACCTTGTGAATTATATTTACCCGTATATATTGGTACGTATTTACAGTTTGCTTATTTCGTATTATGCAGAACTACAAACGATGGGCAGTCTAAGAAATTTTGGCTTCATTTGCGCAAAATCTCAGTAGGCTTACGTATGAATGCAAACTGTTTGAACTTAGGCTGTGAAAGAGTTTCCTTCCTACTTTCTTAGTCTGACCTCTGACCTCTGTCTGCCTACTCACTGTAGGTGCAGAGGGTTACTTTTGCACTTATTACACTCAATGATACTCATACACTCGGTAGGGCTCCTCTGGACGAGGGATCAGCCCGTAGCACAGACACACAACACTCACAATCGACAGACATTCATGCCCCCGGCGGGATTCGAACCCGCAATCTCAGCGAGCGAGCGGCCGCAGAACCACGCCTTAGACCGCTCGGCCACTGCGATCGGCTAAACAAATTCCTATAATTATTCATTTATCATTCATCTTTATTTAGAGCAGGAAGACTTTCAAGATATTCAGACGTGTACCCGGCGCTTGTATTCCCCCCTCCCCCCCAGGCCCAAAAATTTCCCATCACTGAGCTCTATAGGATTGATGTGGCATGCAGTTTGCATCTGCTAGGCTGTTACAGGAAAATGCTTCAGGCTGACTGTACGTGTCACAGCACGCATGTAATGATGGCACAAATCTGTCTCTCTGCATTAATGCGTGTTCTGATGCTAACACTGTTAACCCTAACGCCCAGTGGTTATTACATACATCACGTGATTTAAAATCCAAAAACTACCGTATTTTATCCACACAGTGTGTTTATGTGTTTTGTGTGGATCTCAGAACAAACAGCGATTATTTCACTGTACAACATTAACTGACTGGTTTGTATAACTGAGACGGAGTGTGTTTACTGCGCGGTACGGACTGTATTTATGTGTTTGTGTGGATCTCAGAACAAACAGCGATTATTTCACTGTACAGCATTAACTGACTGGTTTGTATAACTGAGACGGAGTGTGTTTACTGCGCGGTCCGGACTGTATTTATGTGTTTTGTGTGGATCTCAGAACAAACAGCGATTATTTCACTGTACAGCATTAACTGACTGGTTTGTATAACTGAGACGGAGTGTGTTTACTGCGCGGTCCGGACTGTATTTATGTGTTTTGTGTGGATCTCAGAACAAACAGCGATTATTTCACTGTACAACATTAACTGACTGGTTTGTATAACTGAGACGGAGTGTGTTTACTGCGCGGTACGGACTGTATTTATGTGTTTTGTGTGGATCTCAGAACAAACAGCGATTATTTCACTGTACAGCATTAACTGACTGGTTTGTATAACTGAGACTGAGTGTGTTTACTGCGCGGTACGGACTGTATTTATGTGTTTTGTGTGGATCTCAGAACAAACAGCGATTATTTCACTATATAGCATTAATTGACTGGTTTGTATAACTGAGACGGAGTGTGTTTACTGCGCGGTAAGGACTGTATTAGAAAATCGTGGTTAAAGTGCCAACAATACTCCTCTCGTATATGTTATGGGAAAGTAAGGTACAGTAGAACCTCGGTTATCCGAATTCGCTTAACCGAAACGCATTTTTTTGTACTCGAGATGATATCTAAATTAAATTGTTGAGAACTGTACATATTATTATTGAAATACAAATGATATTGATAAAGCGGTGGAAGGACTTGCAGCCAAAAAACTTTGTGAAAAAAGTTCAAACTAAAATATCAGAATTTTTTCGTAGAAATTTGTAGTGTTGTATGGTATCTGTAAATATCGTACACTTTCTTGTGCCATAAATTTTATTAACATAAGACGTGTTTCTGAATAAATGTTGTTTTTTGCACCTTATCACGTCAAGCCAAATTTCAGAATTATCCGAAATCGGGTCCGCCCCCTTTATTTCGGATAATCGAGGTTTTACTGTATTTGTTTTCTTAAATTGAAGTCAATCGACTGAAAAACCCCGCCCTGCACCAAACCAAAATTGTTACTTTGTTCTTTAAGCTATACAATTTTTAATCCTTCAAATCACGGTGGTCGCTGTATTTACCACCTGCTTTTGCATTCAAAAACTGTGCATTTTCTGGCACAGTGAGTTTCGTATGATCCTCACAATAAACAGGAATCATTTACATAAATATGACTAAGCAAATGGCCTTTGTAATGGAAACGCGGAGTGTTCTGTATAAGGTCGGGTTGAATGAAGTCGCTGCGCGCATCATGGAGGCATATGGGAAAATGGAGGTTTACCTCCACTCATTCTTACCTCGGTCAGCTTTATGCTGCGGCCACCTTACCTACAGGGAAGTAGTCCCCGGTACCCATTGAATAGGAAGCTGGATAGGCTCCAGAGCCGGTCTGGACGTTTCGGAGGAGAGAAAAATCTGATTTTCGTAAATTATGCACTGTTTTTTAAACTTTTATATGTACTTGTAGAGATTAAGATACAGAAAACGCATATGTTAAGAGTTCGTGTGGTCATGTGGCCTGCAATAAGCTATCTCAGCATAGGGTCCAGTGTCAGGGTCTAGTGACCATGGTAATTAATGTTATGGTTCCACAGAAAGTGCGCTAATTTGTGACCTGCTGAATAACTGTCAGCTTCTCAAGACGGCTTGTTTTCTATAAATGCTCTTACTTGGTGGCCTGTAACGGATAATAGTATTATAGTAAGCCTGGTAACGTGACTTTATATGACTGCTTGCAATTATGTTCACGCGCAACTCCACGGTGTCTTTTATCTGTCGTTTGCTTTGTTTAAAGACAGCGTTGTGGAAGCATGTGAAGGTAAAGTTCTCCCTAGAACGGGCCATGAAGACCTAGAGGGGGAGTAGAGGTATAGCTCTACTCTTTCTTTAACCTCAGCGCTAGATGGGGGTGGGTGGTCAACGCCACGCCCTGGCCGCTTTACCCCCGAGAATGAGACTTGATACCCATTGTATAGAAGGCTGGGTGGGCCCCAGGGCCGGTCAGGACGGCTGCGAAAAATCTGTCCTCCACCGGGATTCGATCCCCGGACCGTCCAGCCCGTAGCGAGTAGCTATACCGACTGAGCTATCGCGGCCCAGTCAGAACGTGTAGCCGTGTGAATTACAGTCAAACCCGGATACAGCGCAACAGTGTAGCCACCGTAATTTGTGGCTGTAAATCGAAATACTGTGTATTACGGAATTTCTGTGCACAGAATTTGATGGGCGCTGAATGTGGGTGGCACGATGTAGGGGTTTGACCGTATTTCTTCAGTTTATTGTTTAGACCGCTTTAAGAGTTATGTAGAATGCGAATAGTTCGATTAGGAAGTTTTTGTATTACGTGCTGAAGGGCCCCGCAGCAGATACTACGGACGCACCGCAGCCTTAAGGCTTTTTGTGCAACCCCTATGATGAAGATAAGCAGTTTTTTTTACCAAGTTTTACAAGTAATGGAGCACCAGTGGAATGAAATTGACAGGGGAAAACCGACAACTGGGAGAAATACCTCTCCCAGTGCCACTTTGTCCACCACAAACCCCACATGGACTGACCCGGGATTTATTTTCCTGTCCCGTTATTTCCCTTTGATCCATTTTGTACTTTTAAATTCTTCCCTCCTTCTTCATGCCACTTATGTTCCATACTAGTCCTTATACAACAAACACAACACAAACATCCATGCCCCCGGCGGGATTCGAACCCACAATCCTAGTAAGCGAGCGGCCGTAGACCCACGCCTTAGACCGCGCGGCCACTGGGATCGGCTTGGGATCGAACCCGGGCCTCCGCAGTGGAAGGCCGGTGACTAACCGTTTGAGCCATGGCACGGCCGATTAGGCAGTTTAGTGTGGTCGTTGTTATCACAAAGTCGGCAGGTACTCCGTGCGCTAAACTCGCCGTCCTCTTGATTGGGTTGAGGGCGGGGGGGGGGGTGCTTGGTACGTGAGTGGGAGATACAAATTTGTTGAAGGATCAGCGCAACAGCACTGCGTGGTAGCCTGTATCCAATTATAGCACACACTTTAGTTGACTGAGATAAAAAGTTTTTATTATTGGTTTTTTTTTGGGGGGGGGGCTCGCACTTCAGAGTAGTATCCTAGCTTGTTAAGGGGGGGTACGTACGGATATTTATGTGTGGCTGTTTGTTTCAGTAAATCAGCATTGGTTAATTCTAACAAAAGGTGATAAGATAATGCAATAAGGGTCGCTAACACCCATTGCTGTGGACTGTACAACTCATTGTACAGGGTGTGCAGCTCAAAACGGAACCCGCTCACGACTGCATTGCGACCGATGACCCCGCAGCACTCAGTCACGCTTTTAAAACTCTATTCTACAGGATGTTCATAATTATTGATTTATTAATTTGTTTGATATTATTCATTCCGTACATTTTCTCTTATATGTTCATTGTCCTACAAATGTTCACATTTATTCACCATTAATTGTGAAACACAGTGCTACATGTTTCGAACCTTATCGCGGTTTATCTTCAGGTACTTCAGTATTTTTAAATTACACTGACTTTTTACATCATTGTTACAATTATACATTGGTTAAAATGGTAAAAATTATATAATATAGCAGCTGTATGTTTCGATGTTACATATCAAATTATACACAGGTTAAAATGTTAAATGTTGAATAATGTTTTGCTGTTATCATATCCTGTATATTGGAGTTGGTAGGTTGATTATTGGGTACTGAGAACAGTGAATAAACTTATACATTTGAAGGAAAATAAACATACAATTTGTTTGAGTTGAAATCTGTGGTCTTCTGGGTAATTACACGGCGTCGTGTGGTAATTATTTACCGACGTTTCGGGACAACGTATCGGTCCCATCTTCACGGGTCAAGATTCCGAGTAGGAAAGGAAGCCAGCAAAGAAACTTGGCAGCATAGCGGGGTGGGGAAACGTGCGATGTGACGACAGCCAATAGGCTGAGAGAGGGGGTGGATACAAGGTCACAATATGTACAGGTGCGGTGGGGTGAGAATTATGTCTGGAATGCGGCGACAACTTGGAGTTGTTTGAGTTGTTTCATTTTTCCATGCTCCTTCCTTCCGAATTTATTCCTGGCAGTTACGTAGGTAAGATATGATTGGTTGATGTAGATGAAAGGATAATATTAAAAATATTTAAAATAAGTAGTGTGTGTGTAATAGATACGTCTGGGTAAGGACAGGTGCTAGTGGACTGATGTTGTGGACACGAAAATAAAACTTCGCCTGCCATAAAACGCGGGGAATTTGTTAATGAACTGGGGGGTACCGTAGATTCCTCAGTACTACTCTGCTTCATTGTGTTAATAATTTAGTAGTAAGAAGTGTTGACAGATACCGCAGCTGCTGCAGTACCGACTGGTTAGTCCAATGAGGTATTTGTTGGTGTAGGTGTTGTAGACAATTCTGTTGTGCGAGATACCGAGAAGAACTCTGACTGCGCATTTATTTTAGGAGACATCTTCTTAAATTGGAACTTGCGTATTGCACGGTTCACAGTATAACGCAAGATTACTAAACTGTGCGTTTTCTTGTCACGGAAATGCTGCTCGGTGTTCAGGGTTGATACATAAACAGTGAGAGGAGTAAGGTTGTGCTTTCGACAAGGAATTACTGTTTTATGGCGTGCTAAATTACCGTGATTTTAACACTTTAAAGGCTGAGATGAGATACAGTCCGTACCGCGCAGTAAACACACTCCGTCTCAGTTATACAAACCAGTCAGTTAATGCTGTACAGTGAAATAATTGCTGTTTGTTCTGAGATCCACACAAAACACATAAATACAGTTCGTACCGCGCAGTAAACACACTCCGTCTCAGTTATACAAACCAGTCAGTTAATGCTGTACAGTGAAATAATCGCTGTTTGTTCTGAGATCCACACAAAACACATAAATACAGTCCGTAACGCGCAGTAAACACACTCTGTCTCAGTTATAAACCAGTTCATGTTATGCGGTACGAGAAGAACTTGACTGCGATTTATTTTGAGACATCCTCAAATAACTTACAGTTTGACGGTCACAGTAAATCGCCAGATTACTAAACTGTCGTTTTCTTGTACACGGAAATATCGCTGTTGTTCAGGTACAGAACATAAACAGTCGAGCGAGTAACCGTTTGCTTTACAACATCAGGAATTACTGTTTACAGTGCTAATAATTACGCGTTTGTTTTAATCCCCTTAAAGGCTAGATGAAATACAGTCCGTACCGCGCAGTAAACACACTCCGTCTCAGTTATACAAACCAGCCAGTTAATGCTGTACAGTGAAATAATCGCTGTTTGTTCTGAGATCCACACAAAACACATAAATACAGTCCGTACCGCGCAGTAAACACACTCCGTCTCAGTTATACAAACCAGTCCAGTTAATGCTGTACAGTGAAATAATCGCTGTTTGTTCTGAGATCCACACAAAACAATAAATACAGTCCGTAACGCGCAGTAAACACACTCCTGTCTCAGTTATACAAACCAGTCAGTTAATGCTGTACAGTGAAATAATTGCTGTTGTTCTGAGATCCACACAAAACACATAAATACAGTCCGTACCGCGCAGTAAACACACTCCGTCTCAGTTATACAAACCAGTCAGTTAATGCTGTACAGTGAAATAATCGCTGTTTGTTCTGAGATCCACACAAAACACATAAATACAGTCCGTACCGCGCAGTAAACACACTCCGTCTCAGTTATACAAACCAGTCAGTTAATGTTGTACAGTGAAATAATCGCTGTTTGTTCTGAGATCCACACAAAACACATAAATACAGTCCGTACCGCGCAGTAAACACACTCCGTCTCAGTTATACAAACCAGTCAGTTAATGCTGTACAGTGAAATAATCGCTGTTTGTTCTGAGATCCACACAAAACACATAAATACAGTCCGTACCGCGCAGTAAACACACTCCGTCTCAGTTATACAAACCAGTCAGTTAATGTTGTACAGTGAAATAATCGCTGTTTGTTCTGAGATCCACACAAAACACATAAATACAGTCCGTACCGCGCAGTAAACACACTCCGTCTCAGTTATACAAACCAGTCAGTTAATGCTGTACAGTGAAATAATCGCTGTTTGTTCTGAGATCCACACAAAACACATAAATACAGTCCGTACCGCGCAGTAAACACACTCCGTCTCAGTTATACAAACCAGTCAGTTAATGTTGTACAGTGAAATAATCGCTGTTTTTTTTCTGAGATCCACACAAAACACATAAATACACACTGTGGGCAGAACGTAGAATTTGTGAATGTTAAACATGGTGGTACATATAGTAACCACTGAGCTTTAAAGGGTTGAATGTAGGAAACCTATAACAACGGTGCCAGATGATATCTCAGTCTGATTTAAAGCTCGCCTCGCTGTCACTAATTAGCTGTCCTTGTTCTGAAAGCTTTTAGAGTGGAGAATGATTGTACAGAAAGAGCGACAGCAATATAGAAAAGTTTGTAGCACTCTTGTCTGATATTTGGATGTCTAGCTGGCTGAACTGTTTTACACGTCTGTACATTGTGTTCTATATTCTTTAAAAGTTGAGTTGTTGGCTAAGAAAGGGGTGGGGGAGCAAACGTTTGACTGAAATCGCCGTGAGCACGTGTAGAATTGATGTGTTGGTTAAGGAACTGGGGGAATGTTTACAGGCGTGCCAACAGTCGAATACTAATATGGTTTCTATACCGCAATGAATGGACTAGACCTGCCGTAAATATTTACCTCGGACCGCTGATGTAACCTAGAGTCGCAAATACCAGTACATCGTCTTATAGTCCAATCGTTTATAGTAGTGTTTCCTGAAGGATGGATACAGTACATACCGGTGTTTCCCAACCAGTGTTCCGCGAAACCCTAGGTCTCCACAGAACACCGTTAGGGTTTTCGTTAGACATCGTAGAATAAGAACGTGAAGATTTTGATATACCGTGAAAAATTCCAAATAGCCAAGCGAAATGTCGCGGGAATTTTTATCCAGCAATTGGCAATACTGGAGTAATATTCGTGCTGTTGCAACCGCCTGTTTGAATTTCTTTCGATCATCTCGCATTCAATGTTATACGTATTTGAATTTTGTCCAGGGTAATTTCGTTTTGTTTATAAGGCACGATAAGTCGGTCCCTGTCACCATGATAAGTCGGTCCCTGTCACCACTATAAGTCGGTCCCTGTCACCACGATAAGTCGGTCCCTGTCACCACGATAAGTCGGTCCCTGTCACCACGATAAGTCGGTCCCTGTTACCACAATAAGTCGGTCCCTGTTACCACAATAAGTCGGTCTCTGTCACCACGATAAGTCGGTCCCTGTCACCACGATAAGTCGGTCTCTGTCACCACGATAAGTCGGTCCCTGTTACCACAATAAGTCGGTTCCTGTTACCACAATAAGTCGGTCCCTGTTACCACAATAAGTCGGTCTCTGTCACCACGATAAGTCGGTCCCTGTTACCACAATAAGTCGGTCCCTGTCACCACGATAAGTCGGTCCCTGTCACCACGATAAGTCGGTCCCTGTCACCATGGCATGGCGCGTCCTCAGGTTGCGGATGGAGGAACGGCCTGCGGATATGGAGGGTAGCTGCGAATACATTGAATAAGCAGTCGCGGACAGCCGACAAGGGGTGGTCCTTCAGCTTAGGGGTTGGGCGAGATGCTAACAACTCCTCACCGTAAAAAATTACCATGTTACGAAACAGATCACAAAACCTCGGACCTGGATTAGTTTTTTGTGGACTGGATTGATATGGCTCAGGATAGGGACAGGTGGCGGGCTGTTGTGAGTGCGGTAATGAACCTTCGGGTTCCATAAAACGCGGGGAATTTCTTGACTAGCTGACGACCTGTTAGCTTCTCAAGAAGGACTGTGCTACATGGAGTTAGTTAGTTTATAAGGCGTTGCTTCAACGACGCCGACAGACAGTCTCCCCCCTCTCAACCCTCTCTGGCCTCTAAACGTTTCCGTAGGTTGGGGATCATTGGGATATGCAAAATTATTGTAGGTGTTCGTCCACGGAAAAAATGTTTGGAAAACATTGGTTTATAAGGCAAAAGTAAATAGCGACATAAGTTCCAATACGCAGTTTTAATTTGTTGGTTTTACACGTTGAGGCTAATAGCAATTGTACTGGCATCGTACGGTGTAATATGTTGTTTGGTAGGACATTGGTATTGTACTGGCATCGTACGGTGCGATATGTTGTTTGGTAGGACATTGGTATTGTACTGGCATCATACGGTGTAATATGTTGTTTGGTAGGACATTGGTATTGTACTGGCATCGTACGGTGCGATATGTTGTTTGGTAGGACATTGGTATTGTACTGGCATCATACGGTGCGATATGTTGTTTGGTAGGACATTGGTATTGTACTGGCATCGTACGGTGCGATATGTTGTTTGGTAGGACATTGGTATTGTACTGGCATCGTACGGTGCGATATGTTGTTTGGTAGGACATTGGTATTGTACTGGCATCGTACGGTGCGATATGTTGTTTGGTAGGACATTGGTATTGTACTGGCATCGTACGGTGCAATATGTTGTTTGGTAGGACATTGGTATTGTACTGGCATCGTACGGTGCAATATGTTGTTTGGTAGGACATTGGTATTGTACTGGCATCGTACGGTGCGATATGTTGTTTGGTAGGACATTGGTATTGTACTGGCATCGTACGGTGCAATATGTTGTTTGGTAGGACATTGGTATTGTACTGGCATCGTACGGTGCAATATGTTGTTTGGTAGGACATTGGTATTGTACTGGCATCGTACGGTGCGATATGTTGTTTGGTAGGACATCTGGTATTGTACTGGCATCGTACGGTGCGATATGTTGTTTGGTAGGACATTGGTATTGTACTGGCATCGTACGGTGCGATATGTTGTTTGGTAGGACATTGTTATTGTACTGGCATCGTACGGTGCGATATGTTGTTTGGTAGGACATTGGTATTGTACTGGCATCGTACGGTGCGATATGTTGTTTGGTAGGACATTGGTATTGTACTGGCATCGTACGGTGCGATATGTTGTTTGGTAGGACATTGGTATTGTACTGGCATCGTACGGTGCGATATGTTGTTTGGTAGGACATCTGGTATTGTACTTATTGTGATTTGGGAACAGCCTGAAGATGGCCACGAAAGGTGACTCAAATATGTAACAGTTTTGAAATAATTATAAAGCAAAGAAAAAGTGTTGTGTAGACTTTATATGTATTTGGTTTATATTGATTATACAGGGTGCACAAATGGCTCAACTCATATTTAACAACGCTTCGTGACACTAACAGCATAGGTAGTCTGTCAGACAGTGTCCACAGTCACTGTAGAATGACAATTGAACGTCTAAAAGTTCAATAACATAAATGCGTCCTAAAGTACAATAAGTGTGTATAATGTCAATGACTATCGCGCACTCTGTAGTAAGGTTGCAAGACAGTTGTAGCATGTCTAACTTAGTATAATAACATATTTGAACGTCATTAATAATTTCATCAACATAATATAGCTGTCAGTAAGTAACTTAATTAACTTTAGTTTGCTATACTACGATGTTCAAGTGATCTTTGCCCGAACACATCTTTAATACTTAGTATTGCATAACGGACTAGTTCAATTAAATCTTAATTCGACACATTTAAACTTTTAGTATTTATACTACAATGCTTCAAATTAATTTAATTCGAACACTTTTAATATTTAGTATTTTTACTAGACGTCTTCAAATCTAATTTAATGTCGAACACAATTTAATAACTTTAGTATTTCTACTACACTGTCTTAAATTAAATCTTATGTCGAACACAATTTTAATAACTTTTAGTATTTTATACTACAACTGTCTTCAAATCTAATTCTTAATGTCGAACACAATTTTAATAACTTTTAGTATTTATACTACACTGTCTTCAAATCTAAATCTTAATGTCGAACACAATTTTAATAACTTTTAGTATTTTATACTAAACTGTCTTCAAATCTAAACTTAATGTCGAACACAATTTTAATAACTTTTAGTATTTTATACTACGACTGTCTTCAAATCTAAAGCTTAATGTCGAACACAATTTTAATAACTTTTAGTATTTTATACTACGACTGTCTTCAAATCTAAATCTTAATGTCGAACACAATTTTAATAACTTTTAGTATTTTATACTACACTGTCTTCAAATCTAAATCTTAATGTCGAACACAATTTTAATAACTTTTAGTATTTATACTACAACTGTCTTCAAATCTAAATCTTAATGTCGAACACAATTTTAATAACTTTTAGTATTTTATACTAAACTGTCTTCAAATCTAAATCTTAATGTCGAACACAATTTTAATAACTTTTAGTATTTATACTACAACTGTCTTCAAATCTAAATCTTAATGTCGAACACAATTTTAATAACTTTTAGTATTTTATACTACAGACTGTCTTCAAATCTAAATCTTAATGTCGAACACAATTTTAATAACTTTTAGTATTTTATACTAACGACTGTCTTCAAATCTAAATCTTAATGTCGAACACAATTTTAATAACTTTTAGTATTTTATACTACAACTGTCTTCAAATCTAAATCTTAATGTCGAACACAATTTAATAACTTTTAGTATTTTATACTACAACTGTCTTCAATCTAAATCTTAATGTCGAACACAATTTTAATAACTTTTAGTATTTTATACTACAACTGTCTTCAAATCTAAATCTTAATGTCGAACACAATTTTAATAACTTTTAGTATTTTATACTAGACTGTCTTCAAATCTAAATCTTAATGTCGAACACAATTTTAATAACTTTTAGTATTTTATACTAGACTGTCTTCAAATCTAAATCTTAATGTCGACAAAAAACTAATTTTAATAACTTTTAGTATTTTATACTACGACTGTCTTCAATCTAAAGCTTAATGTCGAACACAATTTTAATAACTTTTAGTATTTTATACTACGACTGTCTTCAAATCTAAATCTTAATGTCGAACACAATTTTAATAACTTTTAATATTTTATACTACGACTGTCTTCAAATCTAAATCTTAATGTCGAACACAATTTTAATAACTTTTAGTATTTTATACTACAACTGTCTTCAAATCTAAATCTTAATGTCGAACACAACTTTAATAACTTTTAGTATTTTATACTACAACTGTCTTCAAATCTAAATCTTAATGTCGAACACAATTTTAATAACTTTTAGTATTTCATACTACAACTGTCTTCAAATCTAAATCTTAATGTCGAACACAATTTTAATAACTTTTAGTATTTTATACTAAGACTGTCTTCAAATCTAAATCTTAATGTCGAACACAATTTTAATAACTTTTAGTATTTTATACTAAGACTGTCTTCAAATCTAAATCTTAATGTCGAACACAATTTTAATAACTTTTAGTATTTTATACTTAATAACTTTTAGTATATTTATACTACAACTGCTCAAATAATTAATGAACAAATTTTATACTTATTTAACTAAGTTCAAAACATTAACATTAATGTTATCTAATTAACAACTAATTTTAACTTTATATTTAATACAACTTCTTCAATCTAATCTTAATGTCGAACACAATTTTAATAACTTTTAGTATTTTAACAACTTCTTCAATCTAATCTTAATGTCGAACACAATTTTAATAACTTATATTTTATACTAACTGTCTCAAATCTAATTAATGTCGAACACATTTAATAACTTTTAGTATTTATACTACGACTGTCTTCAAATCTAACTTAATGTCGAACACATTTAATAACTTTTAGTATTTTATACTAGACTGTCTTCAATCTAACTTAATGTCGAACACATTTAATACTTTAGTATTTTACTAATGTCTTCAATCAAACTTATGTCGAACACATTTTAATAACTTTTATATTTTATCTAGATGTCTTCAAATCAAATTTAATGTCGAACACATTAATAACTTTTAGTATTTTATACTACACTGTCTTCAATCTAAATCTTAATGTCGAACCAATTTACTTAGTATTAACTACACTGTTTCAAATTAATCTAATGTCGAACCAATTTAATACTTTTAGTATTATATACAACTGTCTCAAATCAAATTTAATGTCGAACACAATTTTAATAACTTTTAGTATTTATACTAAACTGTCTTCAAATCAAATCTAAGTCGAAAATTAATAACTTTTGTATTTTATACTAAGACTGTCTTCAAATCTAAATCTTAATGTCGAACACAATTTTAATAACTTTTAGTATTTTATACTACAACGTCTTCAATCTAAATCTTAATGTCGAACACAATTTTAATAACTTTTAGTATTTTATACTACAACTGTCTTCAACTTAAATCTTAATGTCGAACACAATTTAATAACTTTTAGTATTTATACTAAGACTGTCTTCAATTAATCTTATGTCGACACAATTTTAATACTTTAGTATTTGTATACACGACTGTCTTCAAATCAGAATCTATGTTATGTTTATACATCAAAAGATAAACTGATGACAGGAATGTGATGTTCATGAGTGACTTAAAATTATATGGGAGAGTGAATGATGCATGGGATGTGAATCTCGACGACACCCTGATGATGGCACAGGAAGTGCCGAAACATATGTAGGGTCAGAAAACACTAAAACAGTGTAGTGCATTTGTTGGAATAAAATAATTAATTAATTGTTTAAATTGTGTTGACAAAAATATTTTTATAACTTTCAAATACTATAAATGGAAATTCTTATTTGAAAACGGCTTCATCATTTTTCCCTTTTCAGGGCACAGTGTAGAGAGATGGCGTTCGATATTATCATCACTGCTCGCTTTGGTGAGTGTTGATACATCAACTACACTATATTGTTTATCTGAAATATATTTGTCATCGCAGTGAGCCTCATTTAATATAACGTGACCGTCAAACATATGACATATGCCAGCTGATCTCCTGACGTCGGTTTACACTGACAGATAGACATCTACAAGATAAAGACAATGACAGTTGGACAGACAGACCGTCAGGGTAACAAAGCTTTGCCAAGGAACGTTTTATTGTGTTTTCTGCAGTTTTACCTAACTTCATTTTGTGTTCCCATTTGTGCTGGTTACTATCATCAACGCTAACGGAGCTTCGGAATTGATAGACTGTCTATAAAAGTCAAGCAATCAAGTCGGCAGTAAAGACAGAACAGTGGATGGGACAAACTGAGAGATGGTGAATGAGAGATAAGAGGATATTGAGAGACGAGTAGGATGAGTTAGGGTTAGGGAGGGTAAACGGCGACGTGGCTGATTCTGATAGGCCTAGAGTGAGGGAAATGAGGGACATGAAGAAGAATGGGGAGAAGAAAAGATAAAATTGTTGTTAAGGAAGTGATAAGATGGATAAACCCTTCAAAATATGAGGACTGCTACATATACGCCATGTTACCTGATGCTTATTAGCTCTCTAGATTATGTTCCGTTTCATTTCCACAATAAACATCAATTATTTTCTCAATATAATATAATATAATGTAGTATAATATAATATAATATAATATAATATAATATAATAAATATAATAAATAAATAAAATATAATATAACATAACATAACATAATTAATATAATACAATAAATATAATATAATATAATAAAATAAATATAATATAATACAATATAATATAAATATAATTAATATAATATAATTATACGTTATTTTTATGAAGCCTATGATCTAACGCTCTAATTTTGACATAGTCTTAAAGCACTGGATTGTATTAACCAACAAATTCATTAAAGAAATATATTGATAATTTAATAAAATGAAAAGGTTTGCTTTAATAAGCTGATAGTTGTTGTTTGGTAAATAAATTACCAAATTTTTTTTATAGAAACCCAATGTTTATTGAAGTATTCACTAAATCCCGTCGGTGGAGCCTAACCTTAGTTGTGTATTCTCTCACACGCTGTAGCCTAGTTTTGACTGATTATTTATAAATAAATAATTGCAGTAAACATTTTGATGTGTCGCCAAGTCGGTCTGGAAGTTTTATACAACTTATATCTTCTTGCCTCTCTTGATAATAGGAACCTGGTTGCATAGTCACTATAGTGTCTGAGCTATCCTGGGTAACATAAAGGAAAATAAATTGAGGGACCAAAGTGAAATGGGTCTGGTATGGAATGATATAAGATTTGTGTAAATGGAATGTATGAAATGAAATGACATGACAAACAAGACGAGACGGAAGCAAAACTCACGTGAATATTTTGGCTTATTCTTTGTGGGACCGAGATTAAAAATTCCTAGAGGATATTCGTATACATTCTTAGACGGTGACAAATATTATTCTTGCTTTCAAACAGCAACTTGTGGCTGCTATTCATAAATATCGTTACAGACACCTTCTTCTTGCAGGAAGGGAGAGAGAGGCATTTCAAGATTAAAATACACTTTAGAATTACAGTGGTGTTCAAAAGTAGAGATGTGTTTGGAATGGGGCAGACTGTACTTGGCATTGTACCAGCAGTGCCTGTCATGTTGTAATATTTGCTCTCAGTTCAGAGGTTAATTTTCAAAGTTTTATGGTATATGATTCAGCTAATATATGGAACACAAGAGGATGAATTGTGTTGGGTATTTCTTTTAAATCATTGTAAATTTTAACATAGGTCTATTTATGGCACATGTCTAGCTAATCTGAAGTAAGGAATTTAGTCTATTTCTATTATATACTTTTGAAAAACTACTAACTCTGCCATAGGCCGTGCCATGGCTCAGGCGGTTAGTCGCCGACCTCTTCGATCCCGGGTCAGTCCATGTGGGATTTATGGTGGGCAAAGTGGCACTGGACAGGTTTTTTCCCCGAGTACTTCGGTTTTCCCCTGTCAATTTCATTACAATGGGTACCGGGTTATCCCCGGGGGTAAAGCGGCCGGGACGTGGCGTTGACAACCCACCTCATCTAGCGCCGAGGTTAAAGAAAGAGTAGAGTTATACTCTACTCCCTCTGGGCCTTAATGGCCTATTCTAGGGTGAAACTTTCCTTTTTTAACTTTACCTGTCAATTTCATTCCACCGATGCTCCATTACTTGGAAAAAACGAAAAAAGAAAAACTAATCATCACACCATACGGTTGCACAATAAGCCTCAAGGCTACGATGCGTCCGTAGCATCTGCTGCGGGGTCCTTCACAAAAAAAAATGGGATTTGTCCTAACATTTGTCAATTTATTTAACTTTTGGTTAAAATCGGCCACGGTTAAGCGATAATTTGTATGAAGTTTTTTTTAGCATTTCTGAGCACATCTCGAGTGAAACTCGCTGAGTATTAACCAGAGCGCAGCACACACATTATATCGGGCTAGACACGCCGTCATCATAAATATGACGCCCCAGTTCACGGGTATCTAGGCCTATAGATATGATTTCCATAGTTAACCCCTTAGTTTATCCCTGCATGTATTTTATAGTCCAAAACGGACATCACGAAGTCACATTTTCACTGAATATTTAGACCATGAATTCTAAAAGTTCTTAGGAGACAGCTTGAGTCATTATCGGCCAAGTAAGACGTTGCATTACCTACCGAAGCATAGATACAGCTTGAATACTTCGTAACGACAACTGCCACCTGTCGTAACTATCGTCAACTAGTCTCTCACATTCAAACCCAAGCTGTTTTTACAAGGTGGATAATTTCTGTTGTTTTGTCTTACTGTACTGGAGATAGTTAAACAAAACAAAACTCGAAAGCTGTCCTACTGATTTTGTTAAAATTTTATATTTGAGGTAATTTTACAGATACGTCTGTTACTTAAATAGGTAGCTAAATCAGAGACATTTTTTAAATTCCTTTAGGAGAATTGCGTTTGAATTTACCCCCAAATTTCTGATCCAAATCCACATTCTCCAATAATAAAATACATTTTACCTAAGGCCATAAGTGGCTAAACCGGTCACAAATAAGCTTGATAAAGTGTAAATAACGCCTTTGGGAATTTCCCTTTACCACATTTTTGAGTACAAACTTTCTAATCTCATCTTTTCCTGCTCTGCCCAGACCAATTGCGTACGAATATAATAAATGTTTGCAATAAGGCGACGACGAGAACGTCCGAAACGTCTTCTCAAACAGGAAACCAACTTTTAGTTCGTCGTCTTCGCTTCATATTTCTGAGTCTGTTGGTATATTTGTTTGTAAAATTGTTCTAAGACCCTAGATAACGTATCCAGTTACCGTGTACAGAACTGCACTGGGGGCGGATAGCTCAGTCAGCTTAGTGACATTGTCCAGATTAGATTGACTGGAGCTCATACCCAGCTCCGTATGGTTCCTTCGAAGCTGACCTCTCACTTTCATCTAGTGTCGAGGATAAGAATGCTTGGAGCTGTACCTCTATTCGCCGTATGTGCTTTCATGGGACAACTTTACCATTTGTGTTGTTACCAATGGTGTTGTGATATGCGCTGTCACATCGCTATGCACAGCATTAAGACGTCTTAAGGCTCATTCGTGTCTGACGTCTGTAGGTGTGTGGAAGTGATCAGGCGGCCTTTTGATGACGACAGAGAAGTGATCAGGCGGCCTTTTGATGACGACAGAGAAGTCATCAGGCGCCTATTTGATGACGACAGAGCACTAAAGACAGAGGTGAGACACGCCACATATCCACGCACAGACAGAGCACTAAAGACAGAGGTGAGACACGCCACATATCCACGCACAGACAGAGCACTAAAGACAGAGGTGAGACACGCCACATATCCACGTAAAGACAGAGCACTAAAGACAGAGGTGAGACACGCCACATATCCACGTAAAGACAGAGCACATAAAGACAGAGGTGAGACACGCCACATATCCACTAACAGACAGAGCACTAAAGACATGGGGAGACACGCCACATATCCACTTACAGACAGAGCACTAAAGACAGGTGAGACACGCCACATATCCACTTACAGACAGAGCACTAAAGACAGGTGAGACACTCCACATATCCACGTACAGACAGAGCACTAAAGACAGAGGTGAGACACGCCACATATCCACGTACAGACAGAGCACTAAAGACAGAGGTGAGACACGCCACATATCCACGTACAGACAGAGCACTAAAGACAGAGGTGAGACACGCCACATATCCACGTACAGACAGAGCACTAAAGACAGAGGTGAGACACGCCACATATCCACGTACAGACAGAGCACTAAAGACAGAGGTGAAACACGCCACATATCCACGTGCAGACAGAGCAATAAAGACAGAGGTGAGACACGCCACATATCCACTTACAGACAGAGCACTAAAGACAGAGGTGAGACACGCCACATATCCACTTACAGACAGAGCAATAAAGACAGAGGTGAGACACGCCACATATCCACTTACAGACAGAGCACTAAAGACAGAGGTGAGACACGCCACATATCCACGTACAGACAGAGCACTAAAGACAGAGGTGAGACACTCCACATATCCACGTACAGACAGAGCACTAAAGACAGAGGTGAGACACGCCACATATCCACGTACAGACAGAGCACTAAAGACAGAGGTCAGACACCCACATATCCACGTACAGACAGAGCACTAAAGACAGAGGTCAGACACGCCACATATCCACGTACAGACAGAGCACTAAAGACAGAGGTGAGACACTCCACATATCCACGTACAGACAGAGCACTAAAGACAGAGGTGAGACACGCCACATATCCACGTACAGACAGAGCACTAAAGACAGAGGTGAGACACTCCACATATCCACTTACAGACAGAGCACTAAAGACAGAGGTGAGACACGCCACATATCCACTACAGACAGAGCACTAAAGACAGAGGTGAGACGCCACATATCCACGTACAGACAGAGCACTAAAGACAGAGGTGAGACACGCCACATATCCACGTACAGACAGAGCACTAAAGACAGAGGTGAGACACTCCACATATCCACGTACAGACAGAGCACTAAAGACAGAAGTGAGACACGCCACATATCCACGTACAGACAGAGCACTAAAGACAGAGGTGAGACACTCCACATATCCACTTACAGACAGAGCACTAAAGACAGAGGTGAGACACGCCACATATCCACGTACAGACAGAGCACTAAAGACAGAGGTGAGACGCCACATATCCACGTACAGACAGAGCACTAAAGACAGAAGTGAGACACGCCACATATCCACGTACAGACAGAGCACTAAAGACAGAAGTGAGACACTCCACATATCCACTTACAGACAGAGCACTAAAGACAGAGGTGAGACACTCCACATATCCACGTACAGACAGAGCACTAAAGACAGAGGTGAGACACGCCACATATCCACGTACAGACAGAGCACTAAAGACAGAGGTGAGACACTCCACATATCCACTTACAGACAGAGCACTAAAGACAGAGGTGAGACACTCCACATATCCACTTACAGACAGAGCAATAAAGACAGAGGTGAGACACTCCACATATCCACTTACAGACAGAACACTAAAGACAGAGGTGAGACACTCCACATATCCACGTACAAACACGTAACGACCCTGAAGAGCTGCTGCAGTATCTCTCCACACTATCGCTCTTCATCTCCTCCTCCTTTTCATTTCATGTTTCTTTCCTTTCTCTCATGGAGGCCAGGTAGCTCAGTCGGTATAGTGTCTAGTCTACCAATGACCAAGAAATCGATGTTCTGTTCCCGGCACGAACAAGAGATATTTCCTCCAGTCCGTCTCTGTGGCTCACCAAACCGTCTAGTCAAAGGGTACGTGGGACTCCTTCCTGTGGTAAAGCGGCCGGATCGTGAAGCTAACACTTAACTCTCACCTCGTCAATGTTTATTCGTATCATGCTGCTTAATTAACGATAGCAATATTGTATCTTATTCTCTTCGCCATTTTCTTATATTATTTGTTTCTTAACTCCCGATTTCACTCTTTATCTATCTCTTTCCCTTTATTCTTTCTACCTGTGTTTATTTCTGTCTTTTAGATTTGTTCTCGTAATTTGTTATGTTTATTCCTCTTTCCTTCTTTGTCTGTCTCTTCTTACCTAACATTTTCTACTTTATTCTTTTACCCTTTCTAATTCTTTCTGTTTTCCTTCTTTTCCTTTTTTTATTTATTTCTATCTTTCTACCTCCGTTTCGCTTTGTTTCTTCCTTTATTCCTTTTGTTCTGTTTTCCAGGCTGTCTTGTAATTATACATTTCGTCTATTCCCTTTTTGAAGACTCCAGTCTTCTGGGGTGTAACGCTGTGATGTTGGGCGAATAGTTTCCGACGTTTCGAAGGATGTTGGTTTCTTCCTTTTCAGGCTCAAGCAATCTTGTCTTTTCCTTCCTCTGGTGTTAATTTTACTATCTCATTTTCTTCACTGATAGCTGTAAGGTCAAGCTGGATATAGCTGTGACCGCCTAGACGTGTACTAAACTTAGCTAGATACAAGTACATCTCTGAAGAACAGAGCAATGTCTAACCAATCGATTAAATTGCTGGCTTGTATTCAGTTAGAAATTTTGATGAAGTTCCTACTCAGTTCTCATTAATTGAGCCGAACCAGTTCCAAAAACAAACTCGTATCTGTTCTTTGGCAGTCATGGGGTGGCCGTCTATAGAACTAATGGGAAGTAGTTGGGTAGGTTGCCCCCCTATAGAGCGGCACCGTGGCTTGCCGATATAGACTGCCGACTTTTTCGCCCGTGTCTTTGTCCCACATAAAAATCTGCCTCCCACACATATATCACTAGCACAAGGTCCGTCATGACTGCTCCATTTCCGGATTTCCACCCTTCTCCTCACACCCTTTTTCCTTCACTGCTCAATTCTCTCCAAGCAGAGGCATAAAGTGGTTGTTACGTTCCTTACTAGCAACATTCACCCCCCACCCCCAATCGTTATTCTGTTGTATTTCATGCATACAACCCAATTGGCTCACCAACTGCGCACTTCGCATGGGGTGGGCGGTTCACTGATCACAGAGTCAAATTGCCTTATCTTTACATTCGGTTCGATGGGTGTGTGTATTATGCGAACGTTGCTAAACTTGTAGGTATTAGAGGAAAAAACCGAAATGGGTCGACACGGATTTATTGTGCGGTTTAGCTAGATCATGCTCAGTACCTCGCTGAACACTTGGACCTCTATTTGTTTTGCTGTCCAGCGAAGCTTAAAATAACTTCGCACTGTAGAGGCTGTACAACAAGTCTGATGGTAACAACTGTATTACGCTCCACTGTGTAGCTGCTGTGTAAAATGATGCCTGAGTGTTGCTAATGTTCTGTTGTATCGTGGAACATGTGGCGCAGTTGGTTGAGGCACTGCGCTACAAGCCGGAAGGTCGCGGGTTCGATTCCCGATGGTGTCATTGGAATTTTACATTGACACGGAGTCAAGGAGGAGAGGAATATCGTACATACAATAAAAAGAAGAAAGGCTAACTGGATTGGTCACATCTTGCGTAGAAACTGTCTTCTGAAACATGTGATTGAAGGAAAGTTAGAGGTAAGGATAGAAATGACGGGAAGACGAGGGAGAAGACGTAAGCAGCTACTGGATGACCTTAAGGAAAAGAGAAGATACTGGAAATTGAAAGAGGAAGCACTAGATCGCACCGTGTGGAGAACTCACTTTGGAAGAGGCTACGGACCTGTCGTAAGACAGACTACAGAATGAAGAGGCTACGGACCTGTCGTAAGACAGACTGCAGAATGAAGAGGCTACGGACCTGTCGTAAGACAGACTACAGAATGAAGAGGCTACGGACCTGTCGTAAGACAGACTACAGAATGAAGAGGCTACGGACCTGTCGTAAGACAGACTACAGAATGAAGAGGCTACGGACCTGTCGTAAGACAGACTGCAGAATGAAGAGGCTACGGACCTGTCGTAAGACAGACTACAGAATGAAGAGGCTACGGACCTGTCGTAAGACAGACTACAGAATGAAGAGGCTACGGACCTGTCGTAAGACAGACTACAGAATGAAGAGGCTACGGACCTGTCGTAAGACAGACTGCAGAATGAAGAGGCTACGGACCTGTCGTAAGACAGACTACAGAATGAAGAGGCTACGGACCTGTCGTAAGACAGACTACAGAATGAAGAGGCTACGGACCTGTCGTAAGACAGACTACAGAATGAAGAGGCTACGGACCTGTCGTAAGACAGACTGCAGAATGAAGAGGCTAGGGACCTGTCGTAAGACAGACTGCAGAATGAAGAGGCTAGGGACCTGTCGTAAGACAGACTGCAGAATGAAGAGGCTACGGACCTGTCGTAAGACAGACTGCAGAATGAAGAGGCTACGGACCTGTCGTAAGACAGACTACAGAATGAAGAGGCTACGGACCTGTCGTAAGACAGACTGCAGAATGAAGAGGCTACGGACCTGTCGTAAGACAGACTGCAGAATGAAGAGGCTAGGGACCTGTCGTAAGACAGACTGCAGAATGAAGAGGCTAGGGACCTGTCGTAAGACAGACTGCAGAATGAAGAGGCTACGGACCTGTCGTAAGACAGACTGCAGAATGAAGAGGCTAGGGACCTGTCGTAAGACAGACTGCAGAATGAAGAGGCTAGGGACCTGTCGTAAGACAGACTGCAGAATGAAGAGGCTACGGACCTGTCGTAAGACAGACTGCACAATGAATGAATAATCCTTTCGACCTCACTATGGCCCTGAAACTAGTACCTTTCGGGTAAAGGCGGCCGTTGCGTAGGGCTGACAACCTTACCATCCTCATGTGCCGATTGTCTGGTAATTGCAATCACCACACTACAAGACACATTGACACTTAGTAATACAAGACAACTAACATAGCTTGAAAACCCCAATTTGTATAAAAAAAACCACTGCCAGCAATTTTTAATGACAATCTTCAACTTTAATTACAATCTACCTGCTGAAGAGTTTGTTTTTATATTTCTTATATATTTTATGCTTTATACTTAAACTTTACACCTAAGAAACAGATACAATTCGTGTCACAGTTTCAAAGATTATACAACGTAATTTTATGAATTGTAGCTTGTTAATGTGATAGTAACTTGACTTTATATTGTGGTGTATATATGTCATATCATCTGATTAAGTAATGGATATAATATGAATGTAAAACTCGATCCCCTAAAGATGGTTCAAATGGAGCCGAAACATATGTAGGCGATATTAAACGATACTTGATAATATAATGCATTTGTTGGTTTTTTTTAAATTGTGAATAGGGCACTACTGTTTTGGAAAATAATCGCTGTTTGCTGTAAATATTGCTCTAAACACATAAATGCACTGTTTAACAAAAAAAAAAGTGTTTTAAGCGTTGAATAACTTGGAACATATAGCAAATATTGTGACTTAAGTCTCTAATACTTACGTAGTCCTGATATGTAAATTTTACTGACGGGAAACTATTTTATATTTTACGTACTACAAGTTCCTCAGTTTCACTTAATTATCGTTATAGATAGTGACAATTTTCCTAAACTTCTTTAGCCGAATTGAGTTTATAATTGTTATGTGTTATGTTTTCTAGGAGGTAGGAACCAGACTTTTATACTTGAATGGAAACAGCTTGCCCGTTTAACGTGTAAAATCACTTATTATAAAGAGTCACTAATGTAGACCTGAGAAATTTTTATGAAATTCGTGCTAATTTTATGTCACATTGCAAACTGTTTATTTAGACATTTACCTCAAAGATTTCTGACATAAATATTTCTTCCTGTGTTGCATAAGCCTTCGAGTTGTTGGAATTTCATGTACATTTAACGTAACGTGTAGTCGTTTGTCGTTGTGTTGGCAACACTGTGATACACCTCGTGTAACGTGTACTGCTAATGCTTGTTGTACTGCAGGACTCGGAATAAATCATTTGTTTTCGTATAATTGGTTTAATGCTTTAGGACAATTCTGCACACCGCATTGCTTACACTTGGGATAGCCCAGCTGAAACATTCTAACTGGCTGCAATAAATAGGGATAAAGGGCCGTAGCCTGTATGCTCGACACAGAACGGGCTAGTGCAGTGGCAAGGCCCGAGTCTTGTGTTCGGAAGACAGTGTTTCGATGCTTGTTAAGGTCACAGGCTACCCTGATACTTTCTTTTACGACTGTCCCTGCAAATGGCGGAATGCGAAGTAATTTACGCTTCCTGACAGTTATTCATTACTAAATCAATTATTCGAGTTTATACAGTCTGAGAATCTTGCGTAGGAAATGCTTCTTAAAACACGTTACTGAAGGAAAGATAGAGGGAAGGATATAAGTGACGGGAAGACGAGGAAGAAGAAGTAAGCATCATTCTGATGACCTTAAGGAAACGAGAAGGTATTGGAAATTGAAAGAGGAAGCACTAGATCATTCTGTGTGGAGAACTGGCGTTGGAAGAGTCTATGAGCCTGTCGTAAGACAGACTGCGTATAGTTTGTGCTAGGAATGGAATCGTTAAATGAATAATAAATACGCGAACAAAAGCACTCAGAAGGTAAAATGAAAGAAATAATTACAACAATATCCGTATTTTTTGTTCTGTGGCGCTGCAGCCGAACTTGTGTCTAGGCCGCCTCATTTTTGAGGTTTCTATATCTCACACAATTAGACACACACACACACACACACACACACATCAAGTAGGACTCCTCTGAACGAGCGATCAGCCCGTCGCAGAGGCCGCTACCTACACAACACACAACAAACACAAGAGATAAACATCATTGCCCTCAGCGGAATTCGAACCCGCTATCCCAGCAATCAAAAGCCTCACAGACCTACGCCTTAGACCGCACGTTCACCGGGATCGGTCCAGTTTCCGTATTGCGCGGATGTATTGTGTGTCTCAGTGTCCCGGCCACGAGGCACAAGCTGGGTAACACTGAGGCTGGGTAACAAAGTTCTTCCTGCAGTTGCGCCGATTGACAGGCGCGGGTGGAGGAGGGAGATTGAGTAAGTCAGAGTTAAAATAAATCGTAGTGAAAAAGAAATCGATGGAACTTTACAGGATATGCAGTTGGTACAAATTGGAACATGTCGAATACGAGGATTCTTTGAATAGAAAAGTGGAGGTAGCAGGGAACATTTGGAACTTTAGGAGTCGAATATAGTAAGTGTTGCAGTGGCGGCGCTCTTCATAATACAGGTAAAGGTAAAGGTAAAGTTATCCATAGAACAGGCCACGAAGGCACAGTGGGGGGGGGGGGAGTAGAGGCATAACTCTACTCTTTCTTTAACCCTGGCACTAGATGAGAGTGGGTGGTCAACTCCACGCCCCGGCCGCTTTACCCCCGGGAAAGCTTCATAATACAGACATCATAGGCTTGTGTCTGATTCTTGAAGAATTTTTGACAGCTGTAAAGGTAAAGTTCTCCCTAGAACAGACCATAAAGGCCCAGAGGGGGAGTAGAGGTATAGCTCTACTCTTTCTTTAACCCTGGCACTAGATGAGGGTTGGTGGTTAACTCCACGCCCCGGCCGCTTTACCGGCCCGGTACCCATTGTATAGGAGGCTGGGTAGGCCCCAGGGCCGGTCTGGACGGCTGCGAAAAATCTCGCTCCCACCGGGATTCGATCCCCGGACCGTCCAGCCCGTAGCGAGTCACTATATCGACTGAGCTATCGCGGCCCTTGACAGCTGTAGTTTTCCATAACATTTTGATTCCTGCGTTGTTTACTTTTGAAATTTGTGTTACTGTTGAAGGGGCTGACGCAGCGATCGCGCAATTAGACTCGTTTTCGGAAGGATCTCGGTTCGAATATGTGTCACACCTTCGGCTATTCTTATTTAAGTCTGGGCCGTTCCTTCCAAATTCTTTCCAGTTCATCATTCGTGAGTCATTCTCCCACTACAAATGTGACGTCATATCCTTTCTTTCTTTAAACCTAATTTTCTTCTTTATAAAAATGCTAAAATAAATAGGCTTTTACGTTCGCCATCTGTCTCTGTATTTGTGTCTGTCTGTCTGTCTTTTCTTTTGGAACAACTCGAATTATTTTTATAAAATTTTTCTCAAAACTTATGCCAATGGATGATACCACAAGGTCGTAAATTTTAATTTCATACGGTCAGTAACAGCAATATGGCGGACACGCGAACTTGTGAATTGGAACGATACTAGCGCCACTTACTTTGGACGAGTGACTTCCAGCTTTATGGCACGGTCGATAATACAGCGCGCACGGCATACGCACGCGCAAGATACAGGTATATCATTTGTCTTCACAAATTTTCGATCCTAATTTCGTCGTGTGTCCTCTAGACCAGTGGTATTCAACCTGGGGTACGCGTACCCCCGGGGTATGCGAAGACATCTTAGGGGGCACGTAAAATTAAAAAAATAAATATATTATTTCATGATAAACACTGAATAATCAGGGCCAGATTTAGGGTTAGCCACAAGAGACCCGGACGTAAGGACATGCGATTTGGGAGCGCCATTTCTCTCTCTCTCTCTCTCCTTTATGCGATTCTTATCTGGGCGGCTAGTTTCATTTTATTCCACACAGTGCATATAATTTTGCTTTGCTAAAATACCTTTGTTCCTTTATTAATTTTTATACGATAGACAATAATATATTTGTTATTTAATAGCTTGACTCTCCTTTTTCTGATTTAAAACTTATTATTTAATATATTATTTTGGATGTAATTTATTTAACTTATTTTAGATGTAGATTATAGACTGTGTATAACTTGAATTATGCACCAACAAATTTGGGGGTACAAAGTTGAAGAGAAATTATATGTGGGGGTACGCGAACAAAAAAGGTTGAATACCGCTGTGTTAGACAAGTAGACCAGCCGTAGCAGCACTTGACTTAGCCGCCTCTGACCTCACTTTTAGCCCCGCATTAACAACTCCAGTCACAGAGTCCTGTCACTGACGTAGCAATACTCTAACTTCACTGTACGTTATGTCTTTATGGGGCCCCAGATCCATCACGTAAATGATGCTCTTTAATCTCAAGCCCAGAATAAGACGCCCCTACATTTCATTCTTTCATTTTGGGCTTCTAGACCTCTTCATTTTTTCTTTGTTCAATGTGCAATTCATTTTTCACCACTTTTCCCTTCTCTTATGAACCAGTGACTATTTCCTTTTACAAATGTACAATATAGAAAGTTTCACTCTGCTAAAGTGTTTGTTCTTATAGCGCTCAAATTTCGTTGCTCCTGTTACCTGTATTTGTCATATACTGCAGTTATAAAGCTGATCGTTGTTGTTTGTCCCTGTCGCTCCAACGCGGAGCATAGGGCCTCCTTTCGGAGGTTTCTATGGTCATGTGCGTTGATGTAGTGAGTGACCAGCCCACTGACCGCACAAGTTCTACTCAATCCTGATGTGACTGCCAGAGCCATCTGGCAGGCAGTCAGGAGACTTGGGTGAGAAATGGCCTCTGAATTTTGCCGACGGGCATTACTAGTTCTATTCATGCCCGTAAGGTTCTTTTACATGCCGTAAATCTACAACATGGGACCGACGGCTTTACTTCCCCTCCGAAGGAAGTGGTGCTACGGATTTTTATCACCCTTAAAAATCCATCGCCCTCGGTCAGGATCGAACCAGCGAACCTTGGGTCCAGTGGCGAGCACGCTAACCACTAGTCAACCGAGGGCGACTCTAAAGCTGATTAACAGGAGAAATTCCGGGCATCTCTATCGACTGACAAGATACGTTCCACATCTGGGAGATTCAGGGTTCAAATCTTGGCCAGCTGCCATTAGTGAGATTTCTCACTTTTCCTCATTTTGAGACAAAAGCCAGAGCAGTACTTAACATTATTTATTATTCACTGATCATTATACAGGGTGTCCGTTTTATTGAGTCCCTCGGCGCCATAGTTATGACGACTGATGCAGGTTTTCCATGCAATGAACTTCCAGTATTCGGAGACACGATGAAATGGCACTGGGTGTAAGGTGCAGTGAAAAGTTCGGTGTTACAGGCATGTACTCTGAAGTAGTGGCAGCGTCGTTAAATGAACACTCCTTGTAGGTCCATACACAAAAAGGTAACACTTGCTATGCTATCGTTAGGTTTTAGCATACAGAAATGAAAACAGAAGATAATAGAAATAAGCTTGTGTGGTAGGTATTGGGAATGAGCTAACAGTTACATATGGGAGAAGAAGATGATAGAAACAAACGTCTGTGGTAGGTACTGAGAGTGGGTTGGGTAACAGTTACTAATGGGAGAAGAAGATGGTAGAAACAAACGTCTGTGGTAGGTACTGAGAGTCGGTTGTGTAACAGTTACTAATGGGAGAAGAAGATGGTAGAAACAAACGTCTGTGGTAGGTACTGAGAGTGGGTTGGGTAACAGTTACTAATGGGAGAAGAAGATGGTAGAAACAAACGTCTGTGGTAGGTACTGAGAGTCGGTTGTGTAACAGTTACTAATGGGAGAAGAAGATGGTAGAAACAAACGTCTGTGGTAGGTACTGAGAGTCGGTTGGGTAACAGTTACTAGTGGGAGAAGAGGGTTGTAGAAACAAAACTTCTATGGTAGATATTGAGAGTTAGGTAACAGTTGCGAATGGGAGAAGAAGATGGTAGAAACAAACGTCTGTGGTAGGTACTGAGAGTCGGTTGGGTAACAGTTACTAATAGGAGAAGAGGATTGTAGAAACAAAACTTGTATGGTAGATATTGAGAGTTAGGTAACAGTTGCGAATGGGAGAAGAAGATGGTAGAAACAAACGTCTGTGGTAGGTACTGAGAGTCGGTTGGGTAACAGTTACTAATGGGAGAAGAGGATGGTAGAAACAAAACTTCTATGGTAGGTACTGAGAGTCGGTTGTGTAACAGTTACTAATGGGAGAAGAAGATGGTAGAAACAAACGTCTGTGGTAGGTACTGAGAGTCGGTTGTGTAACAGTTACTAATGGGAGAAGAAGATGGTAGAAACAAACGTCTGTGGTAGGTACTGAGAGTCGGTTGGGTAACAGTTACTAATGGGAGAAGAAGATGGTAGAAACAAACGTCTGTGGTAGGTACTGAGAGTCGGTTGTGTAACAGTTACTAATGGGAGAAGAAGATGGTAGAAACAAACGTCTGTGGTAGGTACTGAGAGTCGGTTGTGTAACAGTTACTAATGGGAGAAGAAGATGGTAGAAACAAACGTCTGTGGTAGGTACTGAGAGTCGGTTGGGTAACAGTTACTAGTGGGAGAAGAGGGTTGTAGAAACAAAACTTCTATGGTAGATATTGAGAGTTAGGTAACAGTTGCGAATGGGAGAAGAAGATGGTAGAAACAAACGTCTGTGGTAGGTACTGAGAGTCGGTTGGGTAACAGTTACTAATGGGAGAAGAGGATGGTAGAAACAAAACTTCTATGGTAGGTACTGAGAGTCGGTTGTGTAACAGTTACTAATGGGAGAAGAAGATGGTAGAAACAAACGTCTGTGGTAGGTACTGAGAGTCGGTTGGGTAACAGTTACTAATGGGAGAAGAGGATTGTAGAAACAAAATTTCTATGGTAGATATTGAGAGTTAGGTAACAGTTGCGAATGGGAGAAGAAGATGGTAGAAACAAACGTCTGTGGTAGGTAGTGAGAGTCGGTTGGGTAACAGTTACTAATGGGAGAAGAGGATTGTAGAAACAAAACTTGTATGGTAGATATTGAGAGTTAGGTAACAGTTGCGAATGGGAGAAGAAGATGGTAGAAACAAACGTCTGTGGTAGGTACTGAGAGTGGGTTGGGTAACAGTTACTAATGGGAGAAGAGGATTGTAGAAACAAAATTTCTATGGTAGATATTGAGAGTTAGGTAACAGTTGCGAATGGGAGAAGAAGATGGTAGAAACAAACGTCTGTGGTAGGTACTGAGAGTGGGTTGGGTAACAGTTACTAATAGGAGAAGAGGATTGTAGAAACAAAACTTGTATGGTAGATATTGAGAGTTAGGTAACAGTTGCGAATGGGAGAAGAAGATGGTAGAAACAAACGTCTGTGGTAGGTACTGAGAGTCGGTTGGGTAACAGTTACTAATGGGAGAAGAGAATTGTAGAAACAAAACTTCTATGGTAGATATTGAGAGTTAGGTAACAGTTGCGAATGGGAGAAGAAGATGGTAGAAATGTACTTCTGAGGTAGGTATGTAGAATGTAGAATATCTGCACGTCAGATCAGATGCTGCATCAGCTATAGCTACAATTCGAACGGTTACGACACAAGCAAGTATGTCACACAGTAGCACAGTAAACGATAGCTATGTCCTTCCCTTAATGCGACCGGCCAAGTTTCACATCCGTGCAGAATTACATGCAAAGTTTTATGTTTGTCTTGTTTGTCACAGAGGCAGTGTGTCTTTTGTGGTTTGCTGTTTTGTGTTTTTTTTGTTACCTCCTCGATAGAAAAGGTAAAGCAATCCCATTACAGGCTTGGACGGGCCCTTAGGTTTCCAGAAGGTTGAGGCTCCCAGATTTCTAGACAATCAGCACATGAAGGTGGTAAGGTTGTAAGCCCTACGCACCGGCCGCTTTTACCCCCCCCCCCCCCCCAGAAATATTCCTGGTACTCATTTATGTTAGAGGCTGAGTCGACCCCACGGCCATAGTGCGACCGAAACGATTATGTTAAGGAAAAATTCCAATGACACCATCGGGAATCGAATCCGCGACCTTCCGGCTTGTAGCTTAGTGCCTCAACCAACTGCGCCACCGCTCCCCTACCTCCTCGATATGTAACTTAAAGAGGGGAACAAAATTAACGAGAAATGAGAAACGAAAGAATTATATCACACAGAGAGACTATAATGGCGGTTAGATTGACGTATCCGCCATCATGGTATTGGGACCCGAAAGGCGATAAGGCTGCAACTTCCTCTTTGGGTGCCAAGTTTGGCGGACCGTTCTGATAACGAGTGATTTACACCCGAAACACTCTGGAAGCAGGCAGGCAGGCAATAGCAGCATGGGATTTGGTCGCGAATTGGTCTTCAGAGGTGTTTTTTTTTTCTATACTTCAGTTCTGTGAAATGTGTTCCCTGCAGCTCGGTCCAATGTCCATAGGGTTTCGCAGTTAATGAAAGTGCCATAAGCTACAATCTTAGAGGTTTGTGTCAAGGGTCAATTATGTGTAAATGGTGTTGAGTGTTAAGTTTCTACGGGACAGTCACCTGTGCACGAAACGAATATTGTTGGCTTCATTACAAAGAGTCGACCTCGGTGGACTAGTGCTCGTCACTGGACCCAAGGTTCGCGGGTTCGATCCCGACCGAGGTCGATGGATTTTTAAGGGTGATAAAAATCCGTAGCACCACCTCCTTCGGAGGGGAAGTAAAGTCGTCGGTCCGATGTCGTAGATTTAAGGCATGTAAAAGAACCTTACGGGCATGAATAGAACTAGTAATGCCCGTCGGCAAAATTCAGAGGCCATTTCTCACCCAAGTCTCCTGACTGCCTGCCAGATGGCTCTGGCAGTCACATCAGGATTGAGTAGAACTTGTGCGGTCAGTGGGCTGGTCACTCACTACATCAACGCACATGACCATAGAAACCTCCGAAAGGAGGCCCCCAATGCTGCGCGTTTGGAGCGACAAGGGGACTAACTAACTAACTAACTAACTAACTCATTACAAGGAACTGGTCTACACTGATGACGTTAATTTATTGGGCGAAGATGAGTGACTAATAGCTTTCTGGACTTTGTCCATCGTCCAGAAATCTAAAAAACTGGATAAAACGACGTTTCGGAAACTGGATCTGCTTCCTTCAGTGATTGAACTTAGCTCTATCTAACGGACCCAACACAGTAGGTGTCTCCCTCCCCCTTCACCTGAGGAAGGAAGCAGATCCAGTTTCCGAAACGTCGTGTTATCTAGTCCAGAAACCAATTAGTTCACAATGTTACATACCGTCGTGAGAACCTTTTAGAATTTAAACACGCAGAGGATTTGTTAGTGGACTGGTTGAGAAACTGATGGTGGCAAATCTAACTAAATATTTGTGTCTCCTGAACAGAATGCAGGACAAAATAAGGAAAGCTAACAGATCGGGCAAAGTAACGACGGCATTACAAATACAGGGCATACACAAAAGAATGGTGCGGTTTTAATAGTGTTCACTATTAAAACCGCACCATTCGTTTGTGTATGCCCTGTATATCTGCGTAAATTTCACATTATTACCACCGTGCATTTTGTTAAATCAATAATAATACCGACGAATGCACTATATTGACCAATTTTATTCTGGCCTGTTTCCCCTTACCCTACACGTGTTTCGGAACTTTAAAGTTCCATCTTCAGGGGCTTGTCTTATGCTACCTATTATTCACATATTAAAAACTGATTCACAATATGTACAAAGTCTGTTGACAGTCATAAAATCACTTGTAAATTATTCTGAGTCGACCTCGGTGGACTAGTGGTTAGCGTGCTCGCCACTGGACCCAAGGTTCGCGGGTTCGATCCCGACCGAGGTCGATGGATTTTTAAGGGTGATAAAAATCCGGAGCACAACTTCCTTCGGAGGGGAAGTAAAGCCGTCGGTCCCATGTCGTAGATTTACGGCATGTAAAAGAACCTTACGGGCATGAATAAAAATGTTGCGTAAGCCAAATTGCCTCCATTTCTCATCCAAGTCTCCTGACTGCCTGCCAGATGGCTCTGGCGTGCACATCAGGATCGATAGAACACTAAGCGCGGCTAGCTGGCCGGTCACCAGCTGCCATGAATGCGCATGACTTAGTAACCTCGACAAGAGGAGGCCCAGGCCCATACAGGGCTGTTGAGCCAAGAATTATTATTATTAAATTATTCTGAACACTTTAAAATAGTACGATACTATCGTACTATTTTAAGTGTTCAGAATAATTTACAAGTGATTTTATGACTGTCAACAGACTTTGTACATATTGTGAATCAGTTTTTAATATGTGAATAATAGGTAGCATAAGACAAGCCCCTGAAGATGGAACTTTAAAGTTCCGAAACACGTGTAGGGTAAGGGGAAACAGGCCAGAATAAAATTGGTCAATATAGTGCATTCGTCGGTATTATTATTGATATCTGCATAAGTACAGGTCTTAAGTTAAGTGTATCTCGCCCGTTAATCCTACACTTATTTGTGGATACCAGAAACTTATATAAGCAAACTTTGTGGCGAAAAATGCACCACACTTTGATTTCGGACTTCCGCCGCGATGTCGAATAAATCTGCGGTCTTCTGTGGTATTACGTGGCGTCGTGTGGTAATTGTTTACCACACGACGCCGTGTAATACCTCAGAAGACCGCAGATTTCAATGCACTACACATTTTATACCCAATACACCTAGAATATGAAACCGATAGGTGGTTCCGAAACGTCACTAAATACCAATCTACGCTGTGTAACATCACAGAAGAGCGAAGATCTCTGTTCGTAGCAATTTTAACTGTCATTCCAGTATTACTGATAAACAAGCTTAGTTTGCTTGTCACGTGACAACGAAATTCGGTGTCTGCTAGTGACTCCGACGTTTACACTGTGATTGTGGAAGCGAAATCGAAGCAGTCTGGTGGCGCTAAGATCGCGAGACTGATTCTGTAGTCAGTTCAGGTAGGCAACTGCACCGAGACGAAGAATTCTTCCTTTCTTTCTGACCCTCAGATTCGGGCACATAATTTCAGAAGCTCATCTTCACACCCTTTACTTTCTAGCCTGGTTTCCGAAAGCGAACAGTAGAAGATAAGGATTGTCTTAAGATAAGGAGTCTACAAAATTATATGAGAGGTATAAAGGTAGGAAAATTTTGGTGTGTCATAATTAGGTGCCAGACCAATGACGAAAGACAGAGTGAAAGTATGGCTCCATAACTAACTAACTAACTAACTAACTCCATGTAGCACAGTCTTTCTTGGGAAGCTAACAAGTCGTCAGCTAGTCAAGAAATTCCCCGAGTATTATGGAGCCCGAAGGTTCATTACCGCACTCACAAGAGCCCGCCACCTGTCCCTATCCTGAGCCATATCAATCCAGTCCATGTATGGCTCCATACATTCTTAATTTCGGCACTAGACGGAAGCGAGTGGTTAGCGTCACTCTTCGACCATTTTATTCCCTTGAAAAGAGGATGCGGTACGCACTGAATGGAATTTTTTGTTTCGTATGCATTTGTGGTGTGCACACTGATACCTTTACCTTTACCTTTAAACTGATGGACCAACAAGGGCTGTAGTTACGGTAACGACGCTGTTTGCTTAACACCATCCAGGTTACTATGAGGCGGTCTGTGGTGGGGGTAATGGCGGAGGGAACGTTAATCTACATGTAGTAGCGAAGTTACGAGGGCCGTCGTAATGAAAGGATTTACATCAATTTGTGGCGGAATTAATGAAATTCTTCTGGTGAACTACGTCATTTACGTTCAAGGTGTGAAAACACAGCGCTGTTAATGTCCGAAATTCTTCTGATGAACTACGTAATTTACGTTCAAGGTGTGAAAACACAGCGCTGTTAATGTCCGAAATTCTTCTGGTGAACTACGTAATTTACGTTCAAGGTGTGAAAACACAGCGCTGTTAATTTCCGAAATTCTTCTGGTGAACTACGTCATTTACGTTCAAGGTGTGAAAACACAGCGCTGTTAATGTCCGAAATTCTTCTGGTGAACTACGTCATTTACGTTCAAGGTGTGAAAACACAGCGCTGTTAATGTCCGAAATTCTTCTGGTGAACTACGTAATTTACGTTCAAGGTGTGAAAACACAGCGCTGTTAATGTCCGAAATTCTTCTGGTGAACTACGTCATTTACGTTCAAGGTGTGAAAACACAGCGCTGTTAATGTCCGAAATTCTTCTGGTGAACTACGTAATTTACGTTCAAGGTGTGAAAACACAGCGCTGTTAATGTCCGAAATTCTTCTGATGAACTACGTCATTTACGTTCAAGGTGTTAAAACACAGCGCTGTTAATGTCCGAAATTCGTCTGGTGAACTACGTCATTTACGTTCAAGGTGTGAAAACACAGCGCTGTTAATGTCCGAAATTCTTCTGGTGAACTACGTCATTTACGTTCAAGGTGTGAAAACACAACGCTGTTTGTGTCCGAAATTCTTCTGTTAATCTTCTTTCGTTTCAAAAGAAAGAACACTTTTCCTGAGATTTCGGTTTGACGAACCATTAATAGACTCCGAGTTTTAGGAATGTGAAATTTGATACTGAGTGTATAAAAGCACTTACTCATTAAATGCATGACATATTTATATTTGTTGTCAGGAGGATTTCGGTCTGATTGGACGTGGCGATGTCTCGCTAGGTAAGTGGTTACCGAAGTTAAGATATAAGGTGTCGCCTTTATCTTCAACAGCAGACTGGTCCATATTCTTCATGGACCATTCGACACTGGGCACGCGATGGCGGAAGGTCACGGGTTCGATTCCCGATGGTGTCATTGGAATTTTTCATTGACATAATCCTTTCGGTCGCACTATGGCCCTGAGGTCGACTCAGCATCTAACAGAAATGAGTACCAGGAATATTTCCTGGGGGTAAAGGCGGCCGGTGCATAGGGCTGACAACCTTACCACTTTCATGTGACGATTGCCTACAAATCTGGGAGCCTCAACCTCCTGGAAACGTAAGGGCCTGTCCAGTCCTGTATTGGGATTGCTTTACCTTTATATTTTACCATTCGACACTGGAACGGGAAGGTGACACGTTATTTCGAAACGTCGGGAACCACTCATGTGATAGAAACAACGGAATCCTCAATTATACCGCTGTGAAGGCATCAAAATTCGCATTGCATGTAAATTTACAAATATAAAAGTGAGAAAGGCGTGAAACTTTGTAACTATCCTCGACGACTTTAACATAGACAGTATTTGTACTTAACCCTTTAAAGCCCAGTGGTTACTATATGTACCACCATGTTTAACATTCACAAATTCTACGTTCTGCCCACACAGTGTATTTATGTGTTTTGTGTGGATCTCAGAACAAACAGCGATTATTTCACTGTACAGCATTAACTGACTGGTTTGTATAACTGAGACGGAGTGTGTTTACTGCGCGGTACGGACTGTATTTATGTGTTTTGTGTGGATCTCAGAAGAAACAGCGATTATTTCACTGTACAACATTAACTGACTGGTTTGTATAACTGAGACGGAGTGTGTTTACTGCGCGGTACGGACTGTATTTATGTGTTTTGTGTGGATCTCAGAACAAACAGCGATTATTTCACTGTACAGCATTAACTGACTGGTTTGTATAACTGAGACGGAGTGTGTTTACTGCGCGGTACGGACTGTATTTATGTGTTTTGTGTGGATCTCAGAACAAACAGCGATTATTTCACTGTACAGCATTAACTGACTGGTTTGTATAACTGAGACGGAGTGTGTTTACTGCGCGGTACGGACTGTATTTATGTGTTTTGTGTGGATCTCAGAACAAACAGCGATTATTTCACTGTACAGCATTAACTGACTGGTTTGTATAACTGAGACGGAGTGTGTTTACTGCGCGGTACGGACTGTATGTGTTTTGTGTGGATCTCAGAACAAACAGCGATTATTTCACTGTACAACATTAACTGACTGGTTTGTATAACTGAGACGGAGTGTGTTTACTGCGCGGTACGGACTGTATGTGTTTTGTGTGGATCTCAGAACAAACAGCGATTATTTCACTGTACAACATTAACTGACTGGTTTGTATAACTGAGACGGAGTGTGTTTACTGCGCGGTACGGACTGTATTTATGTGTTTTGTGTGGATCTCAGAACAAACAGCGATTATTTCACTGTACAACATTAACTGACTGGTTTGTATAACTGAGACGGAGTGTGTTTACTGCGCGGTACGGACTGTATTTATGTGTTTTGTGTGGATCTCAGAACAAACAGCGATTATTTCACTGTACAACATTAACTGACTGGTTTGTATAACTGAGACGGAGTGTGTTTACTGCGCGGTACGGACTGTATTTATGTGTTTTGTGTGGATCTCAGAACAAACAGCGATTATTTCACTGTACAGCATTAACTGACTGGTTTGTATAACTGAGACGGAGTGTGTTTACTGCGCGGTACGGACTGTATGTGTTTTGTGTGGATCTCAGAACAAACAGCGATTATTTCACTGTACAACATTAACTGACTGGTTTGTATAACTGAGACGGAGTGTGTTTACTGCGCGGTACGGACTGTATTTATGTGTTTTGTGTGGATCTCAGAACAAACAGCGATTATTTCACTGTACAGATTAACTGACTGGTTTGTATAACTGAGACGGAGTGTGTTTACTGCGCGGTACGGACTGTATGTGTTTTGTGTGGATCTCAGAACAAACAGCGATTATTTCACTGTACAACATTAACTGACTGGTTTGTATAACTGAGACGGAGTGTGTTTACTGCGCGGTACGGACTGTATTTATGTGTTTTGTGTGGATCTCAGAACAAACAGCGATTATTTCACTGTACAACATTAACTGACTGGTTTGTATAACTGAGACGGAGTGTGTTTACTGCGCGGTACGGACTGTATTTATGTGTTTTGTGTGGATCTCAGAACAAACAGCGATTATTTCACTGTACAACATTAACTGACTGGTTTGTATAACTGAGACGGAGTGTGTTTACTGCGCGGTACGGACTGTATTTATGTGTTTTGTGTGGATCTCAGAACAAACAGCGATTATTTCACTGTACAACATTAACTGACTGGTTTGTATAAGTGAGACGGAGTGTGTTTACTGCGCGGTACGGACTGTATTTATGTGTTTTGTGTGGATCTCAGAACAAACAGCGATTATTTCACTGTACACATTAACTGACTGGTTTGTATAATGAGACGGAGTGTGTTTACTGCGCGGTACGGACTGTATTTATGTGTTTTGTGTGGATCTCAGAACAAACAGCGATTATTTCACTGTACAGCATTAACTGACTGGTTTGTATAACTGAGACGGAGTGTGTTTACTGCGCGGTACGGACTGTATTTATGTGTTTTGTGTGGATCTCAGAACAAACAGCGATTATTTCACTGTACAACATTAACTGACTGGTTTGTATAACTGAGACGGAGTGTGTTTACTGCGCGGTACGGACTGGATCTTTATATATAATTCACGTTAATGTTCGCCTTTAAAAGATCAAATAATAAGTTCTTTCCATAAAGATAATGTTTCCATTACAATAAGTTTCAAGGCCTAGAGGTCTATACAGCAGTTAAGTAGGCTTTACCATCTCTGCTTGGAAGTGCATGTTGGCTAAACCCTGATCACACTCCTCGAGAGTTAATCACTGCTGCCAATACTCGATAGAGGGAATAGGATGGGAACTTTGTTTTTTATTTGGTTTGGAGTAGAAGCGATCTGACGGTTTCTACAGGAAACTCTCGCTACGTACCCCGAGCTGGATTTCCCAAAAGGATTTCTCTTCTAAACGCTATCTCCTTCGAAAATCCAGTCAAAAAGAAGGAAGCGTCTCGCATTATAGCTCCAAGAGTTGTTGCATCAGAAGTTACTGTGCGGGAGGAAGGGCTGCCACCCCGTCCCCCACAGTGTCGCAATTCCACCCAAATTCTAACCCAGAGGGACCTTTACGGTTAGACCATGCATTTGAAGTGTCCGTACATTGCTGTCGAGTGGGAAATTTGTGGTACAGCGGAGGATATAAATGTGATGTGACACCGTGTAGTCTGGTGGAGTTACCGGAGTTTAGCGAAATGACTGTGTTTCGAAGGCTGGTTCCTCAGATAAAGTCATAACTTACCACCAGTCTGTTCGTCTTCACGTCTCAGAAAACTGTGACTTTCTGATGGAGTTTTTTTTTTGGAGTAAGTTCATACAAATGCTGGGATACAACCCAATCAGACAACGACCGCTTTCTTCCTCATCCTTTACAATTCATTATTATGTCATTCATCCCCTAATTCATTCACTTACGAAAGGTCCACAGCCATTTCTAAAGCCAGTTCTCCACAGGGTGCGATCTAGTGCTTCTTCTTTCAATTTCCAGTATCCTCTCTTCTTCTTAAGGTCATCCAGTAGCTGCTTACGTCTTCTTTCTTGTCTTCCCGTCGCTTCTAACTTTCCCTCTATCTTTTCTTCAATATCTTGTCTTAAAAGGCAGTTCCTACGCAAGGTGTGACCAATTCAGTTAATCTTTTTTGATTGTATGTAGGATAATCATCCGCTATATTATTGAAGTGAAAGCTGTCAACATTCTTATGATATTAAACCGTACGTGATATAAATATGCTCCTGTACGTAGACATTTCCTACTTTCTTTCTAGTGGTTCTGTACTCAGAGCTACGTGTTTCAGTCAAATGTCTTACGCTATTCCACACCGCTACGCCCTGTAATCTACATCCAGTTTTTAACTAACTAACTAACTAACTCCATGGAGCATAATCCTTCTTGAGAAGCTGAGAGTTCCTCAGCTAGTCAAGAAATTTTCCGCGTTTTATGGAACCCCGACGGTTCATTACCGCATTCACAACAGCCCGCCATCTGTCCCTATCCTGAGCCATATCAATCCAGTCCATGGCCCCCCATCCCACTTCTTGAAGATCCATTTTAATATTATGCTCCCATCTACGCCTGGATCTTCCAAGTGGTCTCCTTCCCTGAGGTCTCCCCACCAAAATCCTGTATGCACCTCTCCCCTCACCTGTACGTGCTACATGCCCCGTCCACCTCATTCTTCTTGATTTGATCACCCGAATAATATTTGGTGATGAGTACAGATCATTAAGTTCCTCGTTATGTAGTCTTCTCCACTCCCCTGTTACCTCGTCCCTCTTAGGCCCAAATATTCTCCTCAGCACCCTATTCTCGAACACCCTCAGCCTATGTTCCTCCCTCAGTGTGACAGACCAAGTTTCACACCCATACAAAACAACAACAAAATTACAGTTCTGTATATCTTAATGTTTGTATCTTTGTACAGCAAACTGTAAGACACAAGATGCTGCACGAATGATAACAAGCATTACGTGACTTCAATCTGCTCTTAATTTCTTCCTGAATGGAATTTCGATCTGTTAGGTTTGTTCCCAGATATTTGAACTGTTCTACTCTTTACCACCCAATTTTGACGATGTCTCAACAGTAATTTGTCACATTTATTCTGCTAACTATGCGTAGGACTACACAAATTTTCCAAAAATCTTTGAGCCACCTTAAAATTCTAGGCGCCTGAATTTTGATATGTAGGAAGTGCATTAATGAGGGCCCCCAAACTTCAGGCGCCACCGTACAAATTTGAGTATCCTGGGCGACCTGGGGGCACGAGATTTGTGCAGCCCTGAGCTACACCGTGTCTACTTGCTCCGTTGATTTGATATTTGAGAATTTAACTAAAATCTCTCTGTCCGTCCTAGTTGTGGAGGCTACTAACCAAAGGACAGTTTGCACGAAGTCCTGCGTCCTTTGATAAGCACGTGTCCTCAGTAACCGCTAGATACTTCTCGGGGAGGGAAATGTTTGGTGCACAAATTGTGTTCTGTACGATTTGCTCGTTTCGAGATGACCAAAAGCAAGCTAAAGTACCTACAAGGTTACCCTTTTTGTATTGTATTTTGTAGTTGGGAACTGCTGACTTTATATGCAGGGTAAAAGATTGTGAAGATGGAGATGTTGCTCCGAAACGTCGGCACTTATCTACCAAACAGTACGGCTTTACTTCACAGAGGACAGTACTGCAAATTGTTACCGCTGTCAGTACCTCACATGTCACATGAATTGTAGATCAAATCATGTGTGGTAACTGCGAAGACAGATGTGACGTGGAACGTTGAGGTGGGATCGAAATGTGGTTGGTTGTTCCAAGGAGACGAGCAAATCCGAGAAGAAAATCGGAGAAAATGATACTGTTCAACTACGGAATCCTTGAATGACGCTGTGTGTGTGGCGATGTGTCGATTACCAATTCAGTGCGTATATCTTTTTGTCTTAGCTCGTCTTCCCCAAACCCCAATATCCGAAACCTGCACATTTCAATTCCGCAGTCTATTCTCTTTACGAATAGATGAAGGTTCAAATATTAACCACCGTAACGTAACAACGCATTTCGTAATAGAGAAGAAAATACGACACAAAATCACTAGCACTATCTGTGGGCTGAGTTTTGTTAAATATAAGTCTAATTTTATGAATCGAATATATCACTTTAAAGCCCTAGACGTAGGTGAGGGGTTGACCGTGTAGAGAACAATAATTCTTAATACAGGGTGTTTCTTTTTTTTCTTGACTACGGTATCTGTCTGAAGAAAATTTGTGTGGGATAAACATGCATTGTTGGGGGAATCAATAAACCCTCTGCTGTAACATTAAGGAAATCTGAATTTTTTCCACGCTGTGTTTGATACCTTTCTCTTTATAACTAGCTATTTCTTTCCCAGTATATAACAATTATTTAGATGAAATTCAGGCTACAAAATTTTATGTTAAAGTTCCGACGACATAAAATTGTTTCGCTTCTGCCTGTATATAACAAATTGAAAAGCTTGTATCAAAATGCTAATGAAACCTCACCGTCAACCTCAGTGCACTTTGCTACTCGTGTACGAAGATCGCGTGTTTTTCCGTCTCAGTTGATCTTCACGTTTCTTTATGCGGTCAGCAGCACCCAAAAATTCGAGCCAGTAATTCGTGTACCCAACTTTCTTTCGTAATTTTCGCTCTTTATCCAATCCTACAAAACAGTCTAAAGTAGTTAGGTCTGGAGAATTAAAAGCGCTCCATCTCGGTGAACATTCAGAATTAGACACATTTTCATATGAAGTGTCTTCTCACAATAACCGATGTAATTACCTCCCAAAATATTGATCTGTCTTCCTGAAACACCCTGTATAAGGAACCAGAAATTAGAAAAGTGGTAATATTTGGAAGAGTAAGGTGTCTGGGGCACATCTTAAGGTCACACTGCAGGCAACAAACTTTCACAATGCCAGAGTTGCAACGAATACAGGAACACCTTCAGTGAGATAGTTAGATAGCATGGAGTAAGATATACACTGCTTGGGGATCAAAGGCTGAAGACGAAGGCGCTACAGACTGACTGATTTAGCAGCATAGTTGAGGTGGTCAAGGGCTGAACTGGGCTGTAGTACCGGAGGAGGACCTGGAGACAGATCAGAAAGTGGCAGTACGTATATTTACCACTAGACTTCAAGGGCTTAATTACAGACGGAATTTTGAGACAATCTTGAACTAATGTCCATATACGCTTTCAGATATTTTGTGTTTCTAAAGGTTCTGAAGGATGTAACATCATAAGTAGACGTACTGAGTTTTGGTGGAGTGTTATAGCAGTGTAAATAAAACTAGTCTACAATTTTGTATAGATTTTGGAAATTTGTAAGACATTGAAAAGAGGGAAAGAAGAATTTTAACATTATGTTTTGAGGTGTCTTTACTTACGTTTCGCTGCGTCATGTTAAAGTGCTTGGCCAGCGACGCCTTTCACGCAAATTGCCGTCTTGACAAGGCGCCGGTCCATTTACATTAATGGCTGCGAGTTGAGTGAAGAGAGCAGTACGAGAAGTGGCCGCCCATTTGCTGAGGGCGTTACTAAAGGTTCTGAAGTCACTGGCTGGCTCTATTTTATTTCTGCTCTTCTTGTGCCATTTCTCACCATTATTTTTCTTCATGTTTCGCACTTGACCCGGCCTTTTTCTGGCGGCCTTATTACTTACCGTTTTGGTTCCCTTCATGACACCTTCATATACCCACCATTCATTCCAGTTTCTTCTCTCGTTGTGAAATATCTCTTGAAAATTCAACTGCAAAATATGACAGTTCTCTCCTCTGTCTACAGCTTTCACAGAAAACTCCTCCATTGATGCAATATAATGTATTACAAACCTTAAGGGACATTTTGAAATCTGGAAGCCTCAACCTCCTGTAAACCTAGGGACCTGTCCAGGCCTGTGTAGAGACAGCTTCGCTTTTATTTTACTGAGTGCCTATTTAATGCAATAGAATATAACTTGAAAGCAGTCAAATGCACACAATAAATGTTTCGATTCTAAATGCCGAAAAATCTTCAGGCTTTACAGCAGAAAATATCAGGCAACTCCTGTAGATGATGAACTACTAAGTAATGCTCGGTGGATTGGTAAGAACAAATATGTCACCAAGCTGGTAGGGGCCGTTTGAGCGTCACACATATTGTAATGGTGTCCAGTTTGAGCATAAGTCATTTAATTTTGTATGGGAAATAATCGCTGTTTGTTCTGAGATCCACACAAAACACATAAATACACTGTGTGGGCAGAACGTAGAATTTGTGAATGTTAAACATGGTGGTACATAAAGTGAACACTGTAATGGAAATATTTTCTTTATGGAAAGAAATTATTACTTAATCCTTTAAAGGTGAACATTAACCTGAATTGCAATTTAAAGACTCAGTCCGTACCGCACAGTAAACACACTCCGTCTCGGTTATACAAACCAGTCAGTTAATGTTGTACAGTGAAATAATCGCTCTTTGTTCTGAGATCCACACAAAACACAAAATACAGTCCGTACCGCGCAGTAAACACACTCCGTCTCAGTTATACAAACCAGTCAGTTAATGTTGTACAGTGAAATAATCGCTGTTTGTTCTGAGATCCACACAAAACACATAAATACAGTCCGTACCGCGCAGTAAACACACTCCGTCTCAGTTATACAAACCAGTCAGTTAATGTTGTACAGTGAAATAATCGCTCTTTGTTCTGAGATCCACACAAAACACAAAATACAGTCCGTACCGCGCAGTAAACACACTCCGTCTCAGTTATACAAACCAGTCAGTTAATGTTGTACAGTGAAATAATCGCTGTTTGTTCTGAGATCCACACAAAACACATAAATACAGTCCGTACCGCGCAGTAAACACACTCCGTCTCAGTTATACAAACCAGTCAGTTAATGTTGTACAGTGAAATAATCGCTGTTTGTTCTGAGATCCACACAAAACACATAAATACAGTCCGTACCGCGCAGTAAACACACTCCGTATCAGTTATACAAACCAGTCAGTTAATGTTGTACAGTGAAATAATCGCTGTTTGTTCTGAGATCCACACAAAACACATAAATACACTGTGTGGGCAGAACGTAGAATTTGTGAATGTTAAAACTGGTGGTGCGTAAAGTAACCACTAAGATTTAAAGGGTTAAATAAATATGCTCCTCTTACAATTTTACCCGGGCGAAAGTCGCTTACAGAATTCCACATACCTTGCAGAGAGCACACTGTGAAGGCAGTTCGGTATTTGGCTCATGAACTTTGTAACAAAAAGAAGCAGATATTTTAAATGCTGTATTCAGCCTGTATGTCTGCTGTATGATATAGGAGCTGCTGCTAGGACCAGCTGTGTGTTGCAGAAAGAGGAACACGTTCAGATGAACGATGAGGAAAAAAATAACAGCCAAAATAAGAAAGTAACAGAAGAAATAAAAATATAGAGTGTGAGACAGATTTGATGTAGGTTGTACTGGAAGAAGGAAGGCTATTTTTCTGGGAGATTGTAGTAGTGGTTGCGAAAAGAGCGAACCGGCTGCTTGCACTCACGTACGGTATGTGTGTGGTGCGTATAGATGGCAGCACAGTGTAACTGACGGAGAAAAACATGGCCGAATGCGTTAAACAAACCAAGTGGAAACACTGAGGGCTGGACTCCATATATCTGTGATGGATAAAAAGATTGATCTTAGACATGCTATACACTAGAGAGGGCCGCAATGTGATGGCTGCTGAGTTTGGGTAACTGGACGTAGCAATGTGACGACTGCTGAGTTTGGGTAACTGGACGTAGCAATGTGACGACTGCTGAGTTTGGATAACTGGACGTAGCAATGTGATGACTGCTGAGTTTGGATAACTGGACGTAGTAATGTGATGACTGCTGAGTTTGGGTAAGTGGACGTAGCAATGTGACGACTGCTGAGTTTGGATAACTGGACGTAGCAATGTGATGACTGCTGAGTTTGGATAACTGGACGTAGCAATGTGATGGCTGCTGAGTTTGGGTAACTGGACGTAGCAATGTGACGACTGCTGAGTTTGGGTAACTGGACGTAGCAATGTGATGGCTGCTGAGTTTGGGTAACTGGACGTAGCAATGTGACGACTGCTGAGTTTGGGTAACTGGACGTAGCAATGTGATGGCTGCTGAGTTTGGGTAACTGGACGTAGCAATGTGATGGCTGCTGAGTTTGGGTAACTGGACGTAGCAATGTGATGGCTGCTGAGTTTGGGTAACTGGACGTAGCAATGTGATGACTGCTGAGTTTGGGTAACTGGACGTAGCAATGTGATGGCTGCTGAGTTTGGGTAACTGGACGTAGCAATGTGACGACTGCTGAGTTTGGGTAACTGGACGTAGCAATGTGACGACTGCTGAGTTTGGGTAACTGGACGTAGCAATGTGATGGCTGCTGAGTTTGGGTAACTGGACGTAGCAATGTGATGGCTGCTGAGTTTGGGTAACTGGACGTAGCAATGTGATGGCTGCTGAGTTTGGGTAACTGGACGTAGCAATGTGATGACTGCTGAGTTTGGGTAACTGGACGTAGCAATGTGATGACTGCTGAGTTTGGGTAACTGGACGTAGCAATGTGATGACTGCTGAGTTTGGGTAACTGGAAGTAGCAATGTGATGGCTGCTGAGTTTGGGTAACTGGACGTAGCAATGTGATGACTGCTGAGTTTGGGTAACTGGACGTAGCAATGTGATGGCTGCTGAGTTTGGGTAACTGGACGTAGCAATTTGATGACTGCTGAGTTTGGGTAACTGGACGTAGCAATGTGATGGCTGCTGAGTTTGGGTAACTGGACGTAGCAATGTGATGGCTGCTGAGTTTGGGTAACTGGAAGTAGCAATGTGATGATTGCTGAGTTTGGATAACTGGACGTAGCAATGTGATGGCTGCTGAGTTTGGATAACTGGACGTAGCAATGTGATGGCTGCTGATTTTGGGTAACTGGACGTAGCAATGTGATGACTGCTGAGTTTGGGTAACTGGACGTAACAATGTGATGGCTGCTGAGTTTGGGTGACTGGACGTAGCAATGTGATGACTGCTGAGTTTGGGTAACTGGACGTAGCAATGTGATGGCTGCTGAGTTTGGGTAACTGGACGTAGCAATGTGATGGCTGCTGAGTTTGGGTAACTGGACGTAGAAATGTGATGACTGCTGAGTTTGGGTAACTGGACGTAGCAATGTGATGGCTGCTGAGTTTGGGTAACTGGACGTAGCAATGTGATGACTGCTGAGTTTGGGTAACTGGACGTAGCAATATGATGACTGCTGAGTTTGGGTAACTGGACGTAGCAATGTGATGGCTGCTGAGTTTGGGTAACTGGACGTAGCAATGTGATGACTGCTGAGTTTGGGTAACTGGACGTAGCAATGTGATGGCTGCTGAGTTTGGGTAACTGGACGTCTTGAGTTTCTGGGGAGGATCTGTGCTCCGTGGGGTTGGTTAGTTAGTTGGTTAGGTGGTACACTGGTTGGTTAGCTGGATAGTTGGTTAATCGGTTAGTTAGTGGTAAACTGGCTGTTTAGCTGGATAGTTGGTTAATTGGTTAGTTAGTTAACTTGTTAGTTGATTAGTTAGTTGGTTAGTTAGATGTTAAGCTGGTCAGTTATGTGGTTAGTTACCTGGTTAATTAGTCGTGTAGTTGGTTAATTAGTTGGTTATTTAGCTGGCCATTTGGTTAGTTGGTTGGTTGCTTGGTTTGTTAGATGTTACGCTGGTCAGTTATTTTGTTAGTTAGCTAGTTAGTTAGCTGGAAGCGTACTGTGGAAGCAGAGACTTGTCTAGGAGAAAGACTCAGAACAAGTATTGTATACAGAAATAAGAAACTGGCAACAGCGGAAGATCATAAATTTCGATGGAGGTTTGGGCGATGTGTTTCTGATTTCTGCAGCAGCAGAGTGGGAAATAATACGGCAAGAGTTGTAGAGCGAGATAGCACGGCGGGTTTTGTTGTTCTGGGGATCACACTAAGGGCCTTGCTGCTTCGTGAAAGAATGGGAAGGATCGGGATGCGCCATCAGGAAGAGTGGCGATGTAGGAAATGCTTTTTTGACGACGTGACATCAGAAATGGTTTTTGTTACGTGTCAGTTGGAACAAGAATGAGAACCGAAGAAAGAAAATGAGAAAATATGAAAAATCGATGACGGATGGAGATGGCTTTGCTCGGTTGAAAGGATTATGTTGAGGTCACAGGCATGGTAAATGGGAAGACTGCGTGACCGCCACGTTTAGCTAAGAACTTTGACAGTTCAACTGTCAGCCACACATGACCGCTGTTATGTAGACTAAAGAAGAGGATAAAGTAGTAGTAGTAGCAGCGGTAGTGGTAGAACTACTGATAGTAGTTGTAGTAGTAGAATATTCTTATAAATATACGTGTGAGCTAGTATAGCTCAGTACAATCGTTGACTACGTGATAAATAACGGCAGTTCAATTTCGTGGATGGCCCAGGGTTCCTACCTTCTCCGCCCTTGGTGACCAGACTGCCTCTCGCAGTCCATAAAACGAGTAATGGGGGATTTTCTCGTGGGGTGAAATGGCCTTAGTCATTAAGCAAACAAGTCTGACCAACTCTTAACTCCATGGAGCAGAGTCCTTACTGAGAAGCTAATAGTTTCTCAGCTAGTCATGAAATTCCCCTCAGGTTCATTGCAGTGTTCACAAAATTCCGCCACTTATCCCTATCCTAAGCCATCTTAATCCAGTCCACAAACTACAGTCCTATTTGTTTAACATCCCTTTTTTATTTTGTAGTACCGCACATTTCCGTGCATCAATAATTCAGACATTTAGTAAATCAAACAACAAAAATCACTGTACCTGGCGACTATCCCTATTCGTCTGTATTATATCAAAATCCCGAGTTATGGTGCAGTAAACAGCTTTAGAGATTTTGTTTTGATGTATAAAAGTTTAAAATCATTTTTTTATAATATTATTACCACGATTAGTCGGTCCCTGTCACCACGATAAGTCGGTCCCTGTCACCACGATAAGTCGGTCCCTGTCACCACGATAAGTCGGTCCCTGTCACCACGATAAGTCGGTCCCTGTCACCACGATAAGTCGGTCCCTGTCACCACGATAAGTCGGTCCCTGTCACCACGATAAGTCGGTCCCTGCACCACGATAAGTCGGTCCCTGTCACCAGGATAAGTCGGTCCCTGTCACCACGATAAGTCGGTCCCTGTCACCACGATAAGTCGGTCCCTGTCACCACGATAAGTCGGTCCCTGTCACCACGATAAGTCGGTCCCTGTCACCACGATAAGTCGGTCCCTGTCACCACGATAAGTCGGTCCCTGCAGTCCCCCACGATAAGTCGGTCCCTGTCACCACGATAAGTCGGTCCCTGTCACCACGATAAGTCGGTCCTGTCACCACGATAAGTCGGTCCCTGTCACCACGATAAGTCGGTCCCTGTCACCACGATAAGTCGGTCCCTGTCACCACGATAAGTCGGTCCCTGTCACCACGGCATGGCGCGTCCTCAGGTTGCGGATGGAGGAACGGCCTCCAAATATGGAGGGTAGCTGCGAATATGCAGTCGCGGACAGCCTACAAGGGGTGGTCCTCCAGCTTGGGGGTTGGGCGAGGTGCTAACAACTCCTAACCTTAAAAAATTACCATGTTACGAAACACTATACAGAGCCTCGGACCTGCGGACTCTTGTGAGTGCGGTAATGAACCTTCGGGTTCCATAAAACGCGGGGAATTTCTTGACTAGCTGAGGAACTGTCAGCTTCTCAAGAAGGACTGTGCTACATGGAGTTAGTTAGTTAGTTAGTTAGTTAATATTATTCTCCCATCTACAACAAGATCTTACAAATGGTGTCTTTCCTTGTTTTTCCCATCAAACGCTGTGTGCATTTCTCTTTACCCACGTACGCGCTACATGCTTCGCCCTTCTCACCTTTCTTGACTGACGTGCTTCATAGTTTTCCTCAGTCCCTCCAGACTAATTTCAGAACAGCACCGTAAATCAGACAATGGCAGCTTCCTTTCATATCCCTTCCAACTCAGTTTATACTAATTGTCCAGCATTTAATGCTGTACGTGTCGCACTATTAACAATGCCTTTATGTAAAGCATACAGACAGGCTGATATGGAGCAAAGCATGAAGTCATCTGCAGTCTTCATTAATTTACAGAATATTATGAGGTAGCGAAATAGACGCCATTATGCATGTATATCGTGATTCCGTGCATATTGTTTCTGCCCCTGTTCACTGTAATTATTCACTGTTCTGTAACAGTGTTGTGCTGTGAGCTACAATTTGATTTCGCGAGCATAATACCTCAAACGTTAGAAATTCGTTTGAACGTGTTTTAACCGAATCTGCCAAAAGCACAGAACACAGCTGGATTCCTTTAATCAGAAGTCACGCTTAATTTTAACACAAAACCTCTGTGGTTCTCACAGAGCTTCCGCACATTTCTGATTTCGTCTTTGTTCTGTTGTTTAATTTGCATTCTGTTTTGGAACTCGCGAAGAAGCTCTAAGCTTAGTGCCTTCAACAAAGGATGTGTTTCAGTTATGAGATATATGAGTTATTTCAATCGTGTTAATAAATTTAGCAGTTATAAATTCGAGTAACTTTCAACGCAGTTTCGGTTCGCGCATAATTCATTTTACATCGCCACATCTGACACTGTAATTCAGCTCCTGTAATTACGTTTAAGACTCCAGGACCGTGACGTCATATAATACACTTTCTTTCATACAAGACAGTTTCAAGGTTACGAGCTGTGACGTCTTATAGTTCGGTAGATGTGTGCCTACGCTTTGGAAGAATCTCCTGCCTCCATCTTTAGGGCCAATATGTAAAGAGGAAGGTGCGAAATGTTTACATTCTGTGGCAACATTCTGCAGCCGTGTGTCTGAATACATCACCTTTAAGAGCTACATTGCGACTCAACAGTGAACGAAGCGAAATTGACAGGAAATGAAATGGGAGATTGAAATGACAATGGGTGGCTTGGAACTCTCTTACAGAAACAATGTGTCTTAAATTAGTACCATTCTTGTGTTTCTGTAAAGCTGTATTTCCTCTTGTAGCCTGTTGTACGACAATTATAGAAATACAGAAGGCTGTTTTGGCGTACCAAAATTCTGCGGTGATCAATTCCTGTTTATCTGTCTGTAACATGCATTGGGGTTGGCGTGTGGAGACATAAAGCGATAAAAATTATAAGTAATTTGAAGCCTTTCAAACCGAGTGGTAAATATGTGTACCGCCAGATTTAACAAAACAGCTGTATTCTGCCCACTCATTTTATTGATACGTTTTGTGCGATTCTTACAACAAACTGTCTTTATTTACTTATAAAACATTAACTGAATTGTCTTTAAAGTCCAGGTGGAATGTGTGTATTGGGGGGCGGGACTTGTATCTTTCTTTTTTTTTTCCCCAATGGCTCGACAGCCCCTTGGGGGCCTAGGCCGCCTAATTTTTTGAGGCTTCACGATCACACTTTTTTAGACACACCACACTCGGTAGGACTCCTCTGGACGAGTGATCAGCCCGTCGCAGAGACCTCTACCTGACAACACACAACACTCACAACAGACAGACATCCATGACCCTGTCGGGATTCGAACCCGCAATCCCAGTAAGCGAGCGGCCGTAGACCCACGCCTTAGACCGCGCGGCCACTGTGATCGGCTACTTGTGTCTTTAAGTATAGAAATATAGACTAATGTTAGTCTTCGGTCCTTCTAGCTTTACCAAAATTTCGCCATACTGCTGCCCTTTACGCATTAAATTCAGCCCAAAAGCTCAACTTCTCTCCCCTGCTGCACGCTCCTAACATTCCACTTACCATCACCTTAGCTTCTTCACTTCCCAACGTTTTACCTTGCTATCAGCCTACCTTTACCGGAAGGACGAGCGGGCACTGCCTGGGAATCTTCAATGCAGTAACTTTCTCTTTTTCCTATTTAATTATAAATGTAACTGTCTTCATTACTTTTAAGTGTTCTTATCGTAGTTCTAATCTTTTAGTGTTCAAAGAGTTAAGAAAAATGGATTGCAAGATATGTTAAAGGTTTAGCAGAGATGACTGAACGGTTTGTGCATTGGAGACAATGGCCAGAGTAGTCTAGAATGTATTTAGAGAAAGGAACAATTACAGCGATCAAGAACAAGATGGTTCATTTACCTAATTGACAAACAGGAAATAAAAGTTTATGTTATTTCTACACTTACTGAAGCACAGAACCGTGAAGACGTATGGGGAAATGGAGGTGAAACTGAACGAAAACATTCTTAACCTTAAGGCTGCCTGGAGATGTGTGGTTAGCTTCACGATGAGGCCGCTTTACCCCGTGAAAAGAATATCATTACTCACTGTTTGAAAGGCTGAGAATGTCTCAGAGCATATCTGGAGTTTGCGGTGAAGAGGAGAGAGCTTGTACCTGGCGGCCGTCGGTCATTCAGCCCGCAGCCTGGTCACTATACCGACTGAGCTGAAGACGTTGAAAGATGAGTAAACTTTTGGCATGAAGAACTTCAGTTGTAACATTGCGGAAAGACGGAAGAAATGAGTAGCAGGTACAAGCCGGCTGTCGATCTGTGTGATGATGATAATGATGATGATGATGATGATGATAATGATGATGATGATAATGATGGTGATGATAATGATGATAATGATGATGATGACGACAATAATAATATAAAAACGTAAATTTCGTTTCTTTTTGAGTACTTTTATATTCAGATATGAGAAATATTTCAGCAGGTTTTAAAGTTTACAAAATAATTAATTTAATTTTTCAGTAAGAAGTTCAAAACGACGCCAGCGCCGTCACGTGTCGCACTCCGTAGGCAAGCTTGTTACCGCCGGTCGATGCCAGTGACTGTTTGTACCAGTACCGGCTTCCACCGGGATTTATTTAGACGGGGCTAGCGTCCCTGCGGAGTGACTATTGCCTATTACAATCGCTTTGTTCAACGGGTCTATCAGTTCGCATTAAAGGATTCAGAACTGCTTGAAGGATTTTCGTGAAATTTGATATTGACGGTTTTAACTCCAATTTGTCGAAGTGTCCTAATGTGCATAAATATCAGACACTTTGCATAAATATCAGACACTTTGCATAAATATCAGACACTTTGCATATAAATATCAGACACTTTGCATATAAATATCAGACACTTTGCATATAAATATCAGACACTTTGCATAAATATCAGACACTTTGCATAAATATCAGACACTTTGCATAAATATCAGACACTTTGCATAAATATCAGACACTTTGCATATAATATCAGACACTTTGCATAAATATCAGACACTTTGCATATAAATATCAGACACTTTGCATATAAATATCAGACACTTTGCATATAAATATCAGACACTTTGCATAAATATCAGACACTTTGCATATAAATATCAGACACTTTGCATATAAATATCAGACACTTTGCATATAAATATCAGACACTTTGCATATAAATATCAGACACTTTGCATATAAATATCAGACACTTTGCATAAATATCAGACACTTTGCATATAAATCAGACACTTTGCATATAAATATCAGACACTTTGCATAAATATCAGACACTTTGCATAAATATCAGATACTTTGCATAAGTATCAGACACTTTGCATATAAATATCAGACACTTTGCATAAATATCAGACACTTTGCATATAAATATCAGACACTTTGCATATAAATATCAGAAACTTTGCATATAAATATCAGACAATTTGCATATAATATCAGACACTTTGCATAAATATCAGACACTTTGCATAAATATCAGACACTTTGCATATAAATATCAGACACTTTGCATAAATATCAGACACTTTGCATAAATATCAGACACTTTGCATATAAATATCAACAACACTTTGCATAAATATCAGACACTTTGCATATAAATATCAGACACTTTGCATATAAATATCAGACACTTTGCATAAATATCAGAAACTTTGCATATAAATATCAGACAATTTGCATAAATATCAGACACTTTGCATAAATATCAGACACTTTGCATAAATATCAGACACTTTGCATAAATATCAGACACTTTGCATATAAATATCAGACACTTTGCATATAAATATCAGACACTTTGCATAAATATCAGACACTTTGCATATAAATATCAGACACTTTGCATATAAATATCAGACACTTTGCATATAAATATCAGACACTTTGCATATAAATATCAGACACTTTGCATATAAATATCAGACACTTTGCATAAAGGCCTGCCTACTTTTCTGCACGTAACTTGACTAGTGATCAGAGACTGACGTATTGACAAAAAGCGTGCAGAGGAATACAACGTGTTGTACACTGAGTCCGTAAGACTTAGATAAAGGTAAAGGTCGGCCGTGCCATGGCTCAGAAGGTTAGTCGCCGGCCTCCCACCGCGGAGGCCCGGGTTCGATCCCGGGTCAGTCTATGTGGGATTTGTGGTGGACAAAGTGGCACTGCGACAGGTTTTTCTCCTCCGAGTACTTCGGTTTTCCCTGTCAATTTCATTCCACCGGTGCTCCATTACTTGGGAAAAATGAAAAAACTAATCACCATCTTTATCACAGGGTTGCACAATAAGCTTCAGGCTGCTGTCCGTCCGTAGCATCTAACAAAAAAGGTAAAGGACGCAGTCGCCACGCCTATTGCACTAAGCATGCTTGTTCCAACTATTATGGAACGACGAACCTTTTCACATTTATCTAGCGAATATTTGCAGCAGGCAAACTTGTGGCTTTCAAAGTTTTTTTTTAATTTCCGCCGTACTTAATCAGAACTGCTCAGCCTATGTAAACCCATTTACAAGGCTGTGTCATGGCTTAGGCGGTTAGTCGCCGGCCTCTCACCGCACAGGCCCTGGTTCAGTCTCGGGTCGGTCCATGTAGGATATGTGGTGGACAAAGTGGCGCTGGGACAGGTTTTTACCCAAGTACTTCGGTTTTCCCCTGTCAGTTTCATTCCACCGGTGTTCCATGACACGGAAAAAACGAATAAAAACTAAGCATCTTCGTCACAGGGTTGCAAAATAAGACTCAAGGCTGTGGTGCGTCCGTTGCATCTGTTGCGGGGCCCTTCACGATGGGGGGGGGGGGGGACCTTTTACAAGGATCAGCTGTGATAGTTCAGTCGGTAAATATCTTGTTAAGAAACGCATAACAAATTTTCGATTTCCAGCAAGAAGAAGAATATTTATTATCTCTGCAGCGTTCAGACGGTTTGTGGGGCCCAACCGGCCTCACGCTCAATGATTAGGCCGGAACGTGAAGTAGAACAGTCATGTCTTTTTGTAGGTTAAGGATGCATGGAGCCTTTCCTGCAGTATCTCCTACGTCTGAATTGTTTGGCGTTTAAACGTGGGCAGTAGATCATTTAAATGCAATTTGTGGGAAAAAATAAACGTTTTTAAAAATTCGAGGTGAATAAAATCGTAATTTGCATTGTGCCTTTGTTGTTGGTCATGTATGATCAGGAACATTCGATGGTTTCATTGATAAGAGTGCACGAATTTTGTCCACAGGCTGTAAATATTAGAAAGCAATAAATACGACAATTAATTTAGAATAACAGTTACCTTTATGTATCGGTTTAATGCGGCCATATTGTCTCCCTGTATTTTAATTGGCTGTTATAAAAATTATACCCCATATTTCATGAATGTGTAAGGAAGAACCCTTAATTAAATTTGTGATATTTACGAGCGGAAACATCAAGGTTGACGTAAAATCATAGGAAAAATTATTGGGCGAATGAGGAGGGTGAAAGCGATGTTGATTCTAGAGAGAGTCATAAATTAAATATGACTGCTTGTTACGTCAAGTGCGCTGGATGGCGAGCAGCTAACAAAACACGCCAACAGATGGTACTCGTTGTCATCAGTTCCTGTGTCAGCATGCGCCATTGTTATTTGTTGATGTTTTGATGTGGTTTTAGTCGTCAGCTGACGTTTGATTAATTGTGTTACGTCATAGTGTCCACACACGTCATATCTGACACCACGTTTCAATGACAAGATTGTTTGATGACTTCCATTTTGCCCGTAGGACAGCTTTTAAACTTCCTGTTCCTTTAATTGTTTCGATACGATTAGAATCTTTTAAGTGTTCTATTTCTCTACAGTGGACAGTGTAGAGTAAAATGGACAATGATGCCCCACTTTTTATTCTGACAGATTTTTACAATTATGTATAGCAACAGAAGTTATATCACCGTGTGTAACAGGTATAGTGCAGACCAAGAAACCTCTGAAAGGAGACCCTATGCTCCGCAAGGAGCGACAGGAACTAACTAACTAACTAACTAACTAAAAGGTGTAGTGGGTTCTGTGCTACAAAGCGGTCAGTTTCTTTATAGCAAATTTAACCCTTTAAACACGAAACATAAACTGTTTCATTTAAAGACCCAGTTCGTACCGCGCAGTAAACACTTTTTATCTCGGTTAAAAAAACAAATCAATTTATGTTATATAAGGCAAAAGTTGCTGTTTGCTGTAATACAAATACAATACACATAAATACAGTGTGGGCAGAATGTAGAATTTGTGAATGTTACAACTGTTGATGTATGAAGTAACCGTTAGACTTTAGAAGGTTAAATTAGTTTACTGACAGCAATAAAAATTACAAAGTTATGCAAAAGGGCGCCTTTGTCATAAGCATGGTGAAAAATGTGTATCCTGTTAGAAAAACTACTGTAGGGAATGAGGCTACATGTATATAAATTTGTGAAGACGTTACTTAAAAATACAACACAAGACACATACGTATGTAAGCACAAATGAATAAACATACATATATACATGTATATACAGACAAATACATCATACATAGAGACATATTTGTACATGCATGCTTATATAAATACATACATATGTACATATACATATGTCCTGCCTCATCTGTCGACTGGGTTTCGACTGGTAGACAAATAGCGAGCCGGACCGCAGACGCTGTGTGCTAATGAGTGTGGCAAAGCGATTAGACTGTTCATTATTCACTGGAGGTGAGAGAAACGGTGGAGGCTGTTATCCATTTAGTATGATACTGAAGGCACGGAAAAGCTAGTACCGAAATGCCGCTCAAATTTGTGCTACAGTGAAATACAATTTTCTTTTCTTTCTTTCTTCATAAATGAAAATAAAGTTAAAGGTACAGATGCCCCTTTGCATTCCATGGGGTTACACGGGGGGGGGGGGGGGGTGTAGAAGATAGCTCCACTCATTCTCAACTTTGGTAGTAGAGGGAGGAGAATGGTCAGTTTCACACTCCATCATCCATGGATAGGCTCTACAGCCGGTCTGAACATTTGAAATCGAACCTCGACCAGTCCAACCCACAGCCCATTCACTATATTGACTGAGCTATCCCGAATGTACTTCAGAAATGGAAGTCAGGAACGAAATAAATATTGATATTTATTTAGTAAATTGTGTGCTTATTTACATATATTATTGATAACGTATAAACTTTATTTTTTGAAATTAATATATTTTTTCTTCAAAAGTGATTAGAAGTGAGGATAATATCAATACAGGAACTATTTGGTTGTTAACGATTGTAACTTAAAGGATATTGAATGTTTGTTCTTATTTGTGAAAATAATAAAGTTGCATTAAAGAATCTACTATCTTGTAAGTATTAACTCTGTACAGACGAAACGTAAACTCTTTTCTTTAAAGACCCAGATTGTACCGCGCAGTAAACACTTTCTATCTCGGTTATAAAAACCAATGTCTTTCTGTTATGTAGGGCAAAGGACGCTGTTTGTTCTGAGATAAATACAAAAACACATAAATACACCGTGTGGGCAAAACTATAGAATTTGTTGAATGTTAAAACTTGTTGGTACATAAGTAACACTGGGCTTTAGAAGGTTTAAACTGTTAGAGATTTGAAGCAACTATTTTCTAGTAACATTTAAGATTCAGTCCGTACCGCGCAGTAAACACACCCGTCTCAGTTATATAAACCAGTCAGTTAATGTGGTACAGTGAAATAATCGCTGTTTGTTCTGAGATCCACACAAAACACATAAATACAGTCCGTACCGCGCAGTAAACACACTCCGTCTCAGTTATACAAACCAGTCAGTTAATGTTGTACAGTGAAATAATCGCTGTTTGTTCCGAGATCCACACAAAACACATAAATACAGTCCGTACCGCGCAGTAAACACACTCCGTCTCAGTTACACAAACCAGTCAGTTAATGTTGTACAGTGAAATAATCGCTGTTTGTTCTGAGATCCACACAAAACACATAAATACAGTCCGTACCGCGCAGTAAACACACTCCGTCTCAGTTATACAAACCAGTCAGTTAATGCTGTACAGTGAAATAATCGCTGTTTGTTCTGAGATCCACACAAAACACATAAATACACTGTGTGGGCAGAACGTAGAATTTGTGAATGTTAAACGTGGTGGTACATATAATGACCACTGGGCTTTAAAAGGTTAAAGTTTTGGAATACCAAATAATTGAAATATTCCATATTACTACCCTCTGAAAATATAAACGAAACTTCTTCCCAAGGCACAACTTAGGGCCAAATAGAACTCGTCTTGTCGTCGTGCCGAAGATGGTTCGCGATTTTGCCCTGTTCTGCTCCACGAAACAAAATAAAAATTGGTATTCATTATAATTAATGCCAATTTTTATTTAATTATTAGCGGCGTATTTTTTCAGGCACTTTATTTTAACCTGACGTTGGATGCCGTAGGTCTGTCTGTAAGCTGTTTCCAATCTGATGGACTACGCCCTGTTTTAACGCACACACAACACAATCTCCTCTTTATAGCACTCAAACTCTTATCCATATAAAACCTGTACATAATACAAAGCACATGCAATGTAAAGCAATTAAACCCTTTCGTAACTCCTACCTAACAAAAAAACATAAAGATTTTATAAAATTTACTCCGTAATGTTACCAGTATGTACGGCAACTACGGTTTTTAAAGAGCAGTTCAGTATATTTTTTCCATGTCGCAACAGCCCCTAGTGAGCCAGGATCTCCTCATTATCGAGGCTTCACGATCACACACTTTAGACACACCACACTCGGTAGGACTCCTCTGGACGAGTGATCAGCCCGTCGCAGAGACCTCCACCTGACAACACACAACACTCACAAGAGACAGACATCAATGCGCCCGGCGGGATTCGAACCCGCAATCCCAGCAAGCGAACGGCAGCAGACCGACGCCTTAGACCGCGCGGCCATTAGGATCGACTGTCAGATTCTTTACCCAAATTTACATTTTAATTATATACATATATGTACATTTATTCGTTATATACTCGTGTAGCGTGATATTCTTAACAATGGTAACCATATCCAGGGCTAAGACTAGACACTTCTAGGTGTAGTGACTGTTTACATAATGCACAAACCATTTATGTTAATTTTGTGAGATACCACAAGGAGCGCTACGTACTGCCATAAAGTTGTCTGAAAGCTCGCAATATTTAAATATGGAGTGTGTGTAGAGATGTGCTGAATACTTACACATCAGTCCTCTAACAGCCACAGACAACAAAGCAACAATGCTCGACAGGCAGGTGGAGATACACGATATGCTGCCAAATTGCTTCCATTTATTGCCTGCAACAGAACAACATGTGGTCAGAACAATAGCAGATTCATGGTTTCGTATTTATATAAGCAATAAGGAGCTGTAATGAGATAGAGGACACATTTATGTACACCATTTGGACTGCTTATAAAGGGAAATGCGAGCTAGAAGACACTTATAAACAATTACAGAGCTGTAAGAGACATAGACGACTTTAGCTTGACGACAGAGCCCAGGCGATAAGTCAGCGATGTATTCCCTTTACCTTCCTGCGTCAGCAATCAGCATTTTATGACCGACGTTTCCGTGCACACCGGAGGATCGTAAACCAATTTTGTACTCTCATTTTAACTTCTCTCTCTCCTCTCAGTAGCAAAACCCTACATTCCAGCTACTTTACACGTATTCCCCGCACTAACAACACTCTGTTTCTACCATCTCCCTTGTTATACGGAACACTTGGACATAAAGTGGACTATGTCCAGTTGTCAGTTCTGCATAGTGTGTAAGGGAGTTGAGGTTACAGTCAGTAGCGTCGCCACGTTTACGGTTACGGAGGTATCTGCCGGATCTTACTTGGCTTATCCGTTACATGCGTCATTAGGGTAGGACGAGCGGGGACTGCACACGTCGACGTTACGGAATACAGTAGAGTCTCGGTGGCCGTGATTTTTTGAGACCGATAAAAGTATCACAAACATCTGAATGTATATTATATTATGTATAATTATATATTTATATAATTATATGTTTTATACGTATATTTTATATAATATTAATAATATATACAATAAACTAAAAACCATAATGCGCATTAAAGTTTATTTTTAATAAAATACAATTTTTTGGAAGCGTATAATACGTCGAGTGATTGAAGGGGAATTTCATTCCATAAAACACAAAAGCAAGCAAATTCACTAAATGAAAGAGTTTGACTGAGCTTAGAGTGATCTGCGCAGTAGCAGGAGAATAGGGTAAGGCGACTCGTCAACCACGTGGTCTCATCCCGATTAGTCGGAACAAGTCACGATAGGTCAAAACAAAGCTGGTAAAATGGGTGATCACGAACGGTCGAAATCCCGAACATCGAGTTTCACAATTGTCGAAGCTATGCTGTATAAGTCGTTTTTTGGTCATCGTTCTAGCTTTGCATGTAGCAAAATCTTGAAATAGATCTTGAATTAAGATTCATAATTGAAATCTCTTTACCCTAAATTTGTGATTCTCCCATTTTTCAATGTTACCAATTCAGTGCCAAAGTTAAGCAGCAAAAACATTATTACTATTAGAGTGACCCAATAAAGGAGGCGTACATAAACGGTGCATGTAGCACGCATGTGGTAGACGTGAATGGACACGAAATTTTAGTCCAGAAATATTAAAGGAAGATTACGGTCTCTTGGGCCTTGACGCCGTGTAGTTTGGTTGACATGTACTGACGTCAAAATGCGTCTCTGTCTTTAGGACAGTAACTGACATCGAAGGCACTACATTATTCCGAGAGTTTGGTAACCACCTACCAGACTACACGGTGTCACCTAATATTGATATAGCGATGTCGTTTTTGGCCTCTATTCTAAGCTTTTCCTCTTCGAATCTCTGTTGGGACAGCCGATATCCCAGGGGTGCAAAATTTTCCAAGTATCTAGGGCCCAGCTCAAAATTCCTGGCGCCAGAAGAGCGACATTGAGGACCCACAAATATTAGTTGGAACAACACAAAATTTGGTGGTCCGGGCTACCTGGTGTCCTGGGCTTGTGCGTCCCTATGATATCGTGACTTAGAATTGTGTTTTTCCTCAGTCTGGCCGTGCCAAATCCTGGGATGGTGTGCCCCGACGTCTCCTTTCGCTGTCTTGACGCAGTTAATCATCCAGCAGTCATCTGCCCTATCATGCTACAATTAACCATTTATAAGGCAAAGACGATCTCAGTAACGAAATTTAATGATGATTCTAGATGACTTTCTGAACTGGGACCCTGGACCGTGGAGTTAATCAGTCAGCCAGTCATTCAGTCAGTCCTTCAGTCAGTAATTGAGCCAGTCATTCAGTCAGTCAGCCAGTCCTTCAGTCAGTCAGCCAGTAATTCAGTCAGTCAGTCAGCCAGTCCTTCAGTCAGTCAGCCAGTCTTTCAGTCAGTCAATCAGCCAGTCTTTTAGTCAGTCAAACAGCCAGTCCTTCAGTTAGTCAGTTAGTCAGTCCTTCAGTCAGTCAGTCAGTCCTTCAGTCAGTCAGCCAGTCCTTCAGTCAGTCAGCCAGTAATTCAACAAGTCAGCCAGTCCTTCAGTCAGTCAGCCAGTAATTCAGTCAGTCAGCCAGTCCTTCAGTCAGTCACTCCTTCGGTCAGTCCTTCAGTCAGTCAGTCAGTCCTTCAGTCAGTCAGTCAGTCCTTCAGTCAGTCAGTCCTTCAGTCAGTCAGTCCTTCAGTCAGTCAGCCAGCCAGTCTTTCAGTCAGTCAGCCAGTAATTCAGTCAGTCAGTCAGTCAGTTAGTCCTTCAGTCAGTACTTCAGTCAGTCAGTCCTTCAGTCAGTCAGTCAGTCAGTCAGTTAGTCCTTTAGGCAGTCAGTCAGCCAGTCCTTCAGTCAGTCAGTCAGCCTCTAATACTGACACCGTTTAATACCCACCACAAAGGTACATCCTCCACGGCGTCTTACACCAGAATGTCACAGTTCGAATCATCACGGCCATGACGAAGTGATATCTTGCGCATGCTCCATGCATTCAATGACAGTGGTCGCAGCAACTTCTAAAGCCCGCGTCTTCACATGTGCCGTTTTTGTGCACACCGCAGCCAACTCGTCTCTGTGCCATCACGCCGGTCTGTTGCCTTGCCTATCTCCGGGGTGTCATAGGCAATGTCGTCACATGTGCTGGTCGTGATACGAGTGGGGCAGGAGCGAAGTTGCGTGCAAAGAGAAGAGGAGCAGAAACAGAATAAGAGAGAAACACAGTGCATAGGGAGAGTGGTGTAACAGAACGTAACGATCAGAACTTTATGACCAAACTGCTCCTTGGAGAAGAAAACCAAATTTTCCACTCTTCCTGACGTCTTATCTGGCCGTTACGTCCGGCTTTACCACACCTGCGACAGACTACGTAACAGAGCATTGCCGAGGGAGGATCGTCCTGCGTGAGGGAAGTTGTCATCAGATTCCTTTAATCCAGTTACTGTCATCAGTTTCCTGTCATCAGGTTACTATCATCACGTTCCTGTTATCGAGTTCATGTTACTGTCACAAGGTTTCTGTCGTCAGGTTAATGTCACCATTATTGTTATCAGTTTCCTGTTATCGGTCTCCTGTCATCGAGCTCCTGTCATCGTATTCCTATCATCGTTGTTGTCATCAGATTACACTTGTCATGTTATTGTCATCAGGTTTCTGTCGTCAGGTTAATATCATCATTATTGTTATCAATTTCCTGTTATCGGTCTCCTGTCATCGAGCTCCTGTCATCGTATTCCTATCATCGTTATTGTCATCAGATTACACTTGTCATGTTATTGTCATCAGGTTTCTGTCGTCAGGTTAATATCATCATTATTGTTATCAGTTTCCTGTTATCCGTCTCCTGTCATCGAGCTCCTATCATCGTTATTGTCATCAGATTACACTTGTCATGTTATTGTCATCAGGTTTCTGTCGTAAGGTTAATATCATCATTATTGTTATCAGTTTCCTGTTATCCGTCTCCTGTCATCGAGCTCCTGTCATCTTATTCCTATCATCGTTATTGTCATCAGATTACACTTGTCATGTTATTGTCATCAGGTTTCAGTCGCATTGCACTTTCAACAATAGCGTTCCTAATTCACATCGCATAACTGATTCTCTTACTAACTAAGTAACCAACAAACTAACTAACCAATTAACTAAACCTTTGTTGCAAGGTACTTGTTCAGAAGCTAAGTAGCTAGTAATGCTTCATGTTGTCAAGACATTCCCCAGCAATTTAAGAAACCCGAAGGTTCATTACAGTGTTCAGAAGGGTCAAGGTCAACCACTTATCGCTGTCCTGAGCCAGATGCAATATCTGTCTCAGGAGAGGGACTGCGGATAAAAACTGAACCCAATTAAATCACTTCTCTATTGTCGCGTGTATTGATGCTTATTTATTTGTATGCTCTGTACTCTGTGGCTGCAATTGTCCAGCACAGTGTATTTTATACAAATGTACAAATACGTTGCCATTAAATTCGGAATACGTGCAATTTTTTTTTTCGTTTTGTGTACCCACTCTGGCGCTACAGACCCCTGACCCCTCCCTGCAGTATCTCTCGTACTGAGAATACACAGCTGCACCCCCTGAGGGAAGGATACGGTGGTTTTCCCCTTGTACATGCAGCTACATGAAAACACACTGCATTCATCAATCATAGTCAACTGCGTAGCGCGCGCCGTGGTTTCCTAGATAAATCAGAGTTTGGCAACATAACAATACAACGCACTGTACAGCCTTCATCCTCCTGTGTATGTATTTTCACTTGCTAAACCTGGTTTAGACACACACCATCGAATCATTTAAAACCACTTTTCGCATCCTATGAAATATATAGCCTGAAATTCTCTACTATAATACAACGGATTTAGATTTTCAGAGTTGTAAAGGGAGTCGTAACTAATAGACAGTTGTGTTCCGTAATAATGTAAAGAAGGAATGAGTTTTGAAAATTTGCACAGTCCGCTTTATTTGCAACAAAGATTTGCAAAAAATCACGTAGTAGTTCTGCCATATCTGTACAGACGCAATTACAATCTCTGAAACAGTGTGACTGATGTTTATGAAATTTGGTATCTTAGAGTATATATAATTTGAATATAATTTGACGAGAGATTTTTATTTCTTATATTTGCGGACACAAAATATACACACGTTTATGCTCGTATCTGAGGTGAAACTTGATAAATATGTCCTGAACCATAGACATTGAGAAATAAAGATGTAGAAATAAATTCTCAGCTCAGTTTTCGTCAAAGTTGTACGATATTCAAATTGTTCCAGTGGATTCATGTAATAAGTTTTTTGTTCGGTGGCTTACCTTATTTATATGTGAATAAAATGATACGGGTCTGGAGATGCTACTGCTGATAACTGGACCATAATGGCAAATATAAGTATGCTACTGCTGATAACTGAACCATAGTGGCAAATATAAAGAGCTACTGCTGATAACTGGACCATAATGTCAAATATAAAGACGTTACTGCTGATAAATGGACCATAATGGAAATATAATGATGCTACTGCTGATAAGTGGATAATAATGGCAAATATAAAGAAGCTACTGCTGATAACTGGACCATAATGGCAAATATAAGTATGCTACTGCTGATAAGTGGATAATAATGGCAAATATAAAGAAGCTACTGCTGATAACTGGACCATAATGGCAAGTATAAGTATGCTACTGCTAATAACTGGACCATAATGGGAAATATAAGTATGCTACTGCTGATAACTGGACCATAGTGGCAAATATAAAGAGGCTACTGCTGATAACTGGACCATAATGTCAAATATAAAGACGTTACTGCTGATAAATGGACCATAATGGAAAATATAATGATGCTACTGCTGATAAGTGGATAATAATGGCAAATATAAAGAAGCTACTGCTGATAACGACCATAATGGCAAATATAATGATGCTACTGCTGATAAGTGGATAATAATGGCAAATATAAAGAAGCTACTGCTGATAACTGGATAATAATGGCAAATATAAAGAAGCTACTGCTGATAACTCGACCATAATGACAAATATAAAGAAGCTACTGCTGATAAAGGACCATAATGGCAAATATAAAGACGTTACTGCTGATAAATGTAACATAATGGCAAATATAATGATGCTACTGCTGATAAGTGGATAATAATGGCAAATATAAAGAAGCTACTGCTGATAACTCGACCATAATGGCAAATATAATGATGCTACTGCTGATAAGTGGATAATAATGACAAATATAAAGAAGCTACTGCTGATAACTGGATAATAATGGCAAATATAAAGAAGCTACTGCTGATAAAGGACCATAATGGCAAATATAAAAAAGCTACTGCTTGGAGAGAATAATCAACTTCAGGCCCCGGCTGCTTTACCCCGTGGAAAGGAACCCATGTTGCCCATTGAATAGGAGGCTGGTTTGGCCCCAAAACTGGTGTGGACTTCTTGGAGGAGAGAAAAATCTTTCGATCTTGCCGGGAATTGAATCTCGGATCCTCCAGACTTTAGCCCACTTACTGTACCGACAGTTTGGGCTTATTAATACTGTAAAAATTGAAGCCGTGGTTTTAGAAAACTGCAGTTAATGATGGAATATTGGAAGTAGTGGATCGTACATGTCGAAACTGGGGCCCACCCAGCCTCCTATTCAGTGGGTTTCGGGGGCTCTTTCCCCTACGGTAAAGCGCCCGGAACTCACCACCATTTAGCGCCGAGGTTAAGAATTAGTGGCGCTATGCCTCTACTTCCCTTAATACCTTCATGACATAGACAGAGACAAATTTACCTTTACCTTTACCTTTACCCTCACGTTCTTTTTAACACGCTGCACAAACCGCAATGTTCTATTTTTAATTTCCAGGAATAATGTTGCTGTTTCTTGTTTCTGTCGGACATGTGGTTTTATTATTATTATTATTGTGGGTTTTGGACTGTGATTTATGGGCTTCCATCATTTTGTGCCAAACAGCAGGACTGCAACATGACGCTTATAGCGCAGAGTTCGGTAGGAAGTTTGACGAATTGCGGCCAGCAAAAACACGTGCTGTGAAGTATAAATGGCGACCGCCTTCTTGCTGCCCTCGTGCTGGGGGTTCTTGCCAACCGACAGACCGACGGCAAAGTTATGGATGGCGCTACGGTGGCTTTTTACTCGTCCGAGTGTGAGAGTCGCTCCATGAGACGTCACTTACTGACTTGATGATAAAAATGATTTTCCACACAAAGGAATCGTACAGATTGATTCTTTTCCGCACGGATTACGTTAAAGGTAATGTAAGACTAAGTCTTGAGCTGTGAAATCATCCTTCACTTCTGTATGTGATACTGCGGTGTTTGTTATGCGATGCTGCGCGTTGTTTGGCCTCAACGTACACCGGACTTCAAGCCGCCACGCTGTTATTCAAGAACTCCGCAGTTCTTCAGTTACACTAAGTGCATTCCGTGACCCACAAGTATCGATGACGTAACGGCTAACATTAAACCCATTTCCAAAGAATGAAGACAGCACTCAGACCAACAAAATGAAGACAGCATTCAGACCAACAAAATGAAGACAGCACTCAGAGCAACAAAATGATGACAGCACTCATACCAACAAAATGAAGACATCACTCAGACCAACAAAATGAAGACAGTACTCAGACCAACAAAATGAAGACAGCATTCAGACCAACAAAATGAAGACAGCACTCAGAGCAACAAAATGAAGACAGCACTTATACCAACAAAATGAAGACATCACTCAGACCAACAAAATGAAGACAGTACTCAGACCAACAAAATGAAGACAGTACTCAGACCAACAAAATGAAGACAACATTCAGACCAACAAAATGAAGACAACACTCAGACCAACAAAATGAAGACAGCACTCAGACCAACAAAATAAAGACATCCCTCAGACCAACAAAATGAATACATCACTCAGACCAACAAAATGAAGACAGCACTCAGACCAACAAAATGAAGACAGCACTCAGACCAACAAAATGAAGACAGCACTCAGACCAACAAAATGAAGACAGCACTCAGACCAACAAAATGAATACATCACTCAGACCAACAAAATGAATACATCACTCAGACCAACAAAATGAAGACAGCACTCAGACCAACAAAATGAAGACAGCACTCAGACCAACAAAATGAAGACAGCACTCAGACCAACAAAATGAATACATCACTCAGACCAACAAAATGAAGACAGCACTCAGACCAACAAAATGAACACAGCACTCAGACCAACAAAATGAAGACAGCACTCAGACCAACAAAATGAAGACAGCACTCAGACCAACAAAATGCACAATATTTTATCCTATATATTTATATTGTGGGCCGCGATAGCTCAGTCGGTATAGCGACTCGCTACGAGCTGGACGGTCCGGGGATCGAATCCCGGTGGGGGCGAGATTTTCAGCACCTGTCCAGACCGGCCCTGGGGCCCACCCAGCCTCCTGTACAGTGGGTACCGGTTCTCTTTCCCGGGGGTAAAGCGGCCAGGGCGTGGCGTTGACCACCCACCCCCATCTAGTACCAGGGTTAAAGAAAGAGTAGAGCTATACCTCTACTCCTCCTCTGAGCCTTCATGGCCTGTTATAGGGTGAACATTTAGATATTTATTTTATATCACTTAAACTATTCCTATATATTTCGATCCCCAAGGGATCATCAGCGGGGAACCAATCAAAGCAATACTGCATAAAACTAAATTAGCAAGTATTGAGCACAGTGGACATGATGTAATTAGTCAGAGTTAAAATGTAGAAAATTATTTTAGTTTATTTGTATAAGTGTACTGAGCCGGTCCCAGTGGCTGCGCGGTCTAAGGCGTGGATCTGCGGCCGCTCGCTTACTGGGATTGCGGGTTCGAATCCCTCCGGGGGCATGAATGTCTGTCTGTTGTGAGTGTTGTGTGTTGTCAGGTAGAGGTCTCTGCGACGGGCTGATCACTCGTCTAGAGGAGTCCTACCGAGTGTGGTGTGTCTAAGTATGTGATCGTGAAGCGTCGAAAAATGAGGCGGCCTAGGCCCCCAAGGGGCTGTCGAGCTATTGAAAAGAAAATAAGTGTACTGGACCTTGGTATAGAATATCTCGAAAGCAGCCTAAGTACTATTATGTTATTCTTCGTTAAGTACGTAGGCTGCCTCCGAGATACTCTATACGAAGATCCAGTACACTTTTTTTAAATTAAAAATCTTGAGTCAAATCAAATCGTAGAAATATCGAGAAACTACTGTGTGCAGCTGTAGGTACAGAAAGTCACTAACATGGATCAGAAGCATGTACTGTGTTTGGTAGATCTAGGACTGTGTTGAAAATTGACAAGCCTATACATAACCTATCTGCACTAAATTAACTACTAAAAATGTTCCTATTTTTTAATTTTCAATTTGACGGTGTCACGTAATGCAGCACGCAACATTTTGTGAAAATTTCCTGTTTGGGTAGGCGTAATACGCGATGACACTGTCATGGGGGATGATTCCTCTCGGTACTGATACGAAGGTATGGTCTCCAAACATTGAAATCTGCACCTCCTCTGAGAGCATAATTTGGTGTCACGTGACATCGGGTCAGCGATCACCAGCGTTTCACAAGAAGCTTCGCTCGCAGGGGACTTCCCACACCTGTCTGATTCACATCTGATCGTGAATTATACTCGACATGTCAGTTGACACGCTGGTGTCGCACGCTGTGTTGATTGCTGCGATGTATAGTTTAACGCATATATATATGCTTTAGTGTGCCTCAATATCTGTCCATAGTGACCACTGCTATAGGCTGAAAATATGTGGAGCAAACCGCACCATATGGCGTGTTCCATTAACGTATATAATGGGGTTGGTGTTTATGTTATCTTGTTACATAAAACAATGACTGTTTAGTAACAATTGAACTGTTAAGTTGTAACAATATTAAGTTGTAACAATATTAAACACTTTGATTACTGAATTATACGTACATTTACGTATCATTATCGTATACTTTAAATAATTAGTATGAGCTAAACTGCTTGTATTGTTATCGTATCTTTACATTATTAAACTCATTTTTATGGTGTTTGTGTTATCTTGTTACATAAAACAATGACTGTTTAGTAACAATTGAAATGTTAAGTTGTAACAATATTAAGTTGTAACAATATTAAACACTTTGATTACTGAATTTATACGTACATTTACGTATCATTATCGTATACTTTAAATAATTGGTATGAGCTAAACTGCTTGTATTGTTATCGTATCTTTACATTATTAAACTCATTTTTATGGTGTTTGTGTTATCTTGTTACATAAAACAATGACTGTTTAGTAACAATTGAAATGTTAAGTTGTAACAATATTAAGTTGTAACAATATTAAACACTTTGATTACTGAATTTATACGTACATTTACGTATCATTATCGTATACTTTAAATAATTAGTATGAGCTAAACTGCTTGTATTGTTATCGTATCTTTACATTATTAAACACATTTTTATGTTGTTTCTGTTATTTTGTACTGAATTTCGTGGAAAAAACTTTAATGCAAGCTATGGCCTAGTTCAAACGTGATGTCAGTGTCTTAACGTATTAACTAATTCTATGACGCAAAGTCATTGACAAGCTAATAGTGGCTAAGATGTTAATAAACTGATTACCTGCCTCTTTATGGAACCCGAAGGTTCATTATGGATTTCACAACATAGCAGTGGACTTTATTGTCAGTTATTTTAATTCTTTCTACATTTTCGCCACACAAAGACAAATTTTGTTATATTTCGATCTACGCTTATTTTTTCCAAGCGACCTTTTTTCTTCAGTTTCTGTGATAAAACTGTTCTATTCGTTTCACGTCTCTTCTGTAAGTGCCATACTTCCGTAAGTGTCATACTTCCGTAAGTGTCATACTTCCGTAAGTGCCATACTTCCGTAAGTGCCATACTTCCGTAAGTGCCATACTTCCGTAAGTGCCATACTTCCGTAAGTGCCTTACTGCCGTAAGTGCCATACTTCTGTAAGTACCATACTTCCGTAAGTGCCATACTTCCGTAAGTGCCATACTTCCGTAAGTGCCATACTTCCTTAAGTGCCATATTTCCTCCTTCATTTGACTTTCGTGATTTTCTTACTTGGTGAGACAGTAACGTCATTTCTTTTTTTGGACGACCCTTAATTCAATATAAATTGAATTAGCTTTTACAAACACAATATGCATGAACAGTAGAACAAAGTAAGGAATGCATGCATAAAGCAACATTGTGGCGCGTTCGCGTAATATTTATACTTCCACGGCTGGCCCAAGAGCCTGACACATTTTACCTAAGAAAGCGCTTTTATAGCGATTTACTATGCAGGAAAAAATAAAAGTTTCTTACTTCTTTGTGTAAAATGTCCGATAGTTTTGTGCAGTTTTAACCAAATTTGGATTTTCTCTACAGATTTTCAAGTAAGTCCCCAATACTAAACTTCACAGAAATCTGTCCAGTGAGAGCCGCACTGATATATGCGGAAAAACGGAGAGACGGACGGACATGACGAAATTAATAGGCGATTTTTGCGGCTATGCGAACGCGCCTAAAGGGACCCATACACGTACGAGTCTGGCTCGCGAGTCCGGCTCGGCGAGCTTGACTCGGGAACCGGGCTCGGATATATTTCACCACACACGCATGAGCTGACTCCCAACTTTGCTCGTACATTTCAGTAACCAGAATGAGTTCATCGAAGCAAGTTGCAGCAGCGGTGATAATACTGGATAACTGCGGTGTGTTCGGGAGAAAAAAGCACAGAAAAAGGAGGGAAATGTGGGCTAAGAACTGGCTGTTATGTAGAGACAGATTTACCCATTTAAATTTATTGAACTGAAGACTGAAGACTACAAAAACTACTTCAGAATGTCAGATAAAAACTTTAAGTACTTGCTAGCAAAAGTAAAACCGTTCATAGTGAAACAAGATACTGTGATGTGTTTCTTGTGAATCAACATCTTCAGCTTCTTAATCCAAATTGCTTTTGCTTTTCCGAGGATTCTCTTGGTCTGCCGTGAACCAAAGCAGGTCGAAGTACCACAGCGTTGGCTTGTAGACATCATCCCCGGACGCACCACTTCTCTTGCTCTCCCGAACGAGGCGCAGTTCTTTCCTAAATGATGCCCGGATACTCTCCACTTTTTTCTTAACAAAATTCAAGTCAGCATCAGCTATTTTCTCTCTCGTGAACTGCACGAGTAAATCCCAGGCCTCATCCCGCTTTTCCCTGTTCGCATACTCTGTGCTGCGAACCTGCCACAGAACCGGCAATTCACGGTACTCTTCTAAAAACCGTGTCAAAAACTCAGGGCTCATGAACGTTTTGTTACACATGGAAGCTGACATGGTTCCTCCGTAGTACCACAACTCACAGTCTGTTCGTGTGGCGTGTAGATACGCGAGTCTGGCTCGGGACCGCCCACACACGTACGAAACAATAGCGAGCCGTCGCCGAGCCGAGTCCCACGGAAGGCCCTGGCGAGCCTCGCTGGACTCGGCCAAGCCCGGCTCGTGGCGAACCACGCACGGACGAGTTTGGCTCATTGGAACCCGAGCCGAGCCGGACTCGCGAGCCAGACTCGTACGTGTATTACCTTCTGCCAGCGATTCGCTTCGAGCTGGACGGTCCGGGGATCGAATCCCGGTGGGGACGAGATTTTCAGCACCCATCCAGACCGGCCTTGGGGCCTACCCAGCCTCCTGTACAATGGGTACCGGGTCATTCCCGGGGATAAAGCAGCCGGGGCGTGGAGTTGACCATCCACCCTCATCTAGCTTCGAGGTTAAAGAAAGAGTAGAGCTCTACCTCTACTCCCCCTCTTGGCCTTCATGTCCTGTTCTAGGGTGAACTTACTTTTACCTTTTACCACACAGTGTATTTATGTGTTTACTGCGCGGTACGGACTGTATTTGTGTGTTTTGTGTGGATCTCAGAACAAACAGCGATTATTTCACTGTACAGCATTAACTGACTGGTTTGTATAACTGAGACGGAGTGTGTTTACTGCGCGGTACGGACTGTATTTATGTGTTTTGTGTGGATCTCAGAACAAACAGCGATTATTTCACTGTACAAAATTAACTGACTGGTTTGTATAACTGAGACGGAGTGTGTTTACTGCGCGGTACGGACTGTATTTATGTGTTTTGTGTGGATCTCAGAACAAACAGCGATTATTTCACTGTACAGCATTAACTGACGGGTTTGTATAACTGAGACGGAGTGTGTTTACTGCGCGGTACGGACTGTATTTGTGTGTTTTGTGTGGATCTCAGAACAAACAGCGATTATTTCACTGTACAACATTAACTGACTGGTTTGTATAACTGAGACGGAGTGTGTTTACTGCGCGGTACGGACTGTATTTATGTGTTTTGTGTAGATCTCAGAACAAACAGCGATTATTTCACTGTACAACATTAACTGACTGGTTTGTATAACTGAGACGGAGTGTGTTTACTGCGCGGTACGGACTGTATTTATGTTTTTTTGTGTGGATCTCAGAACAAACAGCGATTATTTCACTGTACAACATTAACTGACTGGTTTGTATAACTGAGACGGAGTGTGTTTACTGCGCGGTACGGACTGAGTCTTTATATATAATTAAAGTGGATTTAACAATTGAAAGTACTAATTAAATTTATTTATCCTCAAATTTACGTATGGGAAATTGATGTTGCTTTGAAAAGGATCTTTTCTGCAGCGATAAAATAAAACCAGAAGGCCACTGAGCAGTACAGCTGCTGTGTTTAACAGGCAGTCTTTATACAGGGCTTTTAACAAGCCGTGAATGATGGAGAATGGATTGCAGGGCGTGGCGTTGTTGCACGCAAGAATCTGAGTGTCTGTGAGGCCACTGACTTCTGACCATGCAGCTCCGGTGTGGTAATTATGTGGCTCGTAGGTCGCAGTGACCGAACTGTGTCAACTGACCTTGCTGCGTGCAGAACGGAGGGAACTAAACTGAAGCCATGACCCTAAGATTAGAGATCATTCGTCGAAACTTGCGCTTTGAACGGCCTTGGCTAAAAGTGTGCCTCCCTCCACCGCCAGTCCACATCCAACAGAAAGATTTGACTGAGGGGTGAGGGAGGGACACCGTTTGCCACGCCCTGTAAGAGTACACGAACAAAATGTAACAAGGAGTTCGGAGCAAAATTCGAAATATAATTTTTTATCGCATTGAATTATATTCTGTCTATCAATCCCTGTTATTATTTACGCTTATTTTATTTTAATTTTTAATAACTTATTATATATATACAGATTCTGTATATGTTGTACTTTGTAGTTCGTCAATTGTCTGTGGCTGTAGACTTATAATAATGTGCTGTGCATATATTGTTTGTATTGTTTGTGTCTGTGTTTGTGTCTGTATGTATGTATGTATGTATGTATGTATGTATGTATGTATGTATGTATGTATGTATGTATGTATGTATGTATGTATGTATGTATGTATGTATGTATGTATGTATGTATGTATGTATGTATGTATGTATGTATGTATGTATGTATGTATGTATGTATGTATGTATGTATGTATGTATGTATGTATGTATGTATGTATGTATGTATGTATGTATGTATGTATGTATGTATGTATGTATGTATGTATGTATGTATGTATGTATGTATGTATGTATGTATGTATGTGTATGTATGTATGTATGTATGTATGTATGTATGTATGTATGTATGTATGTATGTATGTATGTATGTATGTATGTTATGTATGTATGTATGTATGTATGTATGTATGTATGTATGTATGTATGTATGTATGTATGTATGATATGTATGTATGTATGTATGTATGTATGTATGTATGATGTATGTATGTATATGTATGTATGTAGATGTATTTTTTTTTTTTTTTTTTTTTAATTATTTATTTTACAGCATGCTCCATTACAGTACAGTAATACTACATGCCTCATGTAATCATGTTATACAATAATATACAATATTTACAATTACAATATATACAATTATTAATTTTCCTTATTCTTAATTATTGGAATACATGTAATTTTTTGTTTTACAACCTTTCGAAATCTATAGATTCGGTAAAGTGAATAAAGTGTTTTCTGTGGGTCTTGATCAACTCTTCTTGAGTTGCTGGCCAATTTCCTGTTTTTAAGACATTATTCTTGAGTGTTTGGCGCTCTCTTTCCAGCAGCCTGCAGTCGTATATCAGGTGTTCAGTTGTTTGGTCTGCTCTATTGCATGGACATGTTGGGTTGTCTATTATCTTGAAGCGATTGAGGTAGGATTTAGTTTTTCCGTGTCCTGTGACTATTGCCGTGAAGTTTGGTGTGAGGTTCATCTTAATTTTTAATCTCTGGTTTACGCTGGGGAAAAATGATTTGGTTGCTCGACCTTTGGTGGTTTTATCCCATTCTTGTTGCCACTTTTCTTTTCCTTCTTCCTTCAATTCACTTACAATTGTGGATTTAGGAATTTTGTAGTAGGAGATTATAGCTTCTTGATTTCTTGCCGCTTCTTTAGCCAGTCTATCCGCTAATTCGTTGCCGTGTATTCCTGCGTGGGCTTTGATCCAGGATAAATTTATTGTCCAGCTAAGCCTTTCCAAGATCGTCACTTTCTTCCGTATTTCTTCTATTAATCTGTTGTGCGTTCTGCTATTCGTCAAGGAGTCTATTGTGATCCTGCTGTCTGTATATATTATTGCTGTCCTTTGGTTTCTAGGTATGTATGTATGTATATATGTATATATGTGTGTATGTATGTATGTATGTATATATGTATATATGTGTGTATGTATGTATGTATGTGTGTATGTATGTATGTATGTATGTATGTATGTATGTATGTGTGTATGTATGTATGTATATATGTATATATGTGTGTATGTATGTATGTATGTGTGTATGTATGTATGTATGTATGTATGTATGTATGTATGTATGTATGTATGTGTATGTACGTATGTATGTATGTATGTATGTATGTATGTATGTATGTCTGTATGTCTGTATGTATGTATGTATGTATGTATGTATGTATGTATGTATGTATGTATGTATGTATGTATGTATGTATGTATGTGTATGTACGTATGTATGTATGTATGTATGTATGTATGTATGTATGTATGTATGTATGTCTGTATGTATGTATGTATGTATGTATGTCTGTATGTATGTATGTATGTATGTATGTATGTATGTATGCACGTACCAATTTTGGTTAAAATGAAACAGAAGTAAAACCATATAATTTTTTTTGTCTCTGCAAATTTATGCAATTATTATAGCCTTTTAAAGAAGCTAATTAATGAAGGATACCGAAAGCGCGAGAATTATTAGGCTAATCGCAGGCCAATGCGTGCTACATTATTAACCACTGAAAGGACATTGGCAATTATATATACACCGAATGACAACAATAAAACTGCGTTTTGCCCACATTTATGTGTTTCGCGTGATTCTCACAACAAACAAAGTTTGTTTCCTGAAACAACATTAACTGGTTGGTCTTTATTATGTTGTCGGTGTGTGTTTACTTTGCGGTACGGACTGAGTTTCATAGCTACATGCATATTTGTGTCCGATCTACATCCCGGACTAATCTGGCGGACAAATTGTTATTGGGACAGGCTTCGCTTTGTCAGTATAATTCCACCAAATCTCTATAATCTTCATCTCAATAGTACTCTTATCAGAAGGACAAGCGGGCGAAGCCTGGGAGCCTTCAAACAGAGCAATGCTTTTTTTGGGGAGCACTGGGCAGAAAAGTATTGTCTCCATTTCCTTGTTTCTTTTCCGTATGTTCTATGTTCTATGTTCTTTGTTCCCAGTCTTTACGCCACTCTTATGCACATATCCCTTTTCCTGTCACTCTGACCAATTATCGTTGTCTTTCGTGAATTTGGCTGCAGCCACACCCTAAATGTCACCCTATTTTTATGCCATTTATTACCCTTTTTCTTCCCTTCCGTCCTGACACACAATTTCTCTGCCGTCAGCTCGTGTAAACGTTAACTGCTGTATTGTAGACGTAACTGCTTACAATTATCGTACAGTGCTGAGATGGGTTCCGTACTATTTAGTTTATATTGTACAGTGCAAACTGCCCCTTAAGTGCTACTTGTGACGACATCAAGAAAGGGCCTCTAATTGTTGAACGATGTCATTTCCTTGTGTTTAATTACACTGGCCGAAGCAAGAGACCCTTTGAGTGTTTCTGCCACAGATGATAATAGTTGATAATGACTGACCTTTAGGAATACTGTGTGCTTTGCTGGAGTGTTACATCTGGAGCACAGGGATCATTAGCCGTGGGGTTTCTGTGACGGAAGTACGGATGTAATTGTACGTGTTTTGATGACGTATTATGAGGACAGAGGTACAAAATGTATTCAGAATTCAATGGGCTAAATATGCTTACAGTAAAGGTAAAGCAATCCCATTACAGACCTGGACAGGCCCTTAGGGCTCCAGAAGGTTGAGGCTACCAGATTTCTAGACAATCAGCACATGAAGGTGGTAAGGTTGTCAGCCCTACGTACCGGTCGCCTTTACCCCCCAGGAAATACTCCTGGTACTCATTTCTGTTAGAGGCTGAGTCGACCTCAGGGCCATAGTGCGACCGAAATGATTATATCAATGAAAAATTTCAATGACACCATTGGGAATCGAACCCGCGACCTTCCGGATTGTAGCGCAGTGCCTTAACCAACTGCCCCACGTTCGAAAATATTATTATCGTACCAGACTATACGACGTCACATCCCAGAAGACAGTATCATTGATAACCAAATTTTTTTTTTACAATAATCATAATCTTTCGTTTTTCCATCTGTTTTTCCTTTTCACCTTTATCGACAGACAATAAAGTGTAACATGCTTTGAATTCGGTTGCAAATGTTTCACCAATGGTTAAATCACAATGTCATGGAGCTTACACTGAAAGCATCGCGCCTGGTGTTATTGGAACTTCTAGATAAATGTCATCAGAACTGAGGGTGTCAAAATGGCTTTCGTAGTTTAAGTAAATATCATCAACTTCACGTTTATCGTGTACGCTTTGGCTCACATAAATTGTCGCATTTCGTTTGTGGTTTTATTAATACATTTTTACGAGAAACTTTATCGAGCTGTGCGTGCTATAGCGATCCAATTTCATCAATCACTCTGTACCAGTCACACTGATCACTGCCCACACTAATTTTACAACACCAAAAAGTTTGTTTTCATTTGAAAAGAGGGAGGAAAATTCAGTTTTTTTTTGTGGGGGCGGAATTGTGGTCGTTAATACTGGCATTATCACTCAGTGACAAACTGCGAAATCAGTATAAATGGATTCTACAGGCAGATGTAATTGTGAAGGAAATTCTGTAAATGTAAGTGAATATGTAAATTATCTGTTGCACAGTTATTCATAGTTTTTATTTTAATAACACGACTAACCGAATCACTTATGACTTATTTTAACGACTATTTCAGTAGCCCACGTTATACAGAGTGTTCATAAAGCCCTGTATATTTTGATATTGTGAAAATTGTAAACTGGTAAATCGACGAGTACAGGCTTGTATTTATTTTTTCAAACTTTTTTCCAATTTCTCCTCCTGTTTTCGAAATTATATTGCTGTCACCCATTATGATGCATTCACTAACAATATTTATTTTACAAAAGGAATAAAGTTTAATGAATTAGATAGGGATTTTATCGACATTCTGTATAGCAATAGTGTCTGTTATGTTTTTATAGTTATTTAATATCGATAGATGTCTCTGCTTTGCTTCCATCACCAAATTGTCTTTATGTAACAGGGAATAGGATATATACATCTCTTAAATAAATACAGGGTTATTCAAAATGATTGTCGGGGTTTTAACAACTTGTCATACACAATACACTTTAGATAGGACTTTATAGTTGCACCGATGAATCAAGAATTTCTCAAAGTTTTTTTTTATGATGTGCGGTGTGCAGTAGTTATGCATTTCTCCGCTTGGAGCGCAGTTTACTAAGATGGCGGCGAAAGGCAGTGAGACGGCGTTTTGTGTGCTTACATTTCATGAATGTCGGTCAGTTACAATTATACAATTACATATAGAACACCTGTAAGGTGTGTCACAAAAACTTGGAGTGTTGTTCTATTAAATAAAAAAATACATATACTCCTATCTCAAGTGTATTGTGTATGACAAGTTGTTAAAACCCCGACAATAATTTTAAATAACCCTGTATATGCAGCTATTTAAAGTTGGAATGGATCAATCAGTGTGTATCTAAGACTTCAGCATGTAAAACACTCGTCTATTACTATAAACTTCCACCACCACAACATGGGTATAGAAAAATGTTTAATTGTATTTGAATATTTACAACAGTGACGTAACACACTCACATGTGAAGCAAATTCGTGTTATTACACTCGCTAAATAAGAAAGTATTTTCAGATGATCGTAACATAGGCGTGGAGTCGTAGTTCCTGTTATTTTATTGCCATAATTTTTGGTCACAAAATTATTTCTGAGCTGTAGTTCCTGTAGTTTGATATTTGAGTCTGAGCTGGTGTTTCTATGCTGTATTCTATGTGCTGTGTTTTCTTATGATCGGAGGATTTGTAGGGGTTCGACGAAATGTGACATGTCTTAAAAAGTTTAGTCCGGAAGCCTGAAAGAATGACCGTTATTGGAGAGACCTAGATATAAATGGGGTAATGATAAAAGCTGATGTTATTTTATTGGTCTGTACTGCATAAAGCTGGGTCAGGTAAAGGCTGTTGTGTTCACGGTAATGAACATGTTGACTACACAAAATGCTGCGAAATTTGTTACTAGAAAATTACTAAAATCATCTCAGAATATATAAAATTACTTGGAGTGGTATAAGTGGTAATTTAGCAATCTAACTAAAAAAAAGTAATCATCTTCATCACAGGGTTGCACAATAAGCCTCTAGGCTGCGGTGCGTCTGTAGCTTCTGCTGCGGGGGCCTTCATCACAAAAAAAAAAGTCTAGTAATCTACACGGCGTCATATCCCAAACTTCTGGAATCATCATCAACGCCACCGTGAGAATCCGTAGTAGTCTCACATAGGAAGTTTCTAATTTGTAACTGAGGAAGACGTTATAAGGAGTGGCTGGAAATATGTCCAGTGAAGAAGTCTTTGGATTGGTGGCGCATGCGCAGTGCTTCTGTTCTTACCAGCTTGTCTCTCCACAACAACCAAGTACTGCTGTAGTCACACTCAGTAATCAGACTTCTGAACATGGAGTCAGCGTTCCCTTCCGAAACGTCGATAACAATTCGACCTATTTACACGTTGTCACATCCAAGAAAACTTGGATAGTGAAGGTCACACCTTCTCATCCGGCCAAGAAATTTCCTCCATTTTATGGAACGCGAAACTTCTTTATGATTTGTTCATTTTATCACCTAACTAAATAACTAACAAAGTAAGTAAGTAACTAACTAACTAACTAACTCCATGTAGCACAGTCCTTCGTGAGAAGCTAACAGGTCGTCAGCTAGTCAAGAAATTCCCCGCGTTTTATGGAACTCGAAGGTTCATTACCGCACTCACAAAAGCCCGCCACCTGTCCCTATCCTGAGCCATATATCCATTTACCGTTGCTTAAGTTGTAACAAAGAATCAGTCCAGGTCCGAGGCTTTGTGATCTGTTTCGTAACAATGTAATTTTTTACGGTGAGGAGTTGTTAGCACCTCGCCCAACCCCAAAGCTGGAGGACTACCCCTTGTCGGCTGTCCGCGACTGCTTATTCAATGTATTCGCAGCTACCCTCCATATCCACAGGCCGTTCCTCCACCCGCAACCTGAGGACGCGCTATGCTGTGGTGACAGGGACCGACTTATCGTGGTGACAGGGACCGACTTATCGTGGTGACAGGGACCGACTTATCGTGGTGACAGGAGACCGACTTATCGTGGTGACAGGGACCGACTTATCGTGGTGACAGGGACCGACTTATCGTGGTGACAGGGACCGACTTATCGTGGTGACAGGGACCGACTTATCGTGGTGACAGGGACCGACTTATCGTGGTGACAGGGACCGACTTATCGTGGTGACAGGGACCGACTTATCGTGGTGACAGGGACCGACTTATCGTGGTGACAGGGACCGACTTGTCGTGGTGACAGGGACCGACTTATCGTGGTGACAGGGACCGACTTATGGTGGTGACAGGGACCGACTTATGGTTGTGATAGGGACCGACTTATCGTGGTGACAGGGACCGACTTATGGTTGTGATAGGGACCGACTTATCGTGGTGACAGGGACCGACTTATAGTGGTTCATTTCATCACCGTTTTCACAAAAGCCCGCTGTTGGTCTTTATCATCAAGCCCAGGTAAGTTCGTCTTACTTCTTCACGTTCCGTTGTCAGTACGAAACGTCGCTTCATATTTCATATCGCTCACGACACAACACAAACTGTCGAGTTGCTGGTCCAATTTGACATGCGACTGTGCACACACCAGTGACATTTAAACGCGATTGCAGCAGCAGCAGCAGCAACAACAACAACAACAAATTAACATCACCAGAAGTGGCATTGGGCAGCGAGCATAATGACGAACAACCCTGCAGTTGACTTCAGTTGAAGCACTGCAGTTTACAGAGCGCTGCTCCAATTTGCAGTACATGATTTAAAACATGGCCCCAGATAAACAAAGGAAGGCAATGAGCCATTTTGGTGTCAGAATGTTTTGAATTCGTGAGCCTGGTTGAGATTTATATTAAGGTACACACCACAACAAAATTTATGTACTCGTGTTATGGACAGACTGGGCAAATATCCGTCTGGCTCTGTTTGATTGCATTTTGTTACTCGCAGAAAATGTGTGTAGAAGGTAAAGGTCACCCTATAACAGGCCATGAAGGTCCGGAAGGGGGGTAAACGTATAGCTCTACTCTTTCTTTAACCTCGGTGTTAGATTGGGATGGGTGGTTAACGCCACGCCCCGGCCGCTTAACCTGCGGGAAAGACCCGGTACCCATTGTACAGGAGGCTGGGTAGGCCCAAGGGCCGGTTTTGACGGGTGCGAAAATCTCCCCTCCACCGGGGTTCGATCCCCGGTCCGTTCAGCCCGTATTGAGTCGCTATAATGACTGAGCTATTCCGGCTACTTGCAACATATCCAATGGAATGTCAGTCACAAATTCTGACGGTTATAATCTCTATGTTTTCTGTGTCAGACTTACAAATTACACCGCTTGAGGGATAATTTTCAATGAAATTTTCACTGACTATGCAGGCTGAATAATTTTCTTTGGCAAAAATGTAAAACCGCCGATCCCAGTGGCCGCGCGGTCTAAGGCGTGGGTCTACGGCCGCTCGCTTACTGGGATTGTGGGTTCGAATCCCACCGGGGGCATGGATGTCTGTCTGTTGTGAGTGTTGTGTGTTGTCAGGTAGAGGTCTGTGCGACGGGCTGATCACTCGTCCAGAGGAGTCCTACCGAGTGTGGTGTGTCTAAAATTTGATCGTGAAGCCTCGACAAATGAGGCGGCCTAGGCCCCAAGGGGCTGTCGAGCTAATAAAAAAAAAGTAAACTGAACTTTCGAAAAAAATCATAACGTTAATTGCTAACATAATGTTAGTTATGTTCTTAGCTAACTGCAATAATTATCCGCGTTGCTCTACAACCATTTGACGTTACACAAGTACATAAAGAGTAGATCCGTATGCAGCATAAAGTCAATTAGGCACTTGTTACAGCCTGTATATAGCTACGTAATGAACTGCTTAATTTATTACTGGGAAGATGGGTCACTGGCCCACATGGGCTAGAAGAAAGCTGTAAATTGTTACGGTGGGGAAGCCTAAAGGAAACAGGCTACTTGGAGTACGAAGGTGCTAATGGGAGAATAATACTAAATTGTATCGTAAAAGATAGGAATTTGTAGAGTGCATTTAGCTCGTTCCCTGTGGTAACATACGGAACAGAAGCGTGGACATTGCTAAAGGGCTGGCAGTTTTTGAACGAAAAATTTTGAGAAGAATATTTGGGGACAATTAAAGTAAATAAAAATTGGAGAAAGCGACATAACAAGGAACTAAAGCAGGTGTTTGGAGATTTAGATATACTGTCATTTGTCAGAATAAGTCGGCTGGAATGGATTGGTCGTGTTAACAGAATGGAGAATAAAATAACAGCAAGTCAAATATTTAATAATAATCCCCAAGGAAGTCGACCAAGAGGACGACCAAGAAACAGATGGTGGAATTGTTTACAAACAGACATTAAGAAGTGTAAAATTAACAACTGGAAAGAAAGGTAAAAAAAGAGCTGACTGGGAAAGGGCCGTTCAGGAGGGGAAAGGGCCGTTCAGGAGGCGAAGGTCCGCATTGGACTGTAGTGCCACCGAAGAAGAAGAAGAAGAAGATTTATCTCGTTCAGAGAACGGGCAAGTAATGTGCTCTTGTGAATTTGCTAAAGAATTTAGTGTTCTGAAAAGTGGGGAGAATATAGTTATCTGCTGAATAATTTGTAGCTTGTCAAGACGGACTGTGATCCGTGACATTTGTAAATGGGTAGTTAGTTAGGCACTTAAAATACAGCAATTTTTTTAATATTATTATAATATATATTAATACATAATATTATTATATAATGTTATGTATTATATTATTATAGTACAGCAATTTTATTTTGTTAGGCAAAGATTCCGAACATCGGTTTTTATTTAGGAGAATAATTGGAGGTGCATGAGATAAACAGGACATGTAGCATGTATGGAGAATGCAACGTATTCTAAAGGCACCTGATCAAAACATATTGCAGAGTTTGTTGTATATGTAATTTTTAATAACAATTCAATAGCATATATTCGGTCGTTAATAAGAGTTTTATGCATACGAAACTGAAGCATGTTATGAAGAAAGCTATTTACATAATGTATATATACATTCATTTTTCGCCTTGCAATAAACACACTGCATTTCCATTATGAAGATTAATTGGATAATATTGTTTAGGGAAATAATCGCCTTTCATTATGATAATTACACGAAACATAAAACATGGTTTGGTTAAAATGCAAATTAGGTAGTGCATGTAGTCACCACTGTGCTTTAAAATGTTAAATGTTTGCATAACATAACGGTACTTGTGCGGCTCATTTTACAAGTTTTATGCTGCTCGAATCACGTCGAACTGTTTTAAATGTGTCGACATTATTTTAAAACCAAGTTTATACCCTAAACATCGGAGTAAAAGCTGGTAATTAGACCTGCGTTACAATTACACACACTATTCAATGAAAATTGGATGTTGAATCATATGGCAAATTTTTTGTTTCACTGTGTGCCAAATAAAATTAATTTTCAGATTTACGTTACGTTGTCAGCAGCGTAAGTGGCTTAGATACATTTAAATATTCCTGTTTGTAGAGGATTTGGAAACAGAAATTATATTATTATTATTGTTATTATTTGTTATTACTTGTATGCAGTGTATTTACAATTATATAACTGAAACAAACCGTGTTTATATGGTATATATATATTTTTGCAGCTATTCTGTAGTTAAAAATTTATGTTACTTGAAATGTTATTTCCCATGTTAAATGTTTTATGCTTTTACATTAGTACTTTCTGAAGTATGTGTGCAGTGCCAAATATGGCTGTGTTCTGTAGTTCCTTGATTTATTATTATTATTATTATACTATGTTTTATGTGCTGATATAATAATAATAATAATAATAATAATAACCATGGCTCGACAGCCCTATATGGGCTTGGGCCTCCTCTTTCCGAGGTTACTTGGTCTTGTGCATTTGTGACAGTGAGTGACCGGCCCACTGGCCGCGCTGTTCGACTCAATCCTGATGTGACTGCCAGAGCCATCTAGCAGTCAATCAGGAAACTTGGGTGAGAAATGGCCTCTGAATTTTGCTTACGAGCATTACTAGTTCTATTCATGCCCGTAAGGTTCTTTTACATGCCGTAAATCTACGACATGGGACCGACGGCTTTACTTCCCCTCCGAAGGAAGTTGTGCTACGTTTTTATCACCCTTAAAAATCCATCGACCTCGGTCGGGATCGAACCCGCGAACCTTGGGTCCAGTGGCGAGCACTCTAACCACTAGTCCACCGAGGACGACTAGTGTATTGATATATTACTGATATTTTTAACTTAAAGTGCCTATGACTGTTACTTCGGTACACGCATAAGCAAGAGTTTACTTGCAAGTCGATGGAATGTTATATGACTCTTGAAACAGCGCTTGGTTTATCACATTCTTTTGTTATGCAGGGCATACATAAAAGAATGGTGCGGTTTCAAAAGTGAATAAAACATTTATTTCTCACCTTACACGGGCACAACATACACCATCAGCGGCGGCAACTGTCCAAGTTTCTTATTTGGTAATTACAATCCTTCAATGTGTGCACCCTGGGTCACACGACACACATCCACACGGTAATCAAACTCATCCCAGACCCGGTGTAGCATGTCCGCTGTAATGGCCTGCAGTGCATGCGTTATCCGATCACGAATTTTATGGATGGACGTGGGCAATGGTGGTACATAAACGCTGTCTTTAACGAACCCCCAAAGAAAGAAATCGCACAGTGTAAGATCTGGCGAACGGGGTGGCCAAGGGAGAAAGTTCTTGTCTCCATTTGCAGCAGCACATCCGATCCAGCGCTGTGGAAGAACACGATTGAGAAGCACTCGTACATTCCTGTGAAAATGAGGGGGGAGCTCCGTCCAGTTGTAGAATGTAATCTCATAATTGGTAATCAGTTGGGGTAACAACCAGCTTTCCAACATCACCGAACCATTCTTTTGTGTATGCCATGTATGTGTCGTTTCTGTCTTTATTTATATATTGCGTTTTTATGTATTTATGATGTATTTGTGTATTTGTGCTAGATTTGTAATTGATGTTTGTACTGTTAACGCAGCACGTAAATTAGCAACTATTGAATTGAATTGGATTATTTTTATTAATCAGTAATTTGAGGCATTCGCTCTTCTGTGACGTTACGCTGTGTAACAAACCAGAAGAGCGAAAGCCTCAACTACACGGCGGCGAAAGCCTGAAATCTCTACCAATGAAGTTTGCTACAGGGATGTATTTTCGGATTTCGCCCGGAAAAGAAATTAGCTTGACTGTTTTTTTTTGTAGTCTTTCTCAGACACTCCATACCAAAGTCATAGTAGGCCACGACCAGTTATTTCGATATTTGGTACAATTTATCTTTCAATAACAATGCTCACACTGGACTTGATTATTCTGACCTACTAATAGCATCGTTAAATGTTCCACAAAATAATTAAATAAATAATAATTTTACTTTATTTTTATAATAGGATTGTCTAAGGAATCCTGCTTAGGCATCTCACTAATAAGTATATATTTTTTTTTATAATTCAATTTAACTTATGAGTCTCAGATTTGTATAAAACATTTTTGTTTTTGTTTTGTGTTGTGTTTGTTTATGTTGTTTGTATTTGTGATTTTGTAATTTCTATAATTAGCCATTGTGCTATTAAACTACAACATTAAAAACGAAATTAGTGCTCAATCGAGCACTAATTATCTTTCTAATTATTAAAATGGTTAACCAAATACCCTTTTCCATATAGTTTCGACATAAGAAACATCGTTTCTTCCTTCCATTTCCCCTACACATCTTAAGATTGAGACATTTAATTAGATACAAAATAGATTTCAGTCTTCCGCCGCGATGTTGATGTAATCTGTGGTCTTCTGGGTAATTACACGGCGTCGTGTGGTAATTATTTACCGACGTTTCGTGACAACGTGTCGGTCCCATCTTCACGGGTCAAGATTCCAAGAAGGAAAGAAAGCCGATGACAAGGAAACTTGGCAGCATAGCGGATTTTTCTCACCCCGTCGCAGTACAGCATATTGTGACCTTGAATCCAACCCCCGCCTCTCATCCTATTGGCTATTGTCACATCGCACGGTTCCCTACACCGCTATGCTGCCAAGTTTTCTTTCCTTCTTGGAATCTTGACCCGTGAAGATGGGACCGACACGTTGTCCCGAAACGTCGGTAAATAATTACCACACGACGCCGTGTAATTACGCAGAAGACCACAGGTTACAGACACAAAATTGTTCTCATATTTACAGACATTTTGCAATATTTTTTCCTAGTTTTCTTAACATCAATCTACATTCCAGAAATTTAAATCTTAACTTTGAAGTTCACTGCCATTAGTTTGCCACGTATAAAGAGGTGTTAGAGCTGGCAACAGTGAGCTCCATCAGCATGTACTTATACAAGATGGTGGCCAGATAAAAGAAATGTTTATTTCTACTGGACGTCAATTTTTAAAATTTGTAACTGGAGAAAGAAAAAAAAAATACAGTTGTAATAGAGAGAGAGTAAAGAGACAGACAGACAGACGTCCGGGTTTGATACACTCCAGCATTTGCATATATAAAAATATTCGCAATTGATTGCTGGGACAGCTAGAGAAATTACAGTGGGGCGCGTCACGTCGCTTCCCACTGCGAGTACTTTGTGCTACGTGTCACCTGCAGCACAGGTGCAGTGCACACGTACAA